>JAQFVV010012398.1:924889-1524889 GCA_028023455.1 Epiperipatus broadwayi
CTGCGGTCTTCTGCTGACTTACAAACCCATCCATAGGCAAACAGAGGGTGTGTGGCATATATCTATAATTACTGCCCGTAGCCCAGGATATCACCACTACATCTACTAATTACAAATATATCCAATCCATTGAACCAATTCAACTACGAAATGAATAACCTAAGATTACCCCTCCTTAATACAACTTTACAAAACTATATAATGATCCGCCCGACTTAATTTTAACATTTAAATCGTTCGCACAGATTTGTTTAAAAATGTTGGGTATAGATCGATTACATAGATTCCACGGTCAAAGCATTTCAAAATAAACATAAACGATCAAAATACAAAAATTATTGATCGACAATCATGAGAAAACTTATAAGTAACCCAATAGTATTCACCATAAGATACTTGCGTTGTCACCAATAACCCAAAGACATCGAATAAATACATTTTAGATACTCACGTGGGTATCATCATTTATCGAATGTCTATATATTTTGATCAAATATGAAAACCAAAATATAATTAACTGCCGTGAATCCATGCAAGCGATCTACATACAACTTAATTTCATACCATTTAAATAATCTTTACAATAAGAAAAAAATGAAAATGATGTTTATCAATCGGGAAACATATAAATTAGTTATTATTAATTTGATTTAAAAACTTAAAAGTCAGATAGAAGTTCATAAGCTTGAACGAAAGTTCTTAGTTATTTTTTTAAATTTGGAAGTTCATGTCAATATAGCTTACAGTATAAGAGTCCAGGTTTCTGTTGGCAATTCCTTGCGTCTCCATTGGAGAAAATGTTCTGGAGGTAGCATTAGTTGGTTCCCATTCTGGTATCACAGTCTTTTCATTTTATTTTTTAAACAAACAAAAAATGAGAGAGAGTATGGAGTTTATATAATAAACTTTTTTTATTTTTTTAGAAAAGTAATAAAAAATTTAAATCTACCCCCCCCCCATAAACATCTGTGATAACTAGAAAAACAAATTAATTTATGAATGATTGATTAGATTTTGTTTTCATTCTGTTTTCTTTTTTTTTCATTGGGTAAAAATGAGATGAAAAAATAAATAAAAATTGGCTATATTAATTAAAAGTTTAGGTAAAGTCTTATTATTTATTATAACAAACTTTTTACTGCCCGTCTAGCATGCGGACCTGCAGAAAAGTTCCGTGGCCCAGCACAGGGCTGCGGACCAAGGGTTGAAGAACACTGATATATATGTAAGTGCTTCAATACTATTGAATAAAAATATATGATTATAAACAATTATTAAATTGTACTTTAATATGAAAATGGGCTAGAACAAAACATGGTATTGTGTGTCATGGTATTTCCTGCCAGCTGCATTATATCTATATTTTTTTTTTCTACTTTCTTGTAAACACACAAGAAGATGCCTACAGTCAAAAGTAAACAAGGATTGGAATACATTATGGTGAATCAAATGAGGATCAAGATGTTTACCATTAAACACAACTACAGGAGACACCATTGTACCTATCTATCCTTGCTAAGAAAAATGATTTACTAAGTGAAACTGCTTTGAAGAATAACTTGCCTAACTATCAACTACTACTCTTATTAAGATGATTTTTATGAACTGTTACAATTATAATTTTTAATCAAAGAATCAATATTGTAAATTTTTGTTTATTTATTATTTTATTTTTTTATTTATATTATCTGTTGTATTTTCACACTCTGATGCTGAAGCCTCATTATTCAGAATTAGCAAAGAAGAAAGGGGGGGGATTATTCATTTTGATATTTTTGATATTTTCATTATAAATAAAATTTAGGTAATACCACCTGCTTCACATCAGGTTATCCACATAAATATTGAGGTAAGATTCTCTAAATTTATATATATATATATAGGTTAAATTACAACACTTATACAGAATGCATATTATATGTTTTATTTTGTGATTAACTGTGTACATATATTTTCCAGTATGTTTGACTAATCAACTGGTATCTGTCTCTATCATATATATAAATTGGGGAAACTTGTTAAATAGATTAACATTTGTAAATATATAATTTAGCTAGCCAGCATCTTAATTACATTAAATAACTAAAGTTTATTTTTCTATATAATTATGATTTGTAGAGAATGATTGACATAGATAGATTTCTACCATGGGGTATAAGGGTTGGATCTAGAGGATAATTAATTAGTAAGATGGTAGAGGTTCACTTGTGACACATGTACATATGATGATTATTATATTTTTTTTAATTTTTTTTTATCATTACTATTGTTGTTATATTTGATATTTATTATTGTTAATAAATGTTTGAGAGTTTGTATTATTCTGGTCTCTGGTTTATTGAGTTGTCCTGACATTCCACAGTTTATAAATAATTATACATGCACACACATCTATTTTCCTTATTATATAAAAGCTTGAAAATAAAACAAATATAATAAATGCTAATTATAACCTATATATAGGTGAAGGAGTTGCTGTGTATATTTGTTCACACCTGCTAAAGGAGTTAAAAGCAATATTCTCTCTGGGTTTGAATATTAGGGCATAACGAAATTAAAAAGAGGGAAAGTGGATGAACTAACCTAAATTGCATTTAATATCTAAATCCCCCTTATCTTTTCCCAAACCCAGCATAAAAATCAATAACCCACTTTCTGTATAATCACTTTTTCATATTTATTCTTCCATAACTTCATTATTTGTACCCTTTCTGCTTTCAAGCATTTACATTCAATTAATACATGCCTAATATTTTCTATGCCTTCTTTACACAATTTTCAGATTAAATTACCCATATTTTTCCATTTACATGTAGATTCTCTTGTTGCTAAAGATCCTGTTCGAGCCTTAAACAATAAATTACACTCCTTGCTATTATCATAAATTAACTCACACCCAATGCTCCATTTACTTCTATATATATTTAAACTCTTTTTATTCTCCATACTATTTCTCCATTTCTCCAACTCCTTATTCTTTATTAATGCATCTATTCTTTTATCCCATTCCTTACCACTATAACACTCAACAATCCTCCTAATACAATCATCCTCCTTTTTGTACAAGTATACTGATATAAATTCTTTATCCAAATCTTTTGCATACTGCATTACCTTTCTCACTCATCTTGTTGCCTGCACTCTACTTGTAATCCATTTAAAAACTATTTTAGCTATTCTTTTATTATCCATAAACTGCAACCTACCAAACATTTTCATTTTACTTTTTGCATCTCTCATATAAAAACTTGACCAGCCCATTTCTTCTTGAATTTCCTCCCTTGCTGTCCACACATCTGCATTCAATGCATGTCTTTTTACTTCCCTTTGTACTTTTTCTAAATAATCTAATATCCCTTTACTAACACATAATGCATCATTACTATATGTTAACTCTGCTACTGCAACTCCCTTTCATACAATTCTAGCTACATCATATTTATTATATGAAAACACTTAATTTCCTTATCAATCCCTTTCTTTTCTTTGCATCATTCATCAATTTTTCTTCCATTCATCCAAGCAATTTTTTTGATGACATAAAATGATTCGCAAATAACTATATCTATTCACTACCCTTAACATTATATCTCCCAGTAAAAATTCTACACCTTCTCTTTCCCCAGTATTAACCATCATTATATTTGATTTTCTTCACTAAATTTAATCCCCATCTCTTTACCCACCCTTGCACATGTCCTCAGCATAACGTCCATATCTTCTTTCTGCACACAAAAAGACATCATCTGCAAAAAAAGACCTAAGAAAGTATATACTCCCTTGCCACCTATTAACGGTATCTTTATCCCTCTTCCTAATATTTCTATTAATCTCTCCATTCACTCAAATACAACAAAAACAAAATAGGTGACATAGGGCATTCTTGCCTTAATCCCACCCCATTTTTAACTTTAACTGATTCTATATTCACTAATTGACACATATAGTAATTATTTTCATATAATTTCTTAATAATATCCACTAAAGCTTCATTCATTCCCAAATTTTAAACTTACCCATAATCTATTTCTATTTACTCTATCATATACCTTCACTATATCTATAAAACTCATATATAACTGTCTATCTGAATTCCTATTCATATCCATAAGTTGTGTAACTACTACAAATAAACTATCTTCTATATGCCTATCTGATCTAAAACCTCCTTGCATTTCCCTCACTATATTATTCTCTTCCATCCATTTTGCAACTCTTCCAGCCATCATATATGAGAAAACTTTATATAAAACTGAAGTTATCACTATTGGTCTATAATTGTTTAACTTTCTATGACCCTTACCCTTTCCTTTAAATAATAATCTTACTCTTGTATTATCCCAACCACTCAAAAAAACTCTTCTCTGCCATTTTATTAAAACAGGATAATAGCTTTACTTTTGCCCTATACCCTAAATTCATTATCATCTCTGCTGCCCATCCATCTAAACTTCTTGCCTTTCCATTTTTCAATTTTTTCCCTACCTAATTCAGTTCATTTTTTGTAAAACTAATATTTCCATTACTATATGTTTTCATGTTTTTATCACTCCATCCTTCACATCTAACATTCTTTTCTATATTCATTACATATCTATTTAAGATTCTCTCTAAATCTTCTCTAGAGCTCTACTCTATTCCCTCATCATCTAGTAATACTATCTCTCCCCCCCCTACATTTTTCCTTTTAATGCAATTCCAACAATTTTTACTCCCATCTCTTCCACTTTTATTAATATCCTCCCGCAATTTACTATTCAATTTCTCTCTCTCTCTCTCTATAATTATCTAGTTTACTCAACTTCTTATTTTCTAAGTACTTTGCCCATTTAGCATTAATATCTTTTTCACTTTCCTTGTTCTTAATAGCATACTTACATTCTTTGCATGCTTCTTTCCTTTCTTTTACACTTTTACTAATTCTCATTTTTTTATTACTTTTATTCTTCTGAATATTCTCAACTAAAACCCTATTTGCCACTTTTTCTATTTAATCCCACCAGTCCTTATACTCATCCCAACTAACTCTTCCATGATTTCTTCAACTTGTATTTTATATTCTTCCAACTTATTTTTATCATTCACTTTCTATCCACATCTTTCACTATTATTTCTACTTTTATTTCTATTCTCCATCACATTTCTAACCATTTCTATTACAATGAAGTTATTATCACTAGTACATACTTTCTCTTCATTATCAAACACCTTAATTTTTTGTACTTTATTCATTCCCTCTTTCTTTACCAATATATAGTCTATTGTGTGAAATATATTATTTCTAGACCATGTGTATTGTCCCTCATAAATATTTGATAAATTTCCCATGCTTAAATTCACTCTCTGACAAAATTTCTTCAAAAGCTGTCCATTTTTACTGTCTACGTCATCATGTTGATTCATATCCCCTATAACCATTATTCTCTTCCCCTTTTTTTTAAAACTTTGTATATTCTTAACTAGGCATTCATATATGTTACTGTTCTACTCCATTATAGTTTCACTATCTCCAGTGGCTATATAAACTATAGCCACCATCCATTCTTGTCTACCCAACCTTAATTCAAACCACAAATGTTCTTGAGATTTAACAATATTTAAATATTTTTTTGATATAACACTCATACCACCACCCCTTTTTTCTTTTTTCCTTTCCATTTATACCCTGCCATACCAAATGTTCCAGAATTAGTTCTTCTCTTAAATGGGTTTCCACTGCTGCTAATACTTCAAGCTCTTCATTTTCAATTGCATTATTTAATTCCATCCACTTTTCTGGTCTCCTACTACCTTGCATATTCAAATATCCAATTTTAACAATTTATTCTTTCCTAACTACTCTTTTATAAATTCTTTTAATTCTTTCTGCTGCATTACATTTATAAATAACTTTCTTCCCATTAATTTTACAGACCCATTCCTTCTCCATATCTACACTTATATTTAAATCAACTACCTTTTGCTTATTTTTTACATTCCATCTATTTTTTTTTTTGATAATACTACAATTTAAAACCTCACCCCCCTTTATAAATTTCCTGAGATATACCTGGGTCTCATTTTATGTGGTAGATAGGTTCCACAGAAAACCCGCATTAAAAAAAATCGCACAAAAATAGACTTAACTTACCTTCAAAAATGGGGGATATGGTCTGTATTTTTCAGAATTCACATAAAAGCAAAGCAACATGGAAAAATTACTTTAAAATTTGCATTAAAAAAATAAGCAAATAAAGTATGACTAATAAAAAATTTCAAATATTTGGAAAACAATAATATAGGACAAACTTTTTTTACTTGTTTTATTAACTACAGTATTTAATTTTACATTTTTCAAACATATTTTAATCATTACTGCTAGCGTTCGTTTGTAAACTGGTAAGAAATCAGATGTGATGTGATGTATTGTGGCTGCTCCATAAACGAAGTCAAGAATCTCTCAGCAACTGTGCCCAGAAAAACCTGTTAGCCACATTATTTTTATTCGTGATGGAATGTACAACTAGCGCCACTTTTAGTCTTGGCTGTGTTAATGGTTTTCTGTTTCTATATTAAAAAAATTACACCGCATTCAAAAGAAAAAGATTATACATTATCATTAGAAAGATTATTTTCAGTTTATAAAATCTTCATTTTTTTATTTTAAAAATCTAAAAGATTATTTATTTCTGTTATATATAACAAAATATGGTTTAAAAGTTTAAATTTTTTCAATATTTATTGCGATAATTTTATATGTAAGTATAAATCTATTATTATTATTTATTCATTAGTATAAATAGGTTTATTTATTTATACTTTATATATTTTTTTGTGTGTTTTTTATATTGTTTTGATTTTTTTTGGTCTTTTTGGTTTTATTATGTGAAGTTTGTTATAATGTAATATGTTTTTTCTAGATCCTTGAAAATGACTATAGAGAAAAATAGTTGAAACATTGGAACAAGTGGATATAGATATACAACAAATAAAGTTTTTGAAAAGAAAAGAAGTGTTTTAATTATATAATTATATGGCTATATGTAATGTATATCTTTGAAAAGAAAGAAAGGATTGAGTCGTGATTAGAAACAGAAATAAATGGATATGTATAAATAGGTTATTTACATAGAAGCTAAAAATCTAAATACTGCTTCAGGCCATATTCACGTTAGCTGCTAATATAACGTTATATTTTTGAAGAAGAAAAAAGTATTTCAAGTCAAAATAAGTTATTAATAATTTAAATTTCTTGATATCTAATAAATATAGTGAAATATGAAAGATATTAAGAAGAAACATGAATGGCATAAAATGAGACCCAGGTGTATATTCTTTATAAATTAGATTCCCTAAAACATCACTTCCTTGTTTTCCTAAGTGCAACCCATCTTTACTATATAATTCCCTCTTTCCAATAAAACAATCCCATACATCCACAAACATAACATTATTTCTCTCACACAATGCTTAATTTTATCACGAGAGCGACCTCTACCAATCTTAACACAAGATTACGACTTTATAAAGATAAGAGCGTCGTCTTCTCTTCAATTACAAAATTTTACCATTATATAGATTATCTTGCAGTGTATTATATTTTAAATAGTGATTTTTATACGTTCTCTATAATGTTTTTATAATAATAGATGCTTTTAATGTTTTTTAAAGAAAAGAGAGTTGAAACAAAAAAAAATAAATTTCAATATATTTTTATTTTAAAAACTCATAGCAAAATCAGTTGCGGCTTAAATGAATCCTCAATAAAGCATTTGCTGCCTATCTTCTCATTCTTACATGTTTGCTTGATAATTTTTTTTCGTCAGTGCAAGGGTCTGAGAGAGATAATAAATAAAAGTAACAGATGCTCTAAAGATACGACACGAATTTAAAAAAATAATCTTTATTAGGTCTATGTGTGCGTAAGTTTTTGTTATATACAGTACTTAGCTTAAATTAATAATTAAGAATTTATCTTAAGTAATAGTTTTATATTTTTTTCACTGAAAATTTGTTTAAGGGAATCACGGGTTATTTTATTTTATCACCCTGTATTGTTTTCTCTTTGATGCATCAGAATGTTAACATATGGTTGTATTGTTTATAGTTTGAGATTTTAATTTATTCATTGAAGAAAAACAAAACAATTATGTCTTTATTTTTTGTTGCATAATTGGCGAGTTATATTACCGCAATTTTTCAGACGCGCCCAGCATATATAGACAAACAGAAGTTTATTATGCATGAAATTCAATATTTTTTATTTTTTTATTTTTTATCCTGATCACTTGCGTCAGACATAAGAGTGACTAACTTTAGAGTACAAAGATCCTGAATTATTTCTTATGAAAGGGTGAGTGTGAAAGAGGATAAATATTTTTTTGGCCATTCATATCTGATGAATTCTGTCTGCATCTTAAGTGGATGAACAACTGATTAAATTTTTTTTTTTTAAATAAAATAAAATTTATTTATACATGTTGTTAATAAAAGCTTTAATAATAATCTATTTTTTCTACTTCAGTTTGCCATATTTATATAAGCTTGAATAATCAATAGATGCCGAGTGTGCTTAAAAATGTCTATCCATTTCAATCTATTTATATCCACTAGTTTCTAGTTTATGACTTACATCAATAAGAATAAAGGCAGCGGTCATAGTATCTTTTGTTGGGATTTAAATAATAATTACTGATTACTACTACTTTTTTTAATACTATCATTTTGTCTTTTTTTTTTTTTTTTAAATCCATTGTTATCCTCCCTTCAGTAAGCTCCACCTCCACATAGTCTTTACTCAGCCTCTTTCATTGACGAATAAACTAGAAAATTAATCACTAAAAAATAACTATAAAATCAGTTGTTTAAAAGGTCAAGTATTATCAAAGAGATAATAGTTCCATTCAGTTCACTAATTTGAGTTTTTTTGTCCCTTGAATCAGCTGGAAATTGAAATCAAGTACAATTAAGTTCTCAATAGTTTGAGATAGTGATTTTAATTTTTTAAAATCGTCCATTCATATTAGACTTAATTATTTTGTTCTATACCTAAAAACCATAAGCAGTATTTTAAATACAGTTTATTGGAGTAGTAAGAGTGATGAACAGAAGAGAGAAGGTTCTAAATTCCTTCTCAGTAATGAAAAGTAATTAATAAATTGAATAAAACGGCTGCTTTGGTGCTCAAACATTACTTGATATTTCACGCAACTTTTGCTATAATTTTATGTCTATGTAGATAGTACTTTAAAAAATAATAAAATAAAAAAAAGTTATAGGTATATTAAAACATTTATTAGTTAAGAAGAAAATGTCTGGTGGATTAAATATTGTGATTTCAATAACAACATTTTTCTATCGTTAATCTACTTCAGAGCTAGTTGAATACTAGATGGAACTCACTAATCACAGGAATGATTTGTGTATGACGATAAGTTATCATTGAGAAGCTGTGGGCTATTTGTTTCTATTCATCAAAGCTATCTTTAAATTCTTTGTACTATCAAGCTTAGTGACCTTGGTTTTATGTTAACTGTAATCATCTTCCATATTAAATGTTTTGATTTAAATAGAGAAAATACTGCTCCTAAAATCATATATTGAATGTAAGCAGAGAAAATCCATATGATGTTTTGTTGATATATATATATATTATAACGTTTTCCATTTTGTTAGGCCTCTACACGCTAATATAAACTGCGCGTGAGTTGATCAAGCTATGTCAAAAAAGAAGAAAGTTATATTTCTATTCTAAAAACATAGCTATATTTCCTGATCAACTCGGCCTATTAATTGTTGAGAATTGTTCTATTGACAAAATCAGCTTTTAATTTATTTAATCTGGGCACCAGAATTCCTAAGAATTCGCTGAAATCGTCATATAACATCTCACCAATAAAAAAAAATACTTTTAAACTAATCGGTATTACATCATACCGTAACGAGAATTATTTTTTTAAGATTATTATTCCTGAGCTTATTCAAACATATTGGCAAAGGTACATTACATTTTTAAATCTTATTAAACTACTAATAGATTTAATAATCAAAAAATAATAACTATTATTAATAATGCACCAATGAAAATTGGTATTAGAAATATTTTTATTCTAATAGAAAAAAAATGTTAAAGGAAATTATTAATCAAATAAATTGGAGAGAACAAAATTCAGACGTAAATCAATTAATAAAAAAAAACAATTTTACAATTACTGCTCACTTCCAAATTTTTTCTAGAAAGTTACTAAAAAATGAATGTCTCTTGCACAAGAAATTTAATGTCTCTATCGGGATTGTTTAAACATACTTTTAGAAATTGGTTGAAAACGTTTAATTTGGTCACAATCAGGAGTAATGAAGCATTACTTACCGGTAAGTTTTGTGAATTCAGTAGTAGATAACTATGCATAGTTTTTCGGGGTTGAATTGAGCTCACGGCCTTTGATTATTAGTTGATCTTGGTGCTGGTTCCATAGGCTAGTCGCGTAAGCTTCTCTGGTGTCCATCGGTAATGATGTCAGCTAAAGCTCCGGTCTACTCTCGTATGAATAACTTTTTCATCGTAGAGTGGTCTGGATTCTCTAATCCAAAACCAACCAAAAGAATATCAGCTAAAGCAAGATGTTCTTCAAACTGATCTCTGCCTTTTATACTCTCTAGAGGCCCAGTTTTCCGACTTCTGTGCATATCTTTTGTTTGTCAAAATATCCGTTGATAATCTTATATATTCTTTACAAAATTTATGTTTCAAAGTCTCTATTTTTTTTTATCAAGTTTTCGGCCATGTTTAATTAGCTAAAATATTTTTCTTTTAGCTTATCTTTTTACTTGCTTTTGGAATTCTTTTGTTCTCTCTAATTCTACTTTTATTTCCAGTTAAGTAAAAAAAAATACGAAAGAAAAATTTAACTTTCATTGTACGTTATTTTTTTAAAAAAAAATTAGTCAAAAAAAAAATCTAAATTTACTTTTATTTTTCAGCTTTTACCAAATGCCAATATATTTGCAACGTATATAAATAAACATTACAATACCACCAGTGCCAGGAGATGAGAATAAAATAGGGGTTTACACTAATTTTATTCTTAAGTTTTTTTAAATTCATATTCGTGTTGTTTTTTTTTTTTGTAGTAGCATGCTGATATATTCCGTAGACTCATTCAACAAGCGACGTTCGGCTTTAACACCCACTTTTAGGTCTAACACGGCAGGAATGGAAAATATTTCAACATTCATCTGTGTCCTTTCCGCTTAAATGTAATAGTAACGATAAGAAGCCCAAGTTATAAGCACTAACGAGCATTGCTCATTGTTTTGAGTCTTACAGGCTTGCGGCAACTTGGTCCGCCTTCCCCTTTATTGGGATCCCTGCTAGAAATAGTCTGATGGGCATATAAAGGTGGTCTTATGTTAATATACTGTGTACTAGGACTCAGGGCTATGTTTTTCCCCTCTTCAGTAACTGCCTACCCGGTCAAATACTTGTGACTTATATCTACATCAGCCATGATCGTGTTTTATTTTAGACATATCAAAAAAATATATACATACCTTTTTTTCTTTCTGGAAGTCATATTAAAAAAATATTTTTTTATATTTTAATAATCAGGGTTTAATTAGTTAGCTTTTATAATTTTTTTTTTTTTTAAAAAAAAAATTGCTATTTATTTTCCAACTGTGAGTTTCTTTTGGGTCAACGTTGTAACGTTCTTTATCATTACAACTTATCTCAGGTTGTGGTAGTTAAATCGAAGCCCTAGTTAAGTAAGCCATTACAACGTTTTCCCCGGTAAGTTTTGGGAATTCAGTAGTAGATAACTGCATAGTTTTCCGGGGTTGAATTGAGCTCACAGCCTTTGATTATTAGTTGATCTTGGTGCTGGTTCCATAGGCTAGTCGTGTAAGCTTCTCTGGTGTCCATCGGTAATGATGTCAGCTAAAGCTCCGGTCTACTCTCGTATGAATAATTTTTTTATCGTAGAGTGGTCTGGATTCTCTAATCCAAAACCAACCAAAAGAATATCAGCTAAACCAAGACGTTCTTCAAACTGATCTCTGCCTTTTATACTCTCTAGAGGCCCAGTTTTCCGACTTCTGCACATATCTTTTGTTTGTCAAAATATCCGTTGATAATCTTATATATTCTTTACAAAATTTATGTTACAAAGTCTCTATTTTTTTTTTATCAAGTTTTCGGCCATGTTTAATTAGCTAAAATATTTTTCTTTTAGCTTATCTTTTTACTTGCTTTTGGAATTCTTTTGTTCTCTCTAATTCTACTTTTATTTCCAGTTAAGTAAAAAAAAATACGAAAGAAAAATTTAACTTTCATTGTACGTTATTTTTTAAAAAAAAATTAGTCAAAAAAAAAATCTAAATTTACTTTTATTTTTCAGCTTTTACCAAATGCTAATATATTTGCAACGTATATAAATAAACGTTACAATATATTGTAAGAGATGGCTTACAACTGGCTTATACACCTGTCCCACTTTCTTTCTCAATATCTGAATGCAGACCAAGTGATACAAATGTAGTATATCTATATATATTGTAACGGTATATATAATTCAGAGCCTCACTTGGATGCGCCATATGTAATGGTATGCCCCCTCTCAACAAGATAAGTTAAGGAGTCGCATCTCACTATAGTCAGATTTAAGGTCTTCATATAGGATGCCACGAATGATGTGATTTAATTTTGATATAAAATTATATTTGTTCCCAATAACTAATTTATTATTTTAAAAAAATTATTATATCCAACCACATAAAATCAATTTTCACCTTAATTAACTTTACCGTTATGCTCAGATTTCGAACTCAGGGAAGTTTAACACTTTACTCTCTTCAGGGGTTCCTATCAATATTTTAAAGTAATATTAACAATGAATCTCACTAACTCTTTAATTCAAATAAAACAAAATTGAAGACTTCATTTAATATAAAAAACATAATTATTTATTTAACACTTAAATAATTTAAATTTTACAATACATATAAAAATATTTATATATCTACCTTCTTATATTAAAAATATAAACATTCTCTTTGCTTACGGTAGATATATTTCTAAACATATAACACTACGTGATTTTATAATGTATTTAAAATATAAGTATTCTAATATTTAGACATTTATATTAACGCTATTTTACAGTAATTGGGTTATACAAATAATAATCTAATCATTTGTATGTAATACCTTCATTCCGTTAAAATGGTTGTCTGTAATTTATATTTATTAATATAAAAATATATACTTTACAATAATGTTAATCATTTATCCATTTATCATGCATTACTGTTATTAATCTATTTAGATTAGTATAAACAATGTAGTGTCGTCATGGAAAATAATATGTGGATTTAAAAATAGTTTAATATCTTACCTCTAAGTTCACATTAAATCTTTATTAATCATAAATAAAAACAAAAATATTCTAAATTATTAATTCTCTCTTATTATTCATTTTTATAATAAAATGAATACGATGATAAAGAAAATGAAATTAACTTTTCCTAATTATAATTTTCAAAAATCCCAAATGGCATTTATAAAAGTTAATGTTCCTCGCGAGAATGAAAATCCTTCAAAGACGCAGTTTTTTTATTTCTTTGTTGTTAAACATTAAAGAGAATAATATTAGGATATCCTAAGTTGACATTTAGTTTCCTCTTTATATTCAACTTCTTAATATAAAGTTCCTTCATTAATATTTATAATTCCATTTTGAAGATCTAATTTTTATAATTTTAAGGCATTCATAATTCCATTTTGAAGATCTAATTTCTTTATAATTCTAAAGCATTCGGCAACGATGTTATTCCCACATATATATGTTTGATTAGGCAAGTGCATTTTATCTATCCCATGATAAATATTTGTGTTCTAGCCACTCTGCATTTTCTTTATAATGAAAAGTACATAAAATTTGAATGAAGTTTTTATAAACATGTTCTTTTTTTTTAAGACGCTGTTTAGATTTTAAAACGTAATTCAAACAGTTTTTTACTGTTATTTGTAATTAAACATAGTAAAAGTTTTTATGAAAATATAGCTGATAAAAATAGAATCCTTATTCTTCTAATAACAAGAATAGAAGAATTATTTCATGTCTCGCTCCATCAGCTCACTGAAGCATACCCATTCTCATTGTTGCAATAACAATTAGATATTAAAACACTAAGTTAATTTCACTTCCTTTAATTCGATAAACTGTGAACCCAGAGGTCATTTATCACCTTGTCAACAGTCTTTTGTCAATAATGTCATTTTTCATTTTAAAGAATGAAAAATAGTAACTTTATATATTTATTTTCATAAGTATAATAATGTAAATATAATTTATATATATTGATTACATAAATGTATGAGTATGTATGAGTATATATATACTCCTACAATATATAAACATACAGATAAACTAATATGTTTGAAATAAAATATCCTACATACTTGCTTATATCAATGTAGTATATACATATATAAACATATAGATAAATTAGTGTGTTTGAAATAAAATATCTTATATAATTGCTTAGACAAATATAGTATATACTTTTATAGACCTACATGTAGACTGATATGTTTGATAAGTTAATTATTTTTTATCTATTGTGAGAAAGAAAATAAATGCATATAAACTAATATGTTCATCTATTGATAGAAATTAATTGTTTTTCTATTCTTTTTATTCATTTAATATTATTAATTAAAATACTAATTGGCTGACATAGAACAGACATAATTAAAGATTAAGATTATATGAGGTCAAAAATTTGTTGAGAAATGATCGAATTTGAAATAATGAAAATTAAATAAAAATAATAATGTTTATAATCTGATTTTTATTTAATTAAATTGTAACAATACGTGTTAGCTAGTAAAAAAAAGGAATGCAGCATTCTTCACTTGATTTTTGCTTTTTATTAAACAGCAGAACTGGTTAGACATAAAAATGAAGTCTTTTATTTTAAAAGTAATTTAAAGTTTTTTTTTTAACTTGGATTGAAGAAAATGTGAAAGTTAAGCTTTGAATTACAGTTGGCAAGAAACTAATGAAATAATTTATTCATCAAACTGGAATATATTATTATATAAATGCTGAAAAAAATATACAATTAAATCGACAGAGAGTAGCGTTCTTGACTTGAAAATCGGGAATTGAACAGACAGCAGAAAAGGTTAAGTTTTTATTTCTTTTAAGAAAAGTAAAAACCTTTTTGTCCTTTAAAAAAATATTAAAGTTTTAATATTTTATAGTTTCAAGAAGTTGAACTTTAATTTAAGATTGGCAAGAATGAACTAATGACTTAAGTTATTCTGCAAGCTAAATTTCATTATAATAGAAATAATGCAAAGGAAATCTGAAACTATTAAAAAGTAAAACTGTTGTTTTTAAAAACTATTTTTATATATATTGAAACCATGTCATAAATAACAGTTTATAAAAGGAATCAGTATAATGTATTCGGGGTAAAAAAAAACAGTGCTATAGGACTTTCCAGCTAACTTCGATGTCATTAGGAAATTATGGAATGATGAAATTATGAAATTTTTCATTAGAAGGTCTATCTCAAGAACACTTGTGTGCAGCCACTCTCCATGAATTCATCTGGTCAGGAAAGATATTTCATATGCATTTGTTTCAATCAAGGAGCATGAAATATATAAATAACAACAGAGTTGCCATGGATATTGACATTTTTTGGACTGAATGCTTGCTTTACTCAAGATAAATTATATTCCTTATTCACATGATGATTTTTTTTTTTTTTTGCTTTTGTCATTTTTATTTGAAAGTTTATATATTGTAATTTTTTTTTATTGTGTATTTAAAATTTGTTTTTCAAATTTGATTACCTACCATTTAAAAGTATAACCAGTGGATGGATAGATATCATATGTTGGAATATTTTAAAGAGGAATCCACTATCATTAATATGTATTATTATTATTTTTTTAATAAAAGACCTCATTTCAAATATATTTAATATTAAGAGTAAGACTTTAGGACAACAAGACTAAATAATCTATTTAAATTTACTTGTAATTTTGTTTATTCTGAATACACAACTAACCCACTGAGTAAATGGTTTTTAGCTGACATTAATTTCTACCATGACTTATACCTACATACAAATAAATGGGAGTGGGTCAGTTATAATTATAATATATTTACCCTAGTCTAATAATATTTTAATAATTACATTAATGGGGTAATTTTGTAATTAGTGAACTTGCATAGTGCTTTTCTTTATTTTGTTTTATGTACATATTTAATGAATTATATAGTATAATTTTGTATATAATATACTTTAAATTATTTTGTTTCTGTTGAATGAAGTCATCAAAGTGATAAAAAAGCCATTCTTGACAACCGAATATTTATCTATTTTATTATTTTTTGTTTGTAAATATTTATTTTATATGTTGTTAATAAATTAAGTTGTTTAAATCAATCTGATCTCTGTTTGATCATCACTGTGCATTGATACCATTAGATGTTGATCATCATCATCATTGTATATTACTCTTATAAATAATTGATTATCATCAGTATTTTCCTATATCTATGCTTATATATAGGCATATTTGGTTGATAATTGAGTAAGTCCATCCCTGAAGAGAGCTGATTGCAAGAACTCCCTGAGTTCGAATTCTGTGGTGTAATGGGACCTAAAAAGGGAAGTGTAATGAATATGCACTGGTCTAAGTTACATTGAAATATTATTAGTAAATTATAAATTAGTATATTGAAATTAGATGTGACTTGGAACTGGGCATTTCATTGTGACCTCTTTAGCATCCTATTTGAAGGCCTAGGTCTGACAGTAGTGAGTTGCAATCCCTTTGTTAGATGCCATTCTTGATTCAGTAACATCTGATGCACCCAAATGCGTCATTGAATCATGAATTTTGGATATGATTTGTTATAAGTTGGTTGACATATTTCATCCAAATCATCCAACTACTTAATTGTATTTGCAGTGTCATATGGTGTATCCAATAGTTCCAGTATATCTGGCCCCATCAACTTTGGGGTGGTTGGTTCCCTTATATATATATATATATATATTGTAATGATATATAAATATGTCGTTACATTAATTTAAAATAAAAACTTAAAAGTTCGCAAATAAAAGTAAAAAACTAAACGCTAAAATTAAAACATTGTTAAACGTGTATACATTCCCACAGATGTTAAACTTTAAAAATATTTTTTTTTCATAAACAAAAAAAAAAAAAGTATTTGAATGTATTTTTTTTAAATAAAAAAATACAAGATTGAAATATAAAAATATTTTAATAAAAAAATAACGTAAGTTAAAATAAAAACAGGTATTAATTAATTCCTGTAATCTATAAAAGGAAATGGTTGTTTATTAATTATCTAAAAGCTGTTTAATTAAAAAGTCAGATGGAAAGTTAGATAAGAGAAGAAAGAAATTTTAGCTTGACCAATGGAAGCACTAAGCCTTGGCTCGGACCATGGCGAAAAAACAGAGCAGTGATGTTTTGTTCAGTGAATCCTTGTGGATGATATAAAAAGAAAAAAATATTGAGTTCAAGAAGCTTTTTTCAACTTGGTTGGGGAGACGAGCGATAAAGACGCACTTTATCGTTCTCTCCCACTTATCTCTGAAATGAAATGACTGATACCATGAACCAGCAAATGCCACCTCCTGAACATTAGATTGATCTTGCAATTAAAGACTCCGTGGACATTGACACCAGGAACCGGGAGCTCTGCTACTGTAAGCTATAGGAAATGAACAATTATTAAAATCAATCAAGAACTTTCGTCAAGTTGTACAATGTAATAAACAAGCCAACTTATTTAAAAAGGACTCTTATCTGACCTTTGTAAGTTTTAAATCAAATTAATAATGGTTAATTTTATATCTTTCCCAATTGTTAAAAGAATCATTTCCCTTTTAATATTTTTATGTGTAGTAATATTTTATTGTAGAAATTATTAAATGCATTACATTTAAGTGGTCTATAGATGCTTGCATGGATTCGTTTGCGGTTAATTAGATTTTGGTTTTCATATTTGATCAAAATATATAGACATTCGATAAATAATGATACCTTACGGTGAGTATCTAAAATGTATTTATTCGGATGTCTTTTAAGTTATTGCTGACAACGCAAGTATCTTATGGTGAATACTATTGGGTTACTTATAAGTTTCCCTCTGCGATTGTCGGTATCAATAATTTTGTATTTTGATCGTTTATGTTTATTTTGAAATGTTTTTGACCGTGGAATCTGTGTAATCGATCTATACCCAACATTTTTAAATAAATCTGTGTGAATGTATATAAATGTTAAAATTAAGTCGGGCACGAATGGCTATATAGTTTTGTAAAGTTGTATTAAGGGAGGGTAATCTTAAGTTATTCATTTCGTAGTTGAATTGGTTCAATGGATTGGATATATTTGTGTAATTAGTAGATGTAGTATGAGATCCGCTATGGGCAGGATTATAGATATATGCCACACACCCTCTGTTTGCCTATGGATGGGTTTGTAAGTCGGCAGAAGACCGCAGTCCATTCCTATGGAGTTTTTAGTTTATTGATCTACTTGCCCACAGATGTCACATTCCTGTTGGCGGAGAGTCAATGTCTTCTCTATTTCTGCTTATTGTTCAGATGTACATTCCTGACAATATAGTATTTTGTGTTGTCGTATCATGCTACATTGAATACATGAATGTATCAGATGGATTGGCGCCAGTTGATTGCGAAATTTGTTGCCTAAGGTTAAATCAGGGAAGAATATTTTCCTTTCAAATGCAGACCTATGTAGACCATTCATACTCGACCCTCTAAATAAAATATTAAACATTATAGCAAGCTATTTTAAATGTAAAATTAAAAATTAAGATAAAAATCTAAATGTTAAACTTATTCCTCGAATTTAGAATGATTTTATATGTGCGTAAATAAATATTTTTCTGTGTTAATTTCTGGCAGTGGCTTTTATTATTTTATTCTTTTATATTTAAGATATAAAATGTATAGATTTTTATCTCTGCGTCTCCGCTGAGCTAGTGACAATGGGCTAACGATCTAAATATGTAAATAAAGTGGAATTCTAACAGCGCGTATCTGCCTACTTTATAAATTTTTCTAGGCTCAAATGCCTAGATGGCGCCCTTTGGTAGTGCGGTGCGGTGTGATGCGATCTCCCACTTCGTTTGGATCGTTATAATATATATAATTGTATTTGTCTAATACTAAATTAGAAAAAGCATAATGAAACTTCAGGAATATTCAATAATAAACAACTTTTCCTGATGCTTTTCAAATTTTATTATTGTTTTGCTATCAATTGATATATTTATAATTATACAAATATCTTGCTAAACATCAATTCATTTAAAAAAATTCTATGTATAGAGTCCAAAATTTAACAAGGACCTAGAGAAATGTCTCAAGAGTAAGAATAAATGCTTGTTACATCAATGACTTGGAATTCAAAGCAGACAAGATTTTTAAAAAAATTCAGATTATAATCGGGTTTAGACTTTTTTTCCTGGTAGTTAGTATATTGCCAAGAAAGCAAATCAAGTTACTTACCCAATATTGGTTAGTAAATGATTATTCTTAGCTAGATATTAGAATAAGTATGGAAAATCGTCCAAACCTTTAACAACTAGAAAATGGAAAACTTGGTGAATAATGCCTACCCTTCATTCATTTTCTATGAAAGACTGAAAGAGAATCCTTTGTGCTGCAGTTGACTATTTAAACACTGATTAATTCATTATTTTTTTTAACATTAGTTCAAATACAATAAAGATGCCATATTTTGAGTCACCCATGTAATGTATAATAAAAATTTTGCAAAGTTAGGACATTTTAGGATTTTTTATAATATTTTCTCTTAAAAAGATTATTTAAATAAGAAAATATATAGTAGCAAGAAGGCTTTTAATTATCATTAAATTAAATAGATTTATAGATGTGACAGTAGAATTTTATTTTTGGGGGATTATCTAATTAATTAGAAAAGTATATTATGTACAGAATAGTTAGTGGAAAAGAAGAAGGAAATGATGAGTAATGAAGGGGATGATTTCATTATCACAATAATAAGTATATCCTTGAGTTACCTAAAAAACTAAATAGATATAGGTCATTCTAAAAAAATGCTAATCATCAGAAACAAATTTAGAGATTTGGGTACTTCTTTACTTTTATATTATGATGGGTGGCTCCCATTTATGATTAAAAGTCTATAGAGTTACTATTAATATTTTTATGTAGAAATATAAAGATTTTTTAAATTGTTAAATGTAAATCATATACACAACATAAAGAAACAAAAAAAATTAATGTTTGTGTTATTATACTTAGCTCAGATAAGACTAGAATAATATATTAGTTTATGATCATGATATAAATTAGTTGTGATGATTAAAAGCATCAAGTTAATCATATTTTGCAAATGACTGTATCAAACTCTTAACCATGACATGTATTATCAATATACATTACAATTTGGAATGAAGTATAAATTGTTTAATATGCTGGCTAATTAACATTGTTACTATCAAATATTATTGCTTGAATATGGGTTTCATTGTCCTGGGTTATGTGGTTCTGAAGCTCAAGATTTATGGATCATAACTGAGCTCTGTTATTTTCAGTTCTTAAACTTATTATGAACATATGAGCAATAAACCTTTAAATTAAAGTCCAGTTGCTAGATGACTTTTTTTGAGACATTAAATTTGTGTTTGGATCTACAATATATATACAATATTTTTTTTGTTGCATTATAAAATTTTAAATATAAATTATTTTTAAATCAAAGAAAAGCAAGTCCTATGTTTTTATTTTATTTTATTTTATCTATCATAAATAAAATAAAATGATAATTTACATAATGAAATTTTATTTATTTGATCTATCAAATGACAACTGATTTTCAAGGGTTTTAAATTATTTTCAGTGCATCTCTTATCTCAACTCCGTCATATTACAAAAAGCCACCATTGCAAAAACATTATCATCTCTGAATATGTATGCATTTCATTATTGGCTTTCACTTATTAGCAATCTAAAAGATTTGAATATTGAAATTTTAATAACCATGTTGATAGTTTGACATTTATGATTAGACCACTCTTACATAAGGTAGGAACTAGTTTTTAACATCTTGTGTTAAGGTTAAATAATCAATTTCCTGAAGAGATATTTTCAATTTTTTTTTTATCAATGCATCCCTCATCTCAACTCGATCATATTGTGAACATTCATGAATATAGAAATGTGGATCACTCTCATGCATTCTGAATCATCTTTTATTTTTCAGGTGACCTAGAAATTTCAAATACCTGAATCTCCGTTTCTATGTTGATAGCTCATTAGTTTTATACTACCCCACTCTAATGAATTGTTACTGCTTTTAAGTTAAAAAATAAGGCACTTTATTACAGTGAAATAACTATTACAACTAAATTAACTGCATATAGAGTTATTACTTGATTTAAGTTATTGAATGGAAGTGAAGTTTTTATAATCTATCAATATAATACAAAGACAAAATATAACTCTCATTTAAGGATGGTCTGAAAATTCTAAAAATATAATATCAAGATCATAACATCAATTAATATGTGTTTCAACTCTCTGGATATAATTCTATAAAATCCATTATTGCAAAACTATATCTTCATTAGATTGGATATATAAAACAAACAATATAGTACTTTTTAAAAGGATGTTTAATGGTAAATTTGAGCAAAACCTCATTTACATTATAAAGATTATCTTAAAGATATCTAAAAGAGTAAAATTTTGATTGGTTTCATTGGGAAGATATGGCAGAGAATAGAATGCATCAGAAAGCTACAAATACTCATAGTATTGAAGTATCTCAGAAATAAAACAATTTGTAGAAGAAATTAAAAGACAGCTTCACAAAATATCAAATAAACATAATAATGGATTAGCATGTTCTATATGTAAAAGTATTTGTAGCTTATAGTTTGGTTTGTATAGACATTGCAAAATATTTCTAATGTATTGTTATTATTATCATCATCATCATTCATAAATACTTTTAGACCGATGTTATTAGAGAATAAGCAAGCCTGGAGATGTTTCTATTGTAAAGACTTTTTCTACATCAAATGCAGATTTAAATTCCACCATTACATCAGGCCATTCAATTTCACAATCTGCAATTATTACAGGAAATTCATAATGCGCAAACTGAGTTTGATATTTTGCATCAAAATGTTGATGAGACTAATCAAGAGATTTCTCATTTGTCTAATACATATGATAAAGATATATCTTTGTTGAAGAATAAAGTGGAAGCTTTGGAAAGATTTTAAATGGCTTTTAAAATTGAGTTACAAGGTAGTTCTTATCAAAATAATGAAGACTTGCCACAAATTTTTTTTTTTTCAAAATGGTGGATAAGCTTTAAGTTGAATGTTTTTGAAACAGTGATTTAAAGCAAATATTTTACACAAAATTAAATCGAGTAAATATGACTTATTGATAATTTTGATTAGATCAGTTTTAAACTACAGTAAATCTGTTGTAACTGTGTCTAATATTTTACCCTTAGAAAATACAGTGAGTGTATTTATATTAATGAATGAATTTCTTTGGCTATTTAATGGTTTTTTTGGAAGGTAAAGCAAAAAGATGTATGAGCAATTACAATGTATAAATTTTATTTGAAATGGTTTGATCTATATCAGAAATGATACTATTTTTTCCAGTTTTCTAATTAAAAATGAAGTGAAATTATTGTCATTCTTATCATTAATATAGATCTAATCAGATTCCTGATTATGAAGATTTAAAATTTTCTCATATGAATATTCATAAGTATGCAGACTCATTTTGATAAATTAAATATATATCTGAGTGATATTCTATTAGATTTTTACAATATTATTGTTCTGACAAAGTCATGAATTTATCATGAAAAACAATATTTATATAATTTGGACAGTTACAAAAGTATTCTTTCACCATATGTATATTCACATTCTGATTTATGTAAAAAGTGATTGAATTTTAATTACAATGTTCCAACACTTACTATTGCCGACTCTATAAATAGTAACATTTAATTTTGCTAATGGAGATCCTTCATTAATTGCAATATAGTTCTGTTAATCTTTTATTTGTGAACTTTATCTAATTTACATTCATCTTCTGCCATAAAAATTGGCGATATGAATATTGATTTATTAATTGGGGAATATAATTCTAACTATAACTACTAGGATTATTATGTATTTATTGTTTTAATCAAATAAATTTCTTATAAACATATACAATGAGATCTTGTAAATCTCTACTTAATCATATATTTATTAAATTTTATCAATATATTAATTACGAATCTGACTTATCTGAATTAGCCACTACAGATCATTTTTCAATTCTTTTGAAGTTATCTGTAGTTTATAATCATTCATCACAAATTAAATTAAATAATTTATTACCCATTCAGATTTGAAATGTATAATGTAGACAGGGTATTTAAGAGGAATTTTAGAATATTTGTATTTCAGGTGACATCATTTTAAATTGAATAATAAAAGTAGAAAACATTTTCGTGGATTTCGGATCAATTGATCAAAATTTAATTTGGGAAATCTTTTAAAATGTTTTGGTAAATTGATTGTCTTGAAAGGTCGTAACAAGGAAATTAAATACGATATTAAAATAGCTAAATTAAGTTGTTATATGGAGCTTCTTTTTAATAAAAATATTTATTTGAAATGAAAAACAATTCTTTGATTAAAAAGTCCTCTAATCAAAATAATTTTATTAAAATATTAGAAGAATATGGAGTCATCTATTACTGGTTTAACTTATAAATATATTTTGGACTCATTCTTTTGCTTGGGTATTTCTGATACTTACTTATTACAGTTAACATATTCTTTTAAAATAATTTAACTTCACGAAATTTTAAAGATAATACGTTTGCTTTGTCTGATGATGTATTTCCTGAGTGTTTAAAAGTTGGGGCTATTATACCAATCTTTAAAAAAGGTGAAGCGTTAATTATTAGCAATTATAGGTCTATTTTAATCATTTCCGTTTTTGCTAAATTAATTGAGGTGATAATTTAAGAATAAGATAATGTCATTGTTGAATATGCATAATGTGATTTCTGTATACCAGTTTGGTTTTGTTCCTGGAAAAAGTACTTTGGATGCCATTTATAGTCACTTTACACACTTTAATATAATCACTGGATAAGAATCTCAAGATAGCAGCTATTTGTTTGGATTTATCCAAAACATTTGACTCTGTTCATTATGCTATTCTTACACATTGATTGTATTCATATGGTTTTTGAATTCATTTTGTTTCCTGGTTAATAAGTTATCTAAAACAGCGTTTCCCAACCTGTGGTACGCGTACCACTGGTGGTACGCGAGTTGCTGGTTGGTGGTACACGAAAAATAATCAATAATGGCGGACATAAAAAATAAAAAAAATTAAATCATAAAAATATCATAGAAACGTTTTTTCCTATAATTCATAAAAATTATTTTAATGAATAATATTATACAGTAAAGTTGTTAATATGTACAGTCGATGATCGAAAATCCAGCAATTGATATCGTTTTTTTTTTTTTTGGAGTGCACTTTTAAATTTAGCCGTTAGCCACCAGTAACTTGAGATGTCGCCGCCACTGTTGTGATAGTGCTGCACTCTCATTCACTTCACTGCATGACTTACAAGTGACAGGTTATTGTTTGTGATTATATCGTCTTTGTTTATTAAAATTTATTGATCCTATATAACCTGCTTATTCGAACTTAGACAAGAAGCACAGGTTTTTTTTAAGACAATCCTTTTGATCTCTCTTCGAAATTGTATGATTTTGATTAGCTGCAGGTGCTTGCATATTTATCTGATTTTTTTGCAAATAAATGAACTTAAATTTGACACTTCAGAATAACTCGATAACGATCTTTAATGTTAATGATAAAATTGAAAGTATGATTAAGAAATTAGATTTTTGGAAACAGTGTATTGAAAACAATCAACCGGAAAAATTCGAAACTCTACATATTTTTTTGTTTGAAAATAAAGTTAGTCTGTCTCAAGATATACAGAAAATATAATAGCACATTTAACAGGATTAAAATTGTCTTTCATGGAATATTTTCCAAAACCCGAAAACACAAATGATAAGTGGATTTCAAACCCCTTCTATGAAGAAAATTTAGAAAAAGCTACATCATTATCAATAAAAGAGAAAGAAAATTTAATAGAATTATCGACACAATCTAATTAATTTTGGTTAAACATTAAAGATTATGAACAACTTTCTGAGAAAGCTCTTAAATTATTATTACCATTTACTAGTATGAAATTAGTAGAAAGAGCTTTTTCTTCATATATTTTTTTTTTAAAAAAGTATTGAAAAAGATTGAATGCAGCTGTAGACTTAAGGGTATATCTTGCATCTTCTGAACCAAATTTCAAAAAATTATGTTCTTTGAAACAAGCACAAGGATCTCATTAAATTTATTTTATAAAAACATTTGATTATGATAAGAAAATATATTAATTGGGTTTTTATAATTTTGTGTTTTTATTAAAACCATTTATTAGTAAATGACAAAATAGTAGATAAATATGATACTTTGAACAAACACATACATATATGGGTGCACCCATATATGTTACAGTGAGTTAAAAATCCAGCATGACGTTTAAGCATGTCACAATGTAATTTGTCTCATTATGTGATGTGAATACATGGTAACCCTATAATATGTATAATGCAAATAAAATAACACACTCGCAATAACAAATTTCACAAAATACAATCATTTTTACGAAGTGGTACAATTTAGCATGATATACTACCAAGTGGTACGTGAGCCAAAAAAGGTTGGGAAATGCTGATCTAAAACACAGAAAGCAGGCTACTAAAATACATGGTTATTATGATTTTAGACTGGTTAATCATGGAGTTCACAGGGATCTATGTTCGTCCCTGTATTATTTTTGATATATATGAATAATATTTTTGTTCACCTTTAGTTTCAGTGATTTACGATTTTGCTACTTTTTTTGTGTAATGCTATTTTATCTAAATATTCTTGGACAAGTAATTAATAAGGATCTGGCAATAATTAATAAATGGCTTATGCTAATCTTTTTGACTGCAATTGTGATAAAATGAGAGAATATTCTATTTTTTTTATAAATACTCTTTACATTCACTTGATATCAGTATTTGTTGTCAGTATACAGCTTATTCCAATAGTACTTATAGTAATATCATTTTTATTGATAACTACTGTTAATTAAGTGTTTTCATTGATTCAACATTATTTTGGTGAAAGTTCTTAATTATGCAAGATTAATTACTTGTTTTATCATTTAGTAAAATTCTTGCCTATGTCTATTTTGTTGACTGTTTATGTTGCTTGTTTCATATGAGCAGCCTATTCATGTTCATTTACCACATAAATAATTATATAGGCTACAATGACAAGTATGTATAGAATGGTCATTAAGAATTTTGTCCAATTTAATTCCTTTAAAGTCTCAATTAAAATTAATCTTTTTTATGCCCAATAAATGAATTTAATCTTAGTAGCATTCAAGCTAACTTTAAAAAAAGAAAAAATCTCTTGAATAAAAGTATTTAAAATATTAAAATAAAAATTCGTAAAACATTACAATACTAGCTAAAAAAAAACCTAAACTTTACTAATATTCTTCCACAACCATGGTTTCATCTATTAACAAATACACCTGTTAAAGTACAATTCAACTAAACACACCATCTATATATACCAAAAAAATAGTCTTCCCATCATTCATTTCAAAAGCCAACTTCCTTTAATATCAAAGGATGTCTTCATGAGATTGATGGCCTCAGATTCAAAATATTTTATCATCAAAGTTTCTTTTACTCTTCTTTTCAATTCATTTTTTTCATAAAAGATACTGCATTATCAAATAATATTTTATGATCTATATTTAGTTTATGAATATACTAAGCTGAGTTATTATATTTCTTTTTAACTCTACTCCTATGAATTTTAACTCTTTCATTAAAATTTAATTTACTTTGGCTTATGTAAGAGTAAAATTAAAAATTAATACAATAATTCAGCTTTGTATATTCATGAACTGAATACAAGTCATAAAACATTGTTTTACAATGCAGAGATTATCTTTTATCAAAAAAAGGAATTGAAAAGAAAAGTAAAAGAATCTTTGATTGTAAAATATTTTGAATCTGAGGCCATCAATCTCATGAAGATATATATCCCTTGATGTTAATGGAAGTTGTTTTTTGAGGTGAATGATGGGAAGGCTATTTTGTTTAGTATATAAAGGTGGTATGTGTATTTGAATTTCACTTGAAAAAGGTATATTTGTTAATAGACAAAACCATGGAGAGAAATTTAGTAAAGTTTAATTTTTTTGACTAGCATTGTAATGTAATATGAATTTTTATTTTATTTATTATTACTAATATAGCATTAGCCAGTATTTAATTTTTAATTTAAAATATTGGATAAAAGTTTGATATATTTATTCAGTTGTAATTGGTATCTCCCAATTTGGTTACTTGCACTATTATTTTATTTAATAGAATCATTTTTTACAACTTACTAATCTGTGTATTTTGAATATCAAATGATTTTTTAAACATGAGACCCAGAATACTCTATAAATGATGTTAAACTAGCAAAAAATTTAAAGTTCATAATATTAATTGTATTTACTCTTACATAATCATTGGAGTGTGTATATAACAATTTAGGTCTCAATCATTAGAAATAAAAATTTATGTTTTGTCAATGCTCATTATAATTGCATTATAAAAGTATATTCTATAAAATAAAATTTGATATTTTTATATTCTTTTATTTACTTTCCTCTAATTTTTACTATTTATCTAGTTTAACTTTACAATGATAATAATTTTCTTAAAGTTTTCAAATAATTTAACCAAAAAATTAGAGAAAAATTTAAATGTTTAATTTTATAAAGGATTCATTATTTTTTAGTGTGCCATCTAGCAGTATTAAATTGTGTTTTAAATTTTTTTATTTGTAATTTTTGAAACTATATAAAACTAAAAAGTAGAAAATATATAATTTTTTATTTTAAAGAAATATATATATATATTTCATGTGTCAAAGCATCAGCCAGGAAGCAAACCTGGGGCAATTACTTGTAAGGCAGCATTGCTGATTACTCGGCTACCAATGCTCACATAAATACACTAAAAAGTAAAAAAAAAAAAAACCATTAGAAAATTTAAAAAAAAAATATTTTATTTTCACAAATAAAAACTTGGAACAATTATGTTAGAATCATAAAGAATCAATTAAATAAACTTGCATCTTCTTTGAATAGATTAGGGCATAGTTTTTTGGGAATCTGACTTTTAAACATAGCCACCATGTGTTTTTATTTGTAAAAACTAAAGAATATTATTTTTTTACTTTTAATGCATTTATCTGAATAGAAGCTTTTTTTTTTTCTGAAGAAATATTTTTTGATGTTATATTTTGTTAGATTTTATGATATTTGTATCCAAAAATATGAATGGAAATCCTGAACTGATAAAGGAAAAATGCTATAATATGTTGATCTGAAGAGATGTTTATAAAAATAGGTGACACAATCATAGTGAAACTATAATTAAGTCTATTTCAGTTATGGTAAAACAAGAGTGGCTCTCTACTAATCTATAGTAATAAATAGTTATCAAATAGTACTGTATTTAAATCTTTATTTCCAGATCAGTTTCTGGGTTTTGCCTTTATTAACAAAGGTTGAGATTCAAAGCTGAAATAATGCAGTTCTGCACTTAGAAACTATCTTTAGTTTCATTTGACTATTTCAGCATAACATCATTATTTGAAGTTTTGAATTTAAAGTTTCATTGATAAACCTTACTGTCTGATAATCATTAATTACTCAAAATGACTATAAATATCATTAGAATAGAAAACTATTAATATTATTACATTTTAATAAAGTACATATTATTAATCCTCTTATTAAAAGAAAGATATCATCACTTTAGACCAAGACAGATAACTCTTTGCCTTGAACTTATATAAATACACTACTAATCAAGTCATCATTCTGGTAACATAATGATGCATTGTATGTTGCAAATAAAGCAGCAAAAATTAAAAATCTGGAGTCATCCTCTGATATTGGGCTGGAAACTGAATATTTCTTGTAAATTTCTTTGTAGCAGCAGACACATTTTCTAAAACAGTTTATTATGAAACATATGGCATGGTGACTGGAACTATCGAAATCCATTTTAATGTCCACTTAAATAATTAATTAATTTAAATTTTGCATTTGTTTCAGGATGTTTAAATATACACTGTCTTTATATAATTTTTGATGAACTAGAAAAAATAAAATAATCTTTTTCTAGTTGTTAAATAATTATAAAAAAAAATGATTTGAAATTGACCTGGATTGGGGAATGGTCTGTGTGCTATAATTCCGTAAATATTTATTTAAATAAATTCCATATTTTTAAATTTTAAATAAATGAATATTTTTATATGTACAGAAAATTTCATTTTCACTTTCTCTCATATAAATTAAATAAAAATTGTACATTATATTACAAGTAAAATTGTATATATAAAAAAACAACCACAGGGATTCTTTTTCTGTTTAAATAAAAATAATTGAAAGATTAAAATATTTTTAATAAACAGGAGCAAATCATTGTAAGAAAGTAAAAAACGTTAAATATTTTTTGTAAACAAAGACTAAAAATCTGATACAAATCTATATAAGCTACAGCGGATGATACGATGATTGTAATTGGTTAAATATAAGTTATTAGTGTGAGAACAGCCAACAATCAAATCTAAAGTATAATGCAGCTCCTGATATCAGAAAATTGATTTAATTTAATGTGTGTTGATTAGAACTGTCAAAGAATGTCTGACTAGACTACCTTATTTAAATCAATTGCTAAAGACCTGCTCTGAAGTCCTTAAATCACCTTGGATTTCAGTATAAGTCACAAACACATAGATGCAACAAGTAATTTTTGGCAGCTAAAACTGTTATCAAGGTATAATTAAATAACGATGTATTGAAACTGACCATAGAGATCTTATATTTAAAATGTCCTAGACATTATTTAATATATTTACTGGAAACTCAACACTAAATTCACCTACATGCCAGGAAAATATTACTAGAAGTATTTTTATCAGCAAGATTGTTGATTTGAAAAACTTTATAAAACTAACCAAAATCCTGCAGATCATATTTTGATAATATGTAATTATTATATTTTTAGAAGTATTATATTTTTAGAAGTATTATTCTTGTATCTTCTCCATTACTTTTTTTACATTCCTTCATATTTATATATAAAAGTAATCTCCACATATACACTCTAATGCAAATTTTTTTATATAATTCCTTTAATTTTAATTTAAATAGAGATGGGGGGGGGGTAAAGATATTATTTTTATAGGAATATTAATAATAAAAGAAAAATATATATAAAGTTTTGTAAAATAAAAAGTTTAAAAATAGGATAAAAAGTTAAAGAAATTGATAAGAAGTATATGAAAAAGAGACTAAGGATTTTGAAACAAGAGTCAATTATAAGCAATTATCAAACTTTCCAAATATTTAGTTAGTTATTGATTATAAGATTTGAAAAAAAGAGACAAATTTATAGTGAAAGTTTAGTAAATTTAATTAATTAAAATTCAAATCTTTAATGTAATTTTATATTATCATGCAAACAACAAATCCATATGTTTTTATTATAATTTAATTGATTAAATTTGTTTATTTTATTAAATTTTTATATCTCCCTTTGATTCATATATTTAAATTACTTATTTTGTTACAATAATTGAACCTCATACAATTTCCATGAGTTTTGATTGGAGGTAAATGAAAGCATTATTACAGTTAAAGAATTGGACATGAAAATAAATGTTTCTTTTTTCTATATAATCTAGCCATTGTTATAAATATCTGCACACAACTATGCAATATCAAGCACAACAATAAAACACAATATGCAAATAAATGTGTCAGCTATACCTAGTTTATGACATGACTGCCATCTTTTTATTAAATATATATAACATCATCATCCAACTTAAAGCACAAATTAACTACTATCATAATCAATTCAAATATATCAGTTTACAAATTTTGACCATTAGTTATATTATAATATATATAAATTTTTAATTATAATAATGGTAGACAATAACAATATATACGAATTAAACAGATGCACTTTCAAATTTGTATTGTTATCATTATCATCTGAATAACATAGACAAAAAGTGTTTATCACATGATTTTTCAAGAACTGTGTATATCAATATTAGCAGATTGTGCATTTATTATATAATCTTTAAATTGATTTATAAAGATTACCTATTTAATTTTTCTCTTTTTATAATATCTTTTTGCATTTAATATTCTTGATGATATGAGCTAAAGGTAAATCTGAAATTGCAAGATTTTTCATAGTCCCAAAAGTCTGAAGCAGTATTGGACTGATTATTAGCATTTTTTACACAATTGGACAATAGTTGGTGTTCTTTTGTTGTTTTTTTCCCAAGTAAATTTTGTTTTCTCAATATATGACCTTTTTCATTCACATATAATTTGATATATAATATTACAATTTTGTATTTTAAGAATTATTAATCAATTTGTTTACATTTGGAGGAACATAAAATAAAATATTGTACTTATCATTATATACTTTTTAATAAATTTGGGTTGAACATATCTATTTTTTATTTTTTTTATTTATATAATTCTCTATTTTGGTTACTAGCACAATATTTATATGTAATTTTAATCAGAAGAGAATTGTACCCTATATACATGTGCTGTAATGTTGTTTTAATACCTCAGCATTTGTTGAGTACTTTATGTATTTTCATAAGATTTCTCATTAAACTTATTCAATATGTGTAGAATTTGTCTTCTATCATATTCATATTATACATTTATAAGTTCTTGAGTAATAGTTCAATATGTTTGATTTACTATGTAATAAAGATTTAAATCTATCCATTTTATGTATTAATGGTGCATGTGATTTAAAATGAATATAATTCCTTTTTTGAATAGGTTTGACAAGTAATTTATAGTTTAAACAGTCATTTTCTCTAGACATTTGCAAATATAAAAATGTTATCTTTCCATTTTGTTCTTCATTGATAGTCCAAATTAAATTGTTTAAGCCAATAAACATCACATGATCACTATTTTTTATGTTTGTTCTTAACTGTTATAAAACAGACAAAACTCTAAATATATATTGCCATTCAGTGCAAGCCAGAGTAATCAATGGATGCCAGAAGGCTTGTGCATGAAATCCCCATCTAGGTGCAGTGCTCTCAGATCCAAGGCTCCTCTCTGATGAAGGCCACAAGCTAGAAACTAGTCTGGGGATATTGGATGAATAGGCACTAGATGAGGATTTTATGCACAAGCCTTCTGGCATACATTGATTACTCTGGCTTGCACAGAATGGAAATATGTATAGAGAGTTTTGCCTGTTTTAAATTGTTTAATTTATGTAAAAGTTCTTCAATAATATTTTTATGACCACAAACAAAAACATCACTGACAAACCTAGCATGGTTTTGATATTTCTAAAATTATCAGAATTTAAAACAGCTTTTTCACATTTAGTTAGTTTCAAATTGCAAATTTGTGCAATCATAATCAAGATATGCTTGGTTTTATCAGATATACAATTTCATCAACCTTTGATATTATTGATAAAATTAAACATTTTAAGTTAGATAATAATGATGCTGGATGTCACTGAGTTATATTAATACATGGATCATCTGGAGTCTATAAATATCATTGAGACCACTTTACATCAAATTTCAATAAATAAATTTTCAATAAAGTTAATTGTGGATTTTTTAAAATTTATAAATGATAATATTGTTGCAACACTTAATGATAAATATTATGAAATAGCTAAAGTATGGCCTATGGGTCTCCTTATGATTGCACAAATTTGCAACTTTGCACTATCTAAATATGAAGAAGCTGTATTAAATTCTGATAATTTTAGAAATATTAAAATATATGCTAGGTATGACTATGTTGTTTGTGGTCTTGAATATATTATTGAAGCACTTTTACTTAAATTAAACAATTTAAATTGGACTTTTAATAAAGAAAAAATGGAAAGATACATTTTTTAGATTTGCAAATATCTAAAACAAATTACTGTTTAAACTATAAATTACTTGTCAAACCTATTCAAGAAAAAGGTTATATTCATTTCAAGTGTAGCAATGACACATACAATGAAAAGCTTTAGATCTTTTTTACATATTAGTAAAAAATTATGTAGTTATAAAAGTAATAAAATCCAAATTATTGAACCATTTATTCAAGAATTTATAAATGTAGGATATGATAGAAAACAAATTATACACACATTGAATACGTTTAATAATAAATCTTACAAAATTATCATAAAATAAAAATAATAAAAAATGGACACCTATAATGCTCAATCCAAATTTATTAAAACGTATCTAGTGATAAGTACAATATTTCACTTTCTGTTCCTTCAAATGCAGAAAAGAAATATTATATATCAAATTATAAGTGAATGCAAAAAGTCATATATTATGAAATCAAAATATACTTTTGAAAAAAGACAAAAAACACCAACTATTATACAATTGCGTAAAAAATGATGAGAATAATCATTCCAATACTGTCTCAGGTTTTTTTTTTTGATCATGAAAAGTCTTGCAATTTTAGATTTACCTTTAGCCCAGTTCATAGAATAATGTTAAATGAAAAAAACATTGCGAAAAAAGAAAAATTAAATAGGCAATCTTTATAAATCAATTTAAAGATTATATAATAAACAGATACTCTGAAAATATTGATATACACTCACTGTTCTTGGAAAATCACATGAGATTTGCTTCTTTTTTTTTTTTGTCTAGTTACTATTTCAGTTGATAATGATTCTAACGTAATCAAAAGTACTTCTGCTTAATTAGTTTATGTATTGTTATTGTCTACTGTTTTTATAATTTAAAATGTACATATAATATATTTTTAATGAGTAACTTGTTATTTTACGCTATAATATATATGTGTGTGTGCATCTGTCTGCATATAATTTTATATGTAATAATAATATATACAAAATAATAAATGTCAAAAGCTAAACTTAACAGCATTATAAAATTAAATACATTCATAAAACAGCAAGTTATAAAAGTTACTATCAATGATTTCTTTGCCAAGACAGACTTATGAATGTAAAAAATACTATAAAACCATGCACATATATAATATGTCCTAGTGATAAGGTGATACATAATATCTCTGATTTAAGGCAAGTGTTGTGCAATGCCATAATTGATCCATTCATCACAAAAATTTTAAGATGCTGACATTTCTGGAACACAAGTTATGACATAAAATATTACAGTGTGTTTCAAACTTTAAATAAGATGGAACAACATGCTATCATTAAATTTTAAATTGAACAAAACTTTCATTGAAATGTTTAAAATGATTTATATTGTATATATTGATGAAGCCAGAATCATTAGTGAGAGATTTCATGATAGAAGAAAGAGCATTAAAGATGCTAAATAAAGACAAAAATGAATTTCACATTTTATATTGTAACTTGTGACCCAGACACATTAGTATGTTAAACTATTTGTAATGAGTAGCCAAACCATATCTCTACATAATACATATGTTAATTAAAAAATAGTGCTGCAAACATATATAATAATTTCTCATAATTCAAAATAACATTCCAATATCTTTAATATCAGTACTATTTCTGGAATTGTTTATATTATATTTGATTGTATAAGAAATTAACACAAATTAGAATAATGTTAGTTTAAAAGAAAGACTTAAACTTTATAAATCTTCAGTAAATAAAAAATATCTTCATTCAATATTGTGTATTCATGAAAAAAAAAGTGTCTCTTCTAATTAGACATTTTTATTTTAAAACAATTTATTTAAAACTTTTTTTTAATATTTGAAGTGATTAGAATGCAAATTTAAATTCTGGGAAGTTATCATGTTATAAGTATTTATTTTGTCTGATTTTTACATTTGGCAAGTCTGTCTTGGAGACAATTTATTGGTAATTAATTTTTTAATTTACTAGTGTCTAGTATCTTAATTTTGTATATATTTACTTGATATATATGATGGCATATGTTTTGACATTAGCGCACACATGTCAAGAGCCACACATAGATATGTGTTAATGCATTTTTAAAAAGTATAAGCTACTAATTAATATGCATTTAACTGGGTAATCATTTATGGATCTGTCAATGATAGTGGTTTGTAATCCAGACCTCCACACTTTCATGGGGCATAATTTAGATATATTTCAGAGTATCAGATTTATATTGTAATGGGATGTCGGTTTTCACCAGAAAGAAGGTACACATCTCACTTCAATCGGACTAAGGGTCTTCAGGTAGAAGGCTGAAAATGAATTGATGAAATTCTAAGTCCATGATTACATCTATCTTCACTATACTAGCTCAATAATCATAAGACAAATTTAGATGTAATTTAGACTAGTTCATCCACCTCTCATTCCTCTTTCAGTCACCATTATGCCATGATATTCAAACTCATAGAGAATTCGCAATTGGCTCTCTTCAGGGATGGATTTAAATAAGTCATTTTCTACTATGCCTTTATATAAGCAATGACTAATAAATATATTTCTATGATGGTTATAATATTAACATATATATAAAATAATTGATATGTAGCTAATAATGATTAGTCTATTTATTTATAAATATGAATGTAATATAATAATGATTAAGCATAGAGATCAAATTGATAACAATAATATTTAATAAACAATAAAAATATATTGTAAAAGATAAATAAAATATTAATGAAAAAGAAGGATGAATTTTTGTCATTTTGAAAGATTAACAAATAATATCCCCATTCAATATCCCATGATAAAATTTCATATCTTAATAAACTTTTCAAAAGAAAAGAATATAATTCAAACTAACAGATTTATACAATAGTATATAAATTCTAAAAAATTAATAATTTAAATGACTTATTAATGTATTTATAGTTTTTGTTCATTTGTTTTATAATTATTATTATGTAATTCTTATTTACAATTATAAAACTTGTTTTATAAGCATTTATAGTAAATAAAATATATTATATGCTTACTATATTATATAGTAAGAATAATAATTCTGTTTCTAATATCTTTTAAATAATAACCAAAATTTTACTTCATGAATTCTTTCAAACTTTTAAATACGTTTATAAAATTTAATTTTATCTAATATTATAAATATATATATTTAGTTTAATAATTTATGTTTATAAAATTAATTTGGATTTTCCCATTACTATAAAGATGCAATATCAAATTTGAAATAAAAATCTATAAAATTAAACATATTAAAGTAATATAAATAATAATATAAATAAATAGATAAAAACTTATTTTCCTGAGTTAAGTAAGAATGGTTCTTTAGGCCCGTATTTTATAATCTTGGTGGAGATCTCCTGGTGAAGTATATTTATCCATTGGTTTAAGAATTATATATTTATTCCAAATTGATAAATTATTAACATTATCCAATGGTTTTGTTGTAATAAATAAAATATATCCTTCGAAGATGGATGTTCTTAATCTCCATTTTCCCAGTTAGACATTCTGCACAATTAATATTTTAAATTAGCATGAAAATTGGTTTTAAAACCTTTACGATATAACTTTTTATTCACTGCACATTGTAAGATTCTTTAAATATATATAATTATTTTAAATATATTGATATGCATAGAAAAACAATATAATAAAATAAAGAATTTACTTATAATTGAAATAGATATTCTTTTTTATGTTACTAATCTCTTTCAGATTTCAAAGAAAATTAAAATATTTTTCTTATAATCTTTTTTTTTTGATCCTTAGGTCTTAATTTCCATATGAATAAATTAATATTTTAATTTGGTGTAGAATAGTAATATTCATTAGAAGAAAAAGTTGATTAAAAAAATTATTTTCTTTTCTCCTCTTCTTCTTTATAAAGAGACTGGATTAATTGTTTATATTATGTGTTTTTGTTTCAATTTTCAATGCTTGATTTAATTACACATTATTATAAATGAATATTAAGATATAATTTAAACAATATATAAAATTGTTTTTTTTTTAATTTCAAATCTGCATTATCTAAAAGTTTGACATCTAAGTACTTACTACGTTTACATTTATTAAAATAAATGGTATATATATTGTAATGGTATATAATATGCCGTTACATTATTTTAAAATTAAAATAAAAATATCATAAATAAAAATTGATTTATTAAAAGGAAAAAAAAAACTTAACTTAAAAACTGAAAATTAAAAGTTGTTTAACGTATATATATATCGCACAGCTGGGAAACTAAAAACTATTTTAAAAATAAAAGTATTTGAAAGTATTTTTTTTGTAAAAAAGTAAAGATGTAAAGATTTGATATTTTTAAAAATAGAAATAGTGTTGATTTCTATAATCTTAGAAAATGGAAATGATTGTTTTATTAATTAAATGATTGTTCTAAAGCACACTAGCCCTTGGGACACTTGAATAATTAAATGGTCAGATAAGAGAATAAAAAGAAATTAAATGACCAATGCAAGCATGAAATGACAGCATGAATGGTTAATGAAACACAAGAGGATTAGTGATGTCTTGCTTGTTGAATCCAAAGATTTGATGATAAGAGGCTAATAAAAGTATAAAACCCCAAATTTTTGAATTGAGGGAGGATTATAATTGTTGTTATCTTAGAGCTGATTATCAATATACCATTATAACTAGCTATATTACAGATTTCATGATGTAGAAGTCTGCGATAAAATTTAATTTCCGGACAACCAGCTGAGACCTCCCTATGACAGTTATGAACCAAAGTAGCAGCTTTGTTTTCAAAGAAGGACAAACAATCTACAAAAGTGATCATGAAGATGGACCTCTAAATCTGCTCAATCCATAAAGTATGAACTCTTGTGTTTATCTAATAGGAACTTTTCCTAAATTTGCAATTAATAGCTGAAAATAAGAACTATTATCTTGCCTAAAGAATTCAAAATTAATTATTAGTAATTTTTTATGCATCTGTTTAAGCAATCATTTCCATTTCTCTTTTTTTGTGTTATGTTTTAATTAAAATGTATCAAATTAAAGTTGGGTGTAGATAGCTGCATGGATAAAAAATAATAACTATGTTTAAATTTGTTTGTTTATTTTAAAGGGTTTATTTCAGGCTATTTGTTTTGTAGTTAGGACGATGCTTATGGAGGGATATATGGGTGTCTATATCAATATAATGTGAAGCGTGTTGAGCATACAGGGCAATGTGCCCAACTGAATGCATGACCCCAAAGAGGCAGTCATATCATTGCAATGGTCACAGATGTATTTCCTGTGCCATTGACCCCTTCTAGCTCTATGGACAGGAATTATAAGTTGTCAGATAGACCGCTCTCCCCCATATGTAGCACTCTTCTTTAATTAATTTATATACATGATTCCTTCGCCAGACAGATGCACATTCCTGTACTGGATGAGGATCATGTCCTTCAAATAATATCATGCTGTCAGATGTACATTCCTGTCAGTATGGTTTTATGCTAGCATCTTCATATTACATTGGTTGCGACTATATATCTGGAAACAGGCATTGGTTTGGCTACAAACTTTTAGTCTGAGATTGAATGAGTGTTTTTATAAGTTTTTTAAGTGAGAAATCTATGTAGCCTATCTATACTCAACATGCTAAAGTAAAATATTATTAAAGTGTCCATCTGTGCGGTCTATTTAAAATAGTAATTTAAATTTAAAAATTAATGTTAAAATCATAAATATAAATTTTATTCCTCAATTTTAAATGTGCGTTAATAAAATCTGTTGTGTTATTAGTACTGGCAGTGATCTAGTTTATTTTTTTTTTATTCTTTATTAAAAATATATGTTAATAATTATTCTAAAACCTCTGCTACTCCATGAGCTAGTGGCAAGGGCTGGCAGTCTTAATAAATAAAAGTTGGATCTTTAACAGTGCATATCTGCCTACTCTATAAATTTTCTAGGTTCAAATGGCCTAGTGGCACCCTGTATGGCAGATACGGTAAGACTGCTAGCTTCAATCATCACCCAGACTGTTATAATATGTATATGTATGTATATTAAAATAGTCAAATATATTCAATTAATAAATGGTTTAATTAGAGATAGTTATAAATGAGTGTAAAAATGTTTTAGTGTATTCCTATGTTAGGTTAACTGAAAGTTACCCTTACAATACATATGTATATGAAAGACTATATTGTAAATTTTCAGCTAATTTGAATACAGGTTCAATTGCTGAAAAAAAATGGCACCATCATTTTAGATGAACTACTCTTATCATATCCATCATTCACACCTCCTATCTAGTATAGACTTTACAACATAACTTCTTGATTATGAGCAAACAAATATATATGTGTCTGCATGTGTGATATATCTTCGAATGAACTTTTAGAAAATAATTACATCTAAAACAGACCACTTTAATAAGAGTTCAACCTGATGTAACTAGTAATAAATTAACACTATAATAAATATAATTTAACACAAAATAAATTAAATAAAAAATAAGTATTGCTAACTAAAAACCTATGCAGCTATGTTGCTCTTCCAACAAAATTATTCTAAAAAATAAAGCATAATTAAATATGTTATTAAATTTACTATGACAGAATGAGGAAAGTTACAGACATTTATTTATATATATATATATATATGTGTGTGTGTGTGTGTTACCAAAATGCCTATACAAACATGTTGCTTTGGACAATGAATTATTCAACATAACGTTTTAGCTAAAAATTGGTTATTTATTTTAATTTAAAATATAGCAGTGGTGAAGTGTGGGGTTTACACCAATGATAAATATTAGTTTTTTATAACATAATCAAAAATATTAAAAATTATAAGAAAAAATATTCTAAGTTAAAATTTTAAGAAAATAAGATTTTTTAAAAATGTATATATTAGATTATACAAATTTTGAATTCTTATTTACTGTTTATACTTGTTTTTGTGCACACCATAGAATTTGATAAAACTTTTAAATGTCAGGGTTTTTTTTATGGGTTTATCCTTCATATTTTTCTTTACTGCTGATTTCTTTAGAATTTAATCTTGTGTTTCATGACTTCTTTGGTATCCCATATATAATAATAGACAATATAATCTAGATAGATCAGTTATTGTACAAACTTATAGTTTAGCATGCAATAGCAGTTAATTTTAAGGGTTTAACCAGACATCCTTCCTTCACTCTTATTACAAGATTACATAGCTATAAGAAAAATAATCCAAAGGAGATTGTCAATAGCCTATAAATTTTGTTATTTTTATTTACCATATTGAGATATAGCATAACTTAGAGACATACAGGAATTGCAATACTAATTACAACTTTATATACTTAGGATTTTTCAATCAATATTTGTTTCTTAATATAAATCAACACTGATTGTAAAAAAGTGTGGGAGATTATGATCTAGCCCAACTGATAAGTGCTAGTTCCTCATGAAATATGTATATTGGGGATTATTTATCTTTTTGCATGTATGTGGTCATGTATATTGGTTGCTTGAGATGGAGGATGAATATAGACTAAAAAGTCCTAAGTTCAAATCCTCTACTTATATATATATAAGAAACATTCAGTATAAGCAAATTCTATATACTGTAAGCAAATGAAGAATTATTATCTCTTTTTCCCAATTTTTATCTATAGTTTTTCTATTGAAATCATTATTATGATGAATTATATGGATAATCTGAATAGCTCAAGGTCTGAATTGGAATAATAAGACTGCAGTCATCACTTTTAATTATATTAAAGTAACTGCCCATGCAATTAGTGTTATTTGGTAAACAAGTTTTTATTTGCCATAATCTAATAATTATCTGTCGTTTGTATTTAATTTTAAATAAACATATTAATTAACTTTCTTTTAAGTAACTCTTATATTTAATTTATCTAAGTCAAAATATTTCATAATTAAAATTCTTAAGTTTAAACTTAGAAACAATTTTAGTTTATAACCAATTTTTATAAATTTAATTTATAGTACAAATACTATTATGAAATTACTACATTATTATTTTTCCATATTTTTGACATTATAAAAACTAATATTTAATTGAAGGAAGCAAAATTTGTTGTCTGTTAATTTTTTTATTTGATTACTAAAATAATACCATTACAATTAAGAATAATTATTATTTAAATATTTTTGCTTTACATAATTATTTTCGATCTATTCCAAAATACTTCTTGCAAGAACGAATCAAGAGAAAATATTCCTTTACATATTACATATATTATATTACATAAATCATATATATTGTTACTTTTACAATTTTATCACTATTTAAGCTTTGATGGCATACAGTAAAGTAGAACTTTTATGATAATTATATTACTTAACCATTATTGTTGAACACTTTCATCTCAATATCTATTAATCACTTATAGTAAGCATAGATGTGTCAATGTTTAGTTTTGATAAACATAACTAGAATCAGAATATATGAATATAATACAATTTACTAAAAGGAAAAAAGAGAAGATTTTTCTAAAATAAATATATATATATTAATTTGATTTCTTTCTAATGTTTACTTTTATAAAAATGACTTATTGTTGGAGCATTTACTAGCAAATTAAATTACTGCTGTACAGTCTGTTATTATGGGTGACTATATGTGAATAAGTAGCATTTATCAGTGTATATATTAATTTGATACTCTAGTTAATATGCCACATAACATTATTTGAGGTAAAAATAAAGTACATTGCCTTCCCAACAGTGTGAAATCCTGCACTGTCTTACCATCAAGTTTCTGTAAGACAATGCATCTCATCAATTCAGATATCTTGAAGATTTTTATTCTAAAGATAAAAATACTATAAAATACTAGATAAATATCTGAATGAGGTTATTTTAAAAAATCATAAAATTACTTAAGAGATTTGCAATATCAGAAAAAATATCCGAACAGTAAACAGATTTAAAACTCAGATCATGAAAATGGCTAACAGAATCACAAAACTAGCAGCTATATATCAACTAGTTATAACAATCCTCATTTTTATAAAATAACTGCTTAATAATTAGAATTAGAGTTGTGTATATGTGGTATATAAAAATCATCAATTTTCCTCAATATTTTTCAAAAAATTTTTTTAATTATATGCGATTTTTTACTTTCATGTTTTAATGTTTAGCCAGAAATTTGTTATGTCATTGTCTCTGGTTGAGAATTGTTTATTACATTAATTTCTCTTTTATTCTTGATACTTACTTCACCCATATCTATTGTTATGCTTTTATATTTATGTCATTTACAGATATCTATTAAAAATTAATTTTACAATTTTTGTGACTTCATTCTATACTATCATCATTTTCAATCATTATTATTTCACTGCAGAATAAAGATCTGTTCAAGTTTAATTCAATTTCTCTTTATTCATAGTCTCTATTTTTTTTATATCATACCAACAAATTTCATTACTGCTATGTATCATTTTTTTTAACAATATGTTAGTTTCATCTCAATTTCTTAATATCTGTGGACTTGTTTCTTCTCCCACCCAAGTATTTCTTTTTCAGTTTCTTTTTGATACAGCCAAAATATATATCTCTATTAGTCATTGAGTGTTATGAAGTTTCTATATTGGTCTTATTTCTCAGATCCATAAATAAAACGTAGTTATAAATCTGGATAGAACATGAAAAATTTTGCAGTAGCTACATATATCTCAAGAAATGATGAAATTTATAGATAGTCAAATGATATTCAAGCAGATGGCAATTCAGGTACTATACAATATTTTTGATACATATGGTTTTTCTTTAGCATATATATGTATATATGCATAATGAAATGATTTCTATCTTATCTTTATATTATAAAGCTGAGTGCTCATTCAGTGACAAGCACTCTAATCATAGCTCTATGCATACATATGTACATATGGAATGAAGCAGTTTCTGTCTTATTTTTATATCACAAAATTAGAGCTATGTTAAAGAATTACATTTAAAAATGAAGAAATAATAATTACATATTGTTTTATATAATATAAAAACAATATATTTTCTTTATTTAAAGTTACTCTATAAAATTTTAAAATATGATGATAAGATTAAAGTTACTCTATAAAATTTTAAAATATGATGATAAGATTATAGACCAGTGGATATGCTATAAAGCAAATATTCATTAGTTTGAGTACATAAAATGAATGAATAGTAGCTGATGACTTAAAAAGGGTTTTACAGTAAAATTGACCATGATTTTTTTTATATATAAAACATGCAGTCATTTTTTATTTTTGTAAAAATTATCTCAAAAACATTCTAAAGAAATTGACTAATTAATTGCTTTTGTAAAAGAAGATATAGATGAAAATAAAGTACAATAAAGAGTAAATAAATAATCAAATTATTACTGCTCAGGAATTCATGAGAAGTTCAAGTGTGTTGGAGCAGAGTCACTATTTATAAACCTTGAGTTTCAGAGTCAAACATTGTACTAAGTAATGCAGTGCACATTGAAGAGTCACAATTAGGCATGAAGTTAGTCCTTTAGTTTATTGCCAAAAATGCAAAACAATCAGACTAAAAAAAAATATATGTAGATGACATTGTGTGATTTACATTTAGATCATGGCATCATTGCAAAACTCATCTTTTTATTTTTTAATTTTCTTAGTTGTTTTTCTTTTTGTGGACTTAGAATAGCCATAATGTCTACTAATATTATATATATATTGCAATTGTGCAAAGTGTGTTGGCAGCTGAATTTGAAGATTTTGCTGAAACAAATATAAAGAAAAAAGGAAAATAAAATAAAAATATGTTTGATATACATATTAATATATAGAATAAATATTTTAGTTTTTTGATAATTTAAGAATAAATATTTTAGTTGATTAAGTTTAGGAAATTTCTTTTCCTTGAGGCAATACGCATTGTCTTGTTTTTTTCTTTCTTTTCATTCAATTAAAAAAAAAGAGCAAGTTTAAATAATAAAAGCAAATGCTTATTGTAAATATTGATAGAAATTATACAAAGGAGAGATTGGTAATTAAATATTGTCATGGTAACTACAAAGATAAAAAAAAAAGAGAACTTTGAGAACAAAAATCTAGAGAAAGATAAAAGTTCGAAAAAAAAATGTGGATGGTATTCAATGTACACATGCATAATGAATTTTCATGAGGATATAAAAGGAATGGACATAAATAAAGAAGTGTCTCTCTTTGTTCTTCAGATTCTTGACAAGATGTTAAACTATCCTGTGATCATTGCTGATATATTGATTTTAAAAGGGTTCATGCATGATGCCATTTTGGGTTAATAATTCATGCATGAAACAGGGTGTTTAATGGATTATAAAAACAAGAATGTTATATGCAATGGTGAAACTACAGTTTGGGTCAAAAATGAGGATGAAAAAGAGGCTATGTAATATGCAATTAGAGATGGACCTGTTAATAAAACAAATAAAAAAATTTAAACAGGCAGGAGATTTTGAAGATCTTCTATGTACATATAGGGATGTTTTCTCAGAGAAACCGGGAGTAATAAATAATTATGAACACTGTATCAAAGTAATGGAAGGTACACCATATTAGACATGGTCCTACCCAATGCCCCACCAATATAGAATGGAGGTGGAGAAACAACTTTATCAAAGAATAGACTGGGGGTGTATATCAAAAGCATCATCCCCATATAATAATTCTTTGGTAATAGTAAAAAAAAGGATAACTCGATAAGACTATGCTTATATGCTAGGCAAGTAAATAAAATCACATGGCCTGACCAAACTATACCTCTGCCAATTAATAACCTGTTAAAATTTGGAGGCAAGAAAGTGTTCTCAATGCTGGATCTGACTTCCAGCTATTAGCAGATAAAGGTACATCAAGCATATCATAAATATACAACCTTTCAATACAATGGAAAGTCATACCACTTTAATAGAATATCATTTGGGTTGAAAAATAGTGGTGCATGTTTTTTAAAATGCTTGGACTGGGTACTATAGAAAGAAATAAAGGACTTGGTTAAATAAAGGACTTGGTTATATACATGGATGACTTATTAATCATGTCAAAAGACATAGAAAAACATGTACAACACCTGAAGTTATTTCTGCAAGAATGCTAAGATAAAAACATTAGGATTAATCTGCAGAAAAGCTAGGTAATGGCTACAAAAGTGAATTTTTTTAGGAGACTTGGTCAGTGCTAAAGGTATTAAGCCACATCCAAGCCATTAGAGATTTTACCACACCTAGTAATAAAAAGCAGTCAGATCATTTCTAGGTCTATGCACATTCTATAATAAATTCTATGAGAATTTCACCACAGACATGGAACCTCTAACACAATTATTACAAAAAAATACACCATGAAATGGGAACAAAACCAGGAAACCGGTTTTAGATAAGCCAAGGAGAATTTTTTTAAGTGAGGTCATGCTCCTATGCCCAAATTTCCACAAACCATTCATCATATAGGCAGATAATAATGGATACAGGCTGAGAGCTACTTTGATGCAAGAACAAGAATTGGTAGATATGGAGTATATTTTGGCAGAGATTCACTACATGGTCCAGAAAAATATTACTCAGTAACTGAGAAAGTGGCCCTTGCTGTGGTTTGGGAATTTCAGAAAGTTAGGCAATTTCTTGTTGGGTCAGAGGTAATTGTGAAATCAGATCATAAGAGTCTGGAGTTCTTGAACCATAGTTACCTCTAAAATAGTCATTAATATAATGGAGTCTCTTTCTCCAAGAGTTTAATTACTCCACCCAGTATTAAAGGGGCAGAAAATGTGATAGCAATAGCATTGAGCCAGAACCCATGTCCCTCATTATCAAACCATTTACAGGTAGATAACATCATTATAGCAACAATGAGGATGATAGAGAATGAATCTATAGAAGAAGAGAATTAAAGGAGTGACAGAGACAAGATGCAACCTGCAGGCACATTATAGATAGGCTACAGGAACTCAACAATGGGGAATCAGGGAAGAAGATAGAGAGGAAAGAATGCAAGATACCATTTAAGCAAAGGAATATTATGGTACTTTGCAGATGTAAAAGAAGTGGGGAATGATAGTACCCATAGAACTACAATAAATATTAATTAGATATACTCATTGTATATATGGACACTATGGGGTAGAAAAGGTGGAACATTTGTTAAAGACATGGTTCTACTGGGTGGGGATGAGACTGCAGGTGATCAGATAATAAAGGGGTGTGAAACCTGTAAGAAGACAAAAACCCTAAACAGATCTTATGAAGGTCCCTGTCAAGCTGTTATTCCCCAGAGACCAAATGACATGGTGACAATAGACTTCTATGGTCCATTACCTAGGTAGTGAAGAATGAAATACATCCTGGTAGCTTATGATGTATTCTCCAAATGAGCAACCATATAACAAATAGGCCAATCCAATGCGAAGAACATTATTAGAATATTAGAAACCCAGTGCTTGGTAATATACACCCTTTATAGCTGCAGAATGGCAAGGCTGGTCAGAAAATATTGGAGTACAGCATGTCTTATCATCTATCAGAAACCTTCAGTCCAGCCTGTGTGAGTGGATTATGAAAGAATTTGGAAGACTTTTCAGGGTTTATACATCAACAGACCATAAAGGGTGAGCAAGACAACTGCCACAAATTGTAAATTATATGAATTGGATGAACTGTGAATTGACAGGCTTTTCTCCAATTTGACTCCATTTTGGTCAACCTGTGCTCATGTTATACAAGGCAAGATTACCAGCTGCTCCAGAGCAAATTGACTGAGATACAGACCAGAAAAAAGCACAAGAATGACTAGTACCTTGTGCAGAGTTAAGGGTATGAAGACAAGATGGGGCATAGGGACAACAAAATTTAGAGGAGATCAAATATCGCTCAGAAGTAACCCAGTTACTCATTCAGACAGACACCTTTTCAAAAAAAATTTAAATATATATGAAGGCCCATATTGCATAGTAAAAGAGAATAAGCCAAATGCTATTACACTGGTAAATGATAAAGGGGAAATAGGTACATATAATGCAAGGGATTAAAACAATATAATCTAAGACAGTGAATCAAGATTGGGCAGGGAAAGTGGGTAATTAGCAAACAGATGTATACTAGAAACATTAAGTAAAATAAACTAGATGAAACTCCTAGTTTATTCTCGTCATTAACTGTGGAGAGTATTGCAATTGTGCAAAAGTGTGTTGGAAGTTGAATTTGAAGATTTTGATGAAATGAATACAAAGAAAAAAATAAAATAAAAAGTATGTTTGATATATATACATATACATATTAATGTATAGAATAAAAATGTTAGTGAATTGAAATTAGAACATTTATTTTCTTTGAGGCTTTCTTTTCATTCAATTAAAAAAAAGAGCAAGTTTAAATAATAAAAGTTAATACTTATTGTAAATATTGATAGAAGTTATACAAAGGAGAGATTGGTAATTAAATATGGCCATGGTAACTACAAAGATAAAAAAAGAGAACTTTGAGAACAAAAATCTAGAGAGAGATAAAAGTTTGAAGAAAGAATGTGGGTAGTATTCAACGTACACATGCATAATGAATTTTTGTGAGATTATAAAAGGAATGGATATGGATAAAGAAGTGTCTCTCTTTGTTCTTTGGATTCTTAACAAGATGTTAAACTATCATGTGATCATTGCTGACATTCAGATGGTGACTAGAATACCTGCACATCACCATTTATTCCATCCCCTCAAACACAATGATTTAGAGAAGTGAAGCTGGCACCTGCCTAAACTAGAAGACTCATCTCAAAGCTGAAATCTAAAGGACATATCACAAAGAAAACCTGAGAATTATATGCATTACCAAGGAATGATTTTATGAACTATCTTACTGGTAAGAAATTAAATTTTTGAACTTATATGCTCATTGGAATAACTTTATAGAGTACTCATATCTTACCCAAACCAGGAGAAAAGAAAACATATTTTAATGGACCATAAAGAACTATTAATATGATTATTGAATCCAAGAAATAATTTTGCTATGATGATATAAATTTTCTTTTGTTAAAGCGGAAAACTTACCTTCATTGTTGATTTAATATAGATGTCTAACAATACAATCCTGGCCCCTAATAAAAAACAAATTTAAACTATTAAAGGTGGCAATATGGGGAAAGTTCGCTAGTTATAATTAAGACCGCATTATCTGGAAATATACTATGCTTATGCTAATTTTTGAAATGGTTAACTACAATAACCTAGATTCAGTGTGAGCATAGGAAATAACAGGTATATCTTTAATAGATATATATAAAACTCATCTTACTGCCATTCATACCTAATATATGTCATTAAACATATATAAAATGATATAATATATATATATAATAAGTGTAATAATGTTCAAGGCTAAATGCATTTGTAAAAAATTATTAAAAAACAGTTAATAATTGGACAGTAACAATCAACAATTTTAAACTGGTGTCAAGTATACTTTGGTGCAATTTGAAAATTATAATTGCAGTTTGTATATGTTATAATTGACTATTTATTGGTCTGCATTTAAAACAAGTTATATTTACTTGTTTAAAGAGATTTATTTAAACTTCTTTGTATCAATAATTTCAATCTTTGTGGTTAAGTTGCAATCATTACTGTCTATATAAATATATTGGATTATTAATGAAGATGGAATTCCACCTTTATTGTTAAAAGACAGCTACTTTGACAACAGTTTGAAATTGTTGGTTGAAATTGATATTGGGATTGTCTAAGAGTTAATTGGTTTTAATGATATATATAATTAGAAGGGATTTGAACCCAGACTTTCAAACTTCCTTAGGTCATCCACTCTATCTTATGCAACCAATACACATGAACATAGATATACAAAAAAGATCAATGATCTCCAAGATACATATTTTGTGCTGAACCATCATTTCATCAATGGTTCAGATTATTATCTCCCCGTTCCCCACACACATATATAAAATCAGTGCTCAGTTTGTATTAAGATAACAAATCTTCAAACTTTAATGGACAGGCTTCAATTCTCTGCACTCTCCAACTTTTCAGCTGTTCATATCATTGAAAATCCGATAATGGCATGTTCAAAGTCCTTGTAGCCAATTTAGTTGCCATACCCATGTTGACCACATGCAAGATGTGAAACACATATAAATACATAGAAATGGGATTGGCAGAATATGGACTGACTATGTAATATTTAAATACAAGAATATTATATATACTTTTAATCTAGATGTAATTAGAGAATATTTGTCATGTGTATTGGTTGTATAAGATGAAGTAGATGATCTAAGAAAGCTTGAAAGACTGGTTCAAATTCTCTCTTATTACCTCTAGATTAATTGTATATATAATATACTTGTATTTAAATATTATATATGTATATAATCAAAATATTCTAGAATAAATACTAAAAATTCTATATGCCTATATATAATACAAATAAAATCTTTGCTATATCCAGCTAGTTGCCATTAGTTGGCTGTAGCAAAGATTTTATTTGAATTTTATTTAGGCATTTGAAATTTTTTAGTATTTATTCTAGAATATTTTGATTATTATATTAATTTCATTTGATATTTGATATTTTTATATATATATATTATATATATATATATATATATATATATATATATATATATATATATATATATATATATATATATATATATATATATATGGTACCAGATTCACACTGTTATTAGGAACATCACTTGAGTTTGCCACTAGACTACTTATAGAACCTAGAAAATTTATTTGGGGTAGCCAAATATTCACTGATGATGATGGGCATCCTGATATAAAATAAATTACATGCCCCTGACCCTGAGTTCAGTTTAGAGTATGTGACTCATACTTATATTAAACAATTGATAGACAGACACAATAAGCAAATGTCAGTCAAATTAAAATTAATAATGATGATAATGTTTACTATAATTAAATGAAAATAATGAAATCATAAGATTAATTAACATTATATCTGTGGATGATAAAAGAAGTACTTTACTCTTGGAAGTTTTGAAAGTTACATTGATTCCCCAATTCAATTACTTCAATAAGACAAATAATCTTTTAGCAGTGATTTATAAAATAGGATGTATACTATATGTGTGACTTTTAATAAGAAAAAAGATATTTAATTTATCTCCTTGAATGCTTATGCATATATGCATCTATGATACTGCAAGTTATAACATCTAAAAACTACTGCATAGTAAATCGTAGGATTTCATGCTATATGTTTGTAATTTAAACAAAGTGAATTAAATGTGAATATGTTTGAAGATTCACACTTTCAAATCTAAGTACTTTAGACTGGTTTGGATATATAGAAAGACAAGTAAAGAGGAGGGTGAAGGCCCTCTTCTTGTTAAATTCTCTGTCTTGTATTTACGATTTGATCACTATTAATAACACCTGATTGGCTAATAAGCACGAGAGGTTTGCAGTCTCTCAGTTTAATAAAGACCCATGTGTGTGACAATATTTAAACCATTGAATAATTATAGATACAATATTTTAACCATTGAATAATGATAGATAAAATAAGACAGGTTATTCTATATAAGAGAGGCATGATAAGCTCTTTCTAAGTTTACCATGCAAAAACAAGTGAGTAGATGACTCAATGATTGGTTCCCCAATTTAAAAAAATATGAGATTGACTCAAACATCATGGTCAGAAGCTCCCAGAATTCACCAATATGTAGTGATAATAACAAACAAAATGAGCATAGTAGCTATGCCAAGGCTAAGTCTCACCAGAGTAAGTAGACTGCAAGGAAGGCAGTAGATGATCCAGACCATACAGCAATAATAATATTGATCAGATAGATACTTAGCTACACTGATGAAGTGAAAGAAGAGCCCTATAAAATAACAGTAGTATTTATATGGATGAGTTTTAAGTCTACACACACACAAATAAAAGAATACTTTTTTATATAATAGCATATTATATACAAGTATCAAAGTGTTTTAATAAATCTAAAATTAAATCACACATATATAAAATAAATTTTATTAATGCTAATTAAAAGAAAATGTTTATTTTAACATTATTACATTCTTCTTTAAAGGATTTTGAGTAATTAAACTTCAGGCTTGTTTTCTTAAAAAAAACTTAGTTTTAAATAGTCTAAGGGAGAGGCATTGAATTATTCTATAATAATAATTAAATTTTTAAAATCAAGACTTTATTTAAATTTGTCAAAACCCACAATGAAACATGAGTGAGAAAAGTTCTTCTATAGCTAATTTTTTTCTAAACATAATAAATTAAAGTGCACTCTAAGCAAAAAGTACAACATTAATACATGACTTATATACATGATCTCAATAAATAGATGCATAAAATAAAAAAAATACATTTAAATCATATATTATGATTAACAAAAGAAAATAATGTACATATACAAAAAGAAAACACAACACCCACAGACTTATTAAGATACATTACCACTATGTCCTTCAAGATTGTTTCTTTAGCTTCCACAATTTATTGAAAAGATAGCTACCTTAATCCATTTATGGTTGTAGTTGACTAAGTGATCAGTTGAGAGTCTTCTTTGTAGATTGGCTTTAGGAGATCAGCTTTCTAAAGATTTATGATGTATTGAATGATGAAGGTTCAACTTAGAACATGGTATTCATCTTCATGAGATTCCAAACCCAGCATATTTTGAAAAACATGCCTAAAAAAATTGATTGGTTCATTGTACTACTGCAGACTGCTTGTTCTGAACTGTTAGTATCTACAATTTTGATGAAAGAGCTGGTAATAAGTGTGGCTTGTTACACTGAATGAAAAACCCAGTATCTGGAATACAATCTTGACTAGTTGAAGAATGACTTAATCTATGAATGAATAGCTTCTGGATAGCTTCTGCCTAGCTTGAAAATTTTCTCTATGGAACAATAGATTTTTGGGAACTTTTGTACCCATTAATTGTTCTAATACACAAATTTTTCTAGAATATTCAAATTAGCATCTCAAAAATTTCCTTTGTATTATTTAATAAATTATTCAAAGTAATACCCCTTTTCAAAACAATTTTCTTATCTTCAAGCAAATTACTATTTTTGCATACAGTTCTATAAGAAGACAAATTTAAATGGCAAATAAATAAAATCATATTTTTTTATTCTTTACATTATTACAAATATTATTAAGGAAAATACTTTTAAATTTATCACAGTATTCAACACTCAAATAATCTTTATAAAATTGATCTTTTTGAAATAAAGCTAGCCCATTACAATTATTTAATCTCTTATTTTTATAACATTAATTACTTAAAGCAGTTATTTTATGAGATTGATAGCTATTAGGTTTAATTATAGATCTTAATTCTTTATTGTTAACATAATGATTACATAACAAACAATTATTCTTTACATTTCTAATCACCAATAAATCTAAGAATTATAATTTAACAAAATCTACCCTCCCCCTCTACACCATATTTTATAAAAGGCTCAAACAAACTTATTTACCAACTCTTTCAATTTATCGCTCTCAACTACAAGCAAACAATCATCAACATATCCAACAAATAACTTTAAATATAAACAATCCTTAATTTCCTCTTTCAAATAATTAATATAAACTGAACAAACTAAAGGAGCAATAATATAACCTATTACCTTTCTTGATTTTATAAAAATTACTATTATAAGTAAAATACATGGGTCCTCCAATAATAATAGCAAATATTTAATAACTTTAATCTTATTCTTTGACAAAGATCCATGTTTAACCAACATGGACATAAGAACATCAATACTGCTTAATTTATTAAGCTTGTTTGGAAAAAGGGTATTACTTTGAATAATGTTTTAAAAAATACAAAGAAAATTTTTGATAGAAAGACTATCCCTGATGTAGTGAATATTATCCCTTGTTTTTGTAAGAAGGTATATATAGGTCAGAGAAGTTTGAGATTAAATGAAAGAATAAAGATATATAAGAATAGGGTTAGAAATAAATATCTTAGTTCTATTTTATATATCCATAAAAAAGATATAGGCCACCCTATTAATTTTGATGAGGCTAAGGTTGTCTTTGAAATAAATGAAATAAAAAGAATTAAATAATATTTTATTATTAAAAATTTATGATTCTGAAGCAGTAAACTTATCAAAAAATAGTTTAATATTAAGGGTGTATGGGATGTAAGTCAAATTGTGGGTAATGTTTAGTTTAAATTTGTTGCTATTGTGTAGTTCTTTACACTTGAAAAGTCTGCTTGTAGCAATGAAACCATTGGTTGTGTTTTAAAGTTTATTTTTTAGCTAGTCTGACTGAGTTGTGAATTTGGAGCAATATATATATATATATTCTTGCTATTAAAATATATATATATGGTTACTGGTTGGAAACTAATTATATATATATATATATATGTGTGTATTGTAATTTTTGGCTTTGCTTGGGAAACTAGACTTTGAGCCATTTAATATATTTAAGTATAAAAAAATTATAAAGGAAAATTTTTCCTTCAGTTGAGTTTATTGTAAGTAAACTTTATTAAAGCTTTATAAGTATATGACAATTTAAATTATAAATTATGTCAAATACTTTTATAAGTCCTGTACATTATTAAAATTCATTTTAATATTTTTATTGTATTAATTTAAATTTGTTTATAGATGAAGTAATTTTAAGATGTTTTTTATTTAGTAAGAAATTAGTACTAAAAAGTCAAGATTGCTTTAATATAATTTTTTAGTATCTCAAATGTTAGTGTTTAAATAAGCAGTAAGAGTAATTAGGTCTAAAAACTTTACTATTAGATGTTAATGTTGAATTTTCATACCTATAATAAAGTATTTAGTTTAAATTAGCCATTAGTAATACTATATTCATAAGCTAATATGATTAGGATTAAATAGATAGAAATAAACCTAAATTAATAACTTAAAAGACAGAAAATTGGTTTATTACTATTTTAAAAAGTTGTTAATTTTCAATTGAAATAACTTCAGTATACATGTATGTGAATGTGCTTACAATTATTAATTTTAGTTTAACTTTCTTATTTTATAATATTAGATATCATTTTCAATACCTTTGATTTAATAAAATAATGAACTTCTTAATTTATTTATCGAGTTTAGTTATTTAAAATAGTTATAAAAGAGTAATGTAATATTTTCTTTCTCAAAACAATATATTTTCTTTCATTGTATTTTATTTTATTTTTACTGTAATAATATTATTCTTTTAAAATAATTATTTCAGACAGCATGTGTTAATTAAAATGTGTGAAAAATATGTAAATGAATTTATATTTTTAGTTAACTCATCAGATACAAAATTAATTTTTAACCCTAAGGTGGGAAAATTGAAAGGAAAATGTTTTTCCATCAATAAAAAGAATCACACGACTAAGTATATATAAAACATCCATACACACACACCCTAGGACTGTTATACTGAATAACTAAACTATGGACTATAGATTAAGCTGAACTTCATGAACCGTTGAACTAGGAAAAACATTGAACTATAAACTTTTAGTAGACAACAGACATGCAAAGAAGAATTTCCAAATTTTCTCAACTGTAGAATTAATTATAATTTTTTTAAAATTATTTAATTTAAAGTAACATACATTCTTAAAAATCTTTAAATTCAGGTATCAGAGTTTTAAATTGAGGTCACTGGAAATCCAAAAGTTAACATTATTTAAAATGAAGAAAAGCAAAGAATGAAAATATCAAATAATTATTTAATCTTGGTTGCTAAAGTAGATCTATTTAATACTTGTACATTGCAGAAATTACTTGACTTATCTTGTGCATGTAAGAACTCTTCATTATTTTCTATCTCACAATTGTAATAAGCTTTATTATAAACATAATATTCCTTATAACCTAGAAATAAAGTTGTTGAAAGTTCATATTTTGGCAATATTTATAACAGCATGTTAATATTTAAAAATGCATCTTTTACTAGTTTATTTGAGAGAATAATTATCAATGATTTTTGAAATGTTTTATTTTGATATAACTTAAATTAGTTTCAATAAATGATTCCTTTTGGATAAATTTGTTTTAATAAATGAACTATGAATTTGAGAAGAATAAACTTTATGTTAAAATTAAAATGACATTTAATTGCTGTTAATGATTTGTGACAAAAAGAAAAAAAAAATAAAAAATCATTCATTTATATTTCAACTTTATACTGAAAATAAACTGAATGAGAGGAAATATATTATAATTAAAATTTAAATGCCATTAATTTATTAAGATTTATTTATATGCTTTGTGACTCTTATTATAATACTTAAAATATAAATATGTAAACCTTCTCTCTCTCTCTCTAGTTCTCTCAGACCTCTATATTTGAATATAATTTTTAAAATGTGTAAATGGAAAACCAGCCTAGGTATAAATTATTAAAATCTGACTTACTTATATGTTTAAATATTTCATAAAATTAAATGGTCATTGTTAATGGTCTTGTGTGCTTTACTGTTTAAGGAAATCTAAAATAATTTTCAATGCTGTGGATCTATTTACAATGTTTTATTCAACAAACAAAGAAATATTATCTGCTTGTAAAATTATCTTTTATCAAATTGTGAAGTCTCCAAGATAAGGAACTTGAATACTTTTAAAAGTTTTGATAAATTGGTTTAATTCAAAATTATAATTTTGTATATTTATAGTTTATTTGATTGTCTTATGCATTCTTCCTTAGTATATTTATGAATTATAATTTATGATAGAATTCAGAAGTTCACATAATATTGAGTGTTTATTAATGCTGTATAATGATTTTAGTATTATATTATTTTAAGAGTATTGCTTTGTTCCCTGTTGTGAATAATTTATCTATTTTAATGAATACTTATATATAAGCCATGAAAAGATGTTGTATATTCTTATTTTATTAATTAATTGAGGCTATAATTTATTAGTCAGATTTGACAAAAAATAATTATCTTATCGGGTTTATAAATCAATTAATAATTATGTTTATTAAGAAATTAGAATTAATTTTTCTCTTGTGTATTACTATAACCTTATCTTGCCAATTTATGTTTCTAAGGGATGTGGGTCTTAACTCTCTCTTGATGCTATTGATTTAGATAACCTATATATTTTGTAAAAAAGATGTTAACCTGGTCTCTCTTATAAATAATATGTTTCCTTGAGTTGTATGTATCTTTATATTTTATGCTTGTATAAATACTTTGTTTGAGGCAATCCTTATTGTTTCAGTATTCAATTTTTTCATATATTTAGAGACAAAGTCCTATCATATTTATTTGCTCTCAGAATATAGGTGTGTATTTTAGCTTCATGCCATCATTAGGTTCATTGTCTTTATTTTTCCCCTTATATGGTGTATTATATATCTTTATTGTTATGACAATTGATATGGTTGTTTGTTTTTGAAGTGTGTCATCTTTTCTTCAAGTGCACTCTTGACTAATTCTAGTGTAGATAGAGATAGTTATGATATATAAATCAGTTCTGCTGTGCTTTGCCAGCATTATAAAAAATAAAACTGCTAATTACTTTAATCAAATTTTCAAAATTGTATTTGTTGGCCTAAATAAGCAATATACATCATCATTAACATCATCCAGTAGCAAGTCATCACTGTATTGGTATGATATGAATAATATTTAGATTTACTCATTGTTTGGGACAATATTATAGTCTGATTGTATGCAAATGTGGAATTTCTTGAAATAATTCATAGGTTAAATAAAATTTTCATCAATTAAAAAGCTATAGAATTATTAAAATAATGCACAGATTAATAAAATTTTACAAGTTAAAAAGGTATACAATTTTTGAAATAATGTTTATGTTAATAAAAAACTTTATCATGCAAGAGAATATAAAACTTGTGTAATAATGTTTATGTTAATAAAACTTAATCATTTAGAAAGGTATAGAAGTTATTGTAATAATAATGCCAATAGTCATTTAAATTTTATTAGTTTAGAAAGATGAGACTTCTTTTAACAATATTGTGTTCATGAGGTGTACATAGGTCCACTAAAATAAAACAAGTTGGTGAACATTTATTTTTTTTTTCATATAAATTTAAGCTACAAACTTTAAAACTTTCTTGTTTAATTGTATTATAATTAAACAGCACACTTAAATTTTGTAGATTTTCTAAGTTATTGTCAACTTGTTTAATTGTAAATAAATGTTATATTTTGTTGTTAAGCCTTGTTTTATAGTTTCAATGGTATCTTATTCATACATCATTTATGCAGAAATTTAAACATTGTATAATTCATGATGCAATTATATTTCATTCTGATTATTCAAGATATATTCACATAAATTAAAGAAAATGATTTACAGATGTTGAGACTTAAACATTTATTCTTTTCTTAAGATTTTTCTGATCACTATAATTTAACTGCAATTATTTAAAAGAAGATTGCTCTTATAGTAGAATATTATCTGCTTCATTAAAAAAATATTGTTCTATGTTGTTAAGCATTTTATTTTAATTAAAATATTTTTCAATTAAAATTAATCATCATTAGTATTGTTATTGTTGTTATTGTTGTTGCTACTACTACTACTACTACTACTACTACTACTACTACTACTACTACTACTACTACTACCACCACCACTACCACCACCACAGTCTCTGCTGCTACTGCTACTACTACTATTATTGCATAGGAGATAGACATTATCTTTAAAGTATTTGTGTGTCTCCTCATTTGATTAACGATTTATAAGTAAAATAAAAGACAGAAATTTAATACTAAGAATATTAATAATAAACCCTGAGATCTCATTATCATAATTCAATAATAAGAAGAAACTATATTTTATGTAAAAAAAATTATTGTGAAAAGTGAAATAGCATAAATAGACAAATAAGATTTTAAAAATATGAGTACTTTTTATCTAAATTTTGAACTGTGGATCTGATTGTGGCAATAAGATGTGGGAATAATAGCTGTGATGTATATGATTAAATTCTGAAGGGGACATAATAAAAGAAATTTTATTATGAGAAAGAGATTCTTCTTCTCTGAAAATTTATTTTTCAATTATAATTAGAGTATTTATAATGTTTAATAATTATTACCATTGCCATTATTAACCATATGGCTCTTTTTATTATTGGCATAGATCATATTAACAGAGAACCCTGAGCTCGACCTGATGTTTGTTATTGGATTATTGTCTCCATCACTTTTGACAATAGATAGATAGATAGACAGACAGACAGGCAGGTAGGTAGGTTTAATATTTTTAGCAGTTAACATAGATGTAAATTAATTATTAAATGGGATAACCATTATATAAAGACAAAACTCTCCATATAGTAGCACCACTCAGTGTAAGCTAGAGTAATCAATGGATGCAAGAAGGTTTGTGCATAAAATCCCTATCTAATGCCTACTTATCCAATATCCCCAGACTAGTCTCTAACTTGTGGCTTTCATCAGTGAGGAACCTTGGATCTGAGAACACTGCACCTAGATCTTAGGATCTAATGCAACTCTCCAGCAGCCTCCTTTTACTTTTTTAGGTAACTATAAAGCTTTGAGTCCAAAATAAAAACACAATAATATTTTCAAACTAAGCTCATTAGCTTCTATAGTTGTATAAATCTGAGCATAGTTCAGCATCCATACTTCTTGATGTTTGTGATTCTTTAATAACCACAGTCACCATAATCCTATTGGGCAGGATTGATAGTAAATCATAAAACATTACATGATCACCATTCTTTATGCTTACACAAGCTGTTTTTCCAAGAGGATTTTATGCACAAACCTTTCTGCATCCATTGATTACTCTGGTTTGCACTGAGTGGTGCTACAGTATGGAGAGTTTTTTCTCTGAAAAACATCTTGTGTAAGCACAACGAATGGTGATCATGTGATGTTTGAGGATTTAACAACCATTATACATATGAAGTTAAATATACAGCCAAGGGTATTGACAAGTAGCAATCAATTAGACACAGTTCTACAGGCTGAATGAAAACAATAGCATGTCTGTAAACAATAGCAAATCTATAAACAATAGCAAACTTGTCCAAGCTATCATTAACCATGGTAGCTTGAACAAATTTGATATTGTTTTAGCATAGTCTGCACAACTGTGTCTGATTGGTTACTGCACATCAATACACCTTGATTGTGATTTAACTTTATATTATAATAGTCTGGCTGCAGAAAGGAGTTTGCTATTAACTGAAAGGAGACTCTTTGATACCTCTTAGAGGCCATAAAGGAAGTGAGCAGGGTAAATTGCTAATGTTCACTCCATATGTTCTTGTTGAAGCTGTTATTACCATGTGATTATTTATATAGTATACAAACATGGACGTGCTGCTTACCAACATGCATTAGCCAGTTTAGTAAGTTTATTGGCTTTTTACCACCGAGTTTAAGATCAAGAAACACCATGGTCTTTTTTCTCAGTTGCCTGATAAGGCAGAATAAATGCATATAAATGATTCCAATAGATATATATAATCATGACAGACAAAAATAAATCATGGCCTTATTCCTAGGAAGCTGTAAAGTCAATGACCAAGACAGCAGTTGATGGCCGAAGATGGAGAGTGCTAGGAATCTCCTGATTGTTGATCCAGGCTGCCATTTGATGACAACTTCTTATTTAGGTACTTACAACTGGAGATCACTTTCAAGTGAAGGAAGATTGCAAGAATTAAGAGAACTGTCTTATATTAAATGGAACATTATTGGACTTTGTGAAAGTTGAAGAAAAGGTGAAGAGACAATTGATTTAAAAAATGGACATGTTCTCTACTATAAAGACACAAATATTGGAAATACAAGTGATTATAAATAAAAGTGGAAGAACAACATTGTGGAGATTGATGGCATATTGGACAGAATGGCAAGATTAGTTATACAACTTAATAACAGATACCAAATACAGATAAGTCAGGTTTATGCCCCGACAAGTTCTCATAGTGATGAAGTAGTAGAAGATTATTATATGCATGTACAAAGAGCTTTGCATCAGAGTAAACAACATTTTTAAATTGTTATGGGAGACTTTAATGCTAGAATTGGTAAACAAATGAAAGATGAAAGTGCTGCAGGTAATTTTGATTATGGTAATAGAAATGAGAGAGGACATATGCTTGTGGAGTTTGCAGAAAAAGAAAAACTTTATATTATGAATTCTTTTTTTGAGAAAAATGTTAAAAGGAAATGGACATGGACGCATCCAAATGAAGACACAGTAGAATTGGATTATATTTTGACTAATAACAGAAAATGCATATTTTAAGATTGTAGTGTTCTTAATAAATTTAACACAAAAAGTGGTCATCGATTAGTAAGATGTAAGATACATGTTAATGCAAAACTAGAGAGACAAAAATTATTAAGAAAAACTATATTTACAGTTAATATTCCTATTCTTCAGAAACTTTCTAATGAATCTACATTAGAACTTGCAAATTGGTTTCAAGTATTGATAGATTTTGAACATGATTCAGATTTGAATGAAATTAATATGAAAATAACTGATACACTTTTAAAAACTGTAACAAAGATAGCTGGTAGAAAAAGCAGCAATTGAGCAATAAAAGTTCTACTGAGACTAAAGAATTTGTGAAGAAAGAAGGAATATGAAGATATACAAAAATTATGCATTAAAAAGGATTGAATATCTTAAATTTTGTAAAATGATGCAGAAAAAAGTTGAAAATGATATAAGAAAGTATAACTGTGAACTAGCAAGGAACGCTGTAGAAAAGAATAAAAGTCTCAAGAGTGTAAAACAACATTTTGGTATTTCTATGAAATTTATATCTGCAATAAGAAAAAAAGATGAAATTATTACTAAAAAGAGAGATGACATCATGAAATGGGTAGAAGACTTCTAACAACAATTATATAGTACTAAAGATCAAGTATATCCTATATCTATTATATGTTTCAAATTGCCCAGAATTTTAAATGAAGTATTGAGACATGCAATTAAATTTATGAAGAAAGGAAAGGCTCCAGATAATGATGGAATTATAATTGATATATTAAAAGAATCAGGTGAAGAAATAGAAAAAAATTTAGAAAGTTATATAGCAAATGTCTAAATGATAAAGATGTACCAGATGATTGGAAGAATGCAGTATTAATATTAATATTTTAAAAAGGTGATAAAGACGATATTAAAAATTACAGACCTATCAGCCTTTTATCAGTTTTATACAACCTTTTCACCAATAATTACAACTCTTCTACAGAAAAACTGGATTTCCACCAATCAAGAGAACAAGCTGGATTTAAAAGTGGTTTTACTACAGTGGATCATATCCAGGTATTGAGAGAAGTTATAGAAAGAACAAATAAATATGAGTTGCCATTATGCTTTGGATTTGTAGATTATGAAAATGCATTTGATTCTATAAACATTTATATCCAGGATATTGTCATATTTTAAAGAATATTTATAAAAATGCAACAGCAATAATTAGATTACATAATGATACTAGGAAAGTCAGCATTGAGAAGGGTGTAAGACAGGCTGACTCCATATCTCCAAGACAGGCTGACTCCATATCTCCAAAACTTTTTACAGTAGTGCTGCAATAAATATTTTGTGGATTAAAATGGGAAGCTAAAGGAATGAAAGTAAATGGATATTATTTAAGTCATTTAGATTTTGCAGATTATGTAGTTGTTTTTGCAAATAATGCTTTAGAGCTTCAGGAAATGTTGCAGGAGTTTTTAGATGAAAGTAGAGAAGTATGACTAAAGATAAATATTAAAAAGAATAAATTAATGTTTATTGGATTTTCTCAAAATATGAAAATAAAGATTAATTATGATAAGTTAGAAGGTAATAGCTACAAATACATTGGTCAGATTATTAATACAGATGGAAACATAATGGATAAAATTAATCATAGAATTAAACTTGATTGGAGTGCTTTTGGTAGAAATAACTTGATACTAAAAGAAAATATGCCTATATGTTCGAAAAGAATGGTTTTTAAGAAATGTATTTTGCCAGTTCTTACTTATGGATCTGGGACTTGGACCCTTAATAAACTACATAGACTTCAGACCACTTAAAGAAATATGGAGAGATGCATGTTGGGAGTAACAAGAAGAAATTGAAAAGATCTTACATAGGTAAGAGAACAAACAGGTGTTACTGACATCATTGAAAAAATTAAAAGACTAAAGTGGAGTTGGGCTGGACATATTGCTAGAAGAGATGGTAATAGATGGACAATTGAAATCTTAAACTGGATTTCAAGAAATTGTAAAAGACTTAGAAAGGGACCTCATGTGAGATGAATGGTAGAATTATGAGTGTGCAGGGGTGATGTGGAGTAGAAAAGCTAAAGATCAGAGAAGATGGATTGAACTTAGAGACACCTTCATCCTGTAATGGATTGATACTGATTGATTATGATATAATAGTATTACCATTTACTAATTAATTAATGTATATATAATATTATTATCACCAACACATTACATTATTCCAGAAGCACTACATTGTGAAACAAAGTCTAATAAAGGTGGATAATGTTGCTTTATTTTGACGATGTTTGTTTTCGCAAGGAAGTGCTGTGAAATATTTGCTGCTGAAAAATATTGTTTTTCAGCTAAAATATAAATGGGATACAGCTAAAGTAATGACAAAATATTTATAGCATATATTTAATAGAAATAATATAATAAATAAATGAGTTTCCACTTGTTATAATGAGATTATAAATGTGTAGTGTTGTCACAATGGTTGGAGTATGTCATGACTAATAAACCTAACACTTCCAGTGACAAAGGATTGTCTAGTAAAAAGTCTGATACTACTTTTTTATCTGCAACTTTCTGCTTCACAACTTGAACATTTCTGAGTTCTGAAAATAGTGAGAAATGTTTGTTATGGTCAGAGTAATTTCAAATTGAGAAGTATTGTTCTGTACATGACTTAATAACCTTGTACTAACTCTCAAATTGATCTCACTTTCCTAACCAGTCTCTTATTTTTCTGAGAACAATTAGAATTGTTTCCCTAGAACTATGATCAGTCTGTTTAAACTGTTTTCTAATTGTTTATATTAGAATTGTTTATTGGTGAGCTTACTGTATTCAGAATTAATCTAAAACTTTTGCAGTTTGAAGAAGCCCATTTTTGAGAATGTCGAATTTATTTTCTATATAAACATCTACATTTTGATAAGTGCAAAATATTTAACAAATCAATTTAATTAGAAGTATTTAAAATGATAAATCTCAACTAATAAAAACTATCCTAACATAAATTAATTTTTCTTCTTGACAATTAATATAAAGATTTGTTTTAATTTTATAAAATATAAAATTCAGTGGAATATATTTTTAGAACATCAATGGGTTTTGAGAAGTATTACTAAAACAATTCAGTCATGGAGAAAAACAATTCTAGCATACACGTTTTTTTTGACATCTCATTAACAAGGTAATGAAATGTAAAAAAACGAATACAATTTCATAGGGTATTTATTCACTTTAAGAATGTTTGTTTAAAAAAATAGTTAAAAAGATAAAGAAGAAAAAATTAATTCATTTTTCTAATATATATTGTGACTTTCTGAATGGGCACAAGTAATTAAAATATACTGTGTCAGTGGTGAATAACCGCATTTAACTAAAAAAAAAAGTGAAATAGAGCTAAAAAAATTTAATTTTTCTGTTAATGGTCTAAAACCTTATGTGAGAGTGGCTTATGAATGATTAGTTGGGAATTTTTATAAGCATTTTTTATTATTATTATTATTATTATTATTATTATTATTATTATTATTATTATTATTATTATTATTATTATTATTATTATTATTATTATTATTATTATTATTATTATTATTATTATTATTATTATTATTATTATTATTATTATTATTATTATTATTATTATTATTATTATTATTATTATTATTATTATTATTATTATTATTATTATTATTATTATTATATTTGATGAAATATTTAATGCAAGAAAGGGGGATTATTATAGGAATTGTTGATATGCAAATTAAGTTGATGTAAATTTGTTTTATTTATTTGTAGAATAATGGTTGGTATTTGTTTAGATGGTTTTCTGTTCTGTTTATTCATTGGCATACCTATCCATGTATAAGTAAAATAATCAGTGAAGTATGTTTAACGCATAGCCATATCAGTCATATGTTAGGATAATTTAGTATTCATATAGCAGCATATGTGTATGCATGTATGTCTGTATTATCTTTTAATTTCATTTTCATATTTAATTACAATATAAAATTTGACATTCTACAATAAAACATTTAAAATTACAGTAAATATCTTTGGTAACAGATGTAAATATATTTTGAGTAATTAATGGATATCTGGATTAGTGAATTATTTGACAAATTAAATTGTGTTATCAACTATTTCATTTTACTGATTAATTAATATTCATTTATTTCAATAATGTAGAAAGTTATTTTATATATATATATTTTTTATTTGGTTTGATTTGATTTAGAAAATCAAAAAAAAAATTTTTTTTTTCAAGACAAGATTTCTTAAATATTTATTCCCTAATTAACTGAGTGCAAAGGGTGAAACTAACCTTTGGAGGATAAGATGATCTCTTGATTGATGGAGAAGAAATGTATTTAAGTCATAGTTAATAATAGAAATTCAGTGATTATTCATTCAGTGAATATTCAATATTCATTGTTGGGTTCATTCTGCTTTTGCCATTTCTTCTACTCTTCCAGAAATCAAGTCAGTTTAAACTCCAAAGTGAAAAATTTTAATATTTTATAAAAGAAATTATGGGAATTTTAGCTACCAGATAGCTTTAAGGAAAATGTCAGGCTAAAAATTTAAACAAGGTATATTTTCATCATTCTTCACTCAATTAGGCTTTAAATTAACCCTATCATCTTTTTAAAATGTATTTATATGCTGATAACTTTAATCTAATCTATTTGCTTATATCTTCTATTATTATTAAGGAAAAAATGAAAATGCATGAATTTTATAATCTTTTACTATAGACTCTCAGTTTAAGTTATATTCTAATTATATAAAAGTTAAGTGAAAACAAGGGAATGTGTGTGTACTTTATCATGCTATATTTTGAACTACTACATAATGATAACTTTTGTTTATTATTCATGCTTATAAAAATGTTTTTTATTAAAGAAGTAAATGTGTGGCCTACAAATAATTAATTGATTACTGATATTTATTTAATGTTTATATGACTCAAGTTGAGTGGAAGGACATTAATATTGTATATTTTTTGTTCTCCTCGATGAGTGGATTTATTATAAAAACAAAATGTTATTGATTAAGGAACTGCAGATTTTACGTGAATAATCAATTAGCAATGGATCAAAATAATTATATTTGTGATAATTTATAAAGTTTATATTGAGATGTTTTTTTTTTTCAAAAAACTGCTAGAATCACTGTTAAATTTAAATATTTCCAAAATTATTTAAATGATAAAGATTAAAAGAAATATGTAGCTGAAACTACTATCAATATCTCCATCATTACTATAAAAATCTATTACTTATGCATCATATAAGCAAGCTCAATTAGCTATTGCTAAGAACATTGGAGATTGCTGAATTAAACTTACTTGTGAATGTTTATCATATAGAAATTTGTTTTCATGTTTCCTGTTTTTTTTTTATTGTTAACATGTACTCATCTGGAATTATCGTCTTTGTCTTCGCTTCATTTAGGAAACTTTGTGTTAAAAAGAAAGAACTTTGCAAGTGAACATTTCAAGTTAAAGAAGAGTGCCTTTTTTTTGTTTATTGCTATTAATATGCTATAGATAGATAGACAGTTTATTATTTATTTATTTGCTTATTTAATTTATGATATTTTCTTGACATCTAGAACATCTCGGATGTGCATATTGCAAGTGGCAATATGCCGGTAAATAATTATTATTTAAATATAATGTCTTATGTAAGTTATATACACGTTTTGGGTATTTTATTGAAGAGAGATTTTTTTTTTTATGTCTCGAAGCGAGCATTTTGGCTTTCAGAGTAGCACATGTATGAAAGAAATATGTCAAAAATGGTAAAGCCTCGTTAATAATAAGTATTGCCATTTACTAAAAGTTTTATTTTCAGTTTACCATTTACTTTATTGCAATATTTGCATATTATATAATTTGAAATTATTTCATGCTCTTATTTATACGTGTGTCTGTCTTATGCAATTATTTTATATAATTAGTAAATTTTCAATTTTATAACTGTTTCTCTCTATTAATTTCGGATAATGTTGTATTCTAAAAGAATTGAAGGAATTAGTGATTTACCTGTATGTATATTTATTTTCCAAGGTATAGAATGAAAGATATTAAATAGCTATGAGAAAGAAAGTTATTCTTGATACGTTCTATGTTTATTGGGATTGAGGACTCTCTCTTTTATTATATTTAAATATCTGCCATGAGCGAAGTAGGAATCTAGATTGCCTGCATATGCATTATAAAATGATATATTTATGAAGTTAAGTGTTATTGTTTCCCTTTATTCTGGTGGTGAGACAGGGTTCCATGCCAATATGTACCTCAAAGTTAGGTGGGGAGGCCAATATTTGTCGGTAGATTTATTAGCCAAAGAGCTTATTTATTTCTCATGTGCTTAAATTTTTCTTGAATGTTTATTTTTTGTGTCATCATAGAATCATAGCTATGTGTAATTTAGTTGGTGGTTAGATAAATAGTCAGATTAAATTCTTTATTGAATATTAAAGTAGAAATGGTGTTATATTTGTTGGTTGGTCTATGACATTATCCGTAGTAAAACACTTATTTAATAATTCATAAGTAAATTGACAATATGTAAATATATTGATTTTATCTTAAATTATAGCATAAGACGTGACACACACATAATGCAAATAATCTTGCAGACATGCGAGTATAATATTATTAAACTTACACATCAGAAAATATATATTTTGAATTCTATCATGCTTTAAATCATCAAATCATCAGAATGATTATTTTTATTTTGAATGGATGAAAAAGATAGCTATTTAAAAGAATTATTTTATGGAGCTACTCTCTTGATAGCCAAAGTTAGTAATTTATTTTATTCCAATAATTGATAGTGTGACCTCTCCAACTTATATGTTTGTACCCATAATATGATATTTATTTATTCAGTGTTGTTTGCTAATAAAAATGTGTTAGATAGTCTAAATATATTTGAAGTCAGAATATTAGGGCGTTATTTTATTTGTTAACTTATGTTCATAAATGTCTAACCAATAAATGATGAAATATGTAATAAAAGTGATTTCAAACCCAGGTTACCAAACTTATTTGTGAGTTTAGAAATTAGGACAAACAGTCCCACTGTGAATTATCTATATCTATTTAGATTTCAAATGTAAATAAATGCTTTGTTATGTATTCAAAACTTTGTCTCAAGTTGTTCTTATATGCATTCATATTCTAGCTTACACATTCCACATATCTATTACAACATAAGCATTACTTTGTAAATTTGATAATAAACATACTGAAATCTGATAATATTGTTCTCTTGATCCAAACATTATATGAAATATTTTACCATTCGGTAAACTTATAAAAATGTTGCATACATAGTTTATTATTTAGACAATGATGTGAGATTAAAAGATACCCTATTTCCTTCATTATCTAATTGCTAGTCCAGTAAAACATTATTCAATTCATTCCATTATTTTTTTAATTTATAGTTATAAATTACTGAATAGAATTTATCTAATCAAACCGTGTTACAGATTCCTTGAGATCTGATTTCATATTACCAAATTAACATTAATTTAGCTATTAGATTAAGCTGTGCTAAATAGAGGCGTTATTTAGTATTAAGTTTTATATTAAGCTAACTTAGAGTATATTTAGATGATGTAAGAGATCAAATTTGAAATTATATTTATTAACTTGGACAAATGAAACTTTGCTGGTCTCCACCATTTGATTGATTAATAAATGAGGCATATATTTTATTTTAATGGTTTGTAATATTTCTTCCTTCATTTATTTATATTCTATATGTTGTTGACTTTTTCTGAGCTAAGCTATAAGTTAGGCATAAGTTGAAGAGTCTCAGTACTAATTTAGAGTGAAATAAAGTGTTAATTTATTCTATTTATTAATGGAATTGGCGCCCTGGGCATTTGCTCATATAATATGTAGGTTTGGTGATGGGTAGAGGGGTTATAATATATATATATATATATATAATTAAGAGCGTGCTAATAGCTCTAAACAAGCTTTTTTTTATATTTATGATAAATGCTACTACAAGAGAAGGCATTCAAATCATTTTTATCTTGGATTGTCCCCATCCCCAGACCGGTTTCGACCTATGGGTCTCTTCAGTGAGGAGTTGGGACATTAGATCTAAAAAACCAACTCAAGCAAAGCATTTATCTAAAAGATAATTGTTAGAAGAAGATCTGAAACTTTTAGACATCTACATGTCTTTAAAGTCAGCTCTCCAACTGAAAAAATCATATGGGCCTGAACTTAATTCAGATACTCCATATATTAGTAGGCTTAGCTCTTTAATTTAGCTAAAGCCACAACAGCAAAATAATAATAGTAATAATAACAATTATCTTTTAGATAAATGCTTTGCTTGAGTTGGTTTTTTAGATCTAATGTCCCAACTCCTCACTGAAGAGACCCATAGGTCAAAACCGGTCTGGGGATGGGGACAATCCAAGATAAAAATGATTTGAATGCCTTCTCTTGTAGAAGCATTTATCATAAATAAAAAAAGCTTGTTTAGAGCTATTAGCATGCTCTTAATTTTACATATTTGTAAGTGCAAGCTATATATTAGTCATGTGACATCCGACTTGTTATTATTACTATTATTATTTTGCTGTTGTGGCTTTAGCTAAATTAAAAAGCTAAGCCTACTAATATATGGAGTATCTGAATTAAGTTCAGGCCCATATGATTTTTTCAGTTGGAGAGCTGACTTTAAAGACATGTAGATGTCTAAAAGTTTCAGATCTTCTTCTAACAATTATCTTTTAGATAAATGCTTTGCTTGAGTTGGTTTTTTAGATCTAATGTCCCAACTCCTCACTGAAGAGACCCATAGGTCAAAACTGGTCTGGGGATGGGGACAATCCAAGATAAAAATGATTTGAATGCCTTCTCTTGTAGTAGCATTTATCATAAATAAAAAAAAAGCTTGTTTAGAGCTATTAGCACGCTCTTAATTTTACATATTTGTAAGTGCAAGCTATATATTAGTCATGTGACATCCGACTTGTAATTATTACTATTATTATTTTGCTGCTGTGGCTTTAGCTAAATTAAAAAGTTAAGCCTACTAATATATGGAGTATCTGAATTAAGTTCAGGCCCATATGATTTTTTCAGTTGGAGAGCTGACTTTAAAGACATGTAGATGTCTAAAAGTTTCAGATCTTCTTCTAACAATTATCTTTTAGATAAATGCTTTGCTTGAGTTGGTTTTTTAGATCTAATGTCCCAACTCCTCACTGAAGAGACCCATAGGTCAAAACCGGTCTGGGGATGGGGACAATCCAAGATAAAAATGATTTGAATGCCTTCTCTTGTAGTAGCATTTATCATAAATAAAAAAAAAAGCTTGTTTAGAGCTATTAGCATGCTCTTAATTTTACATATTTGTAAGTGCAAGCTATATATTAGTCATGTGACATCTGACTTGTTATTATATATATATATATATGTGTGTGTGTGTGTGTAATAGGATTGGGGTCAATCAAGTAATACACAAATAAATATCTATCAATGCATAGAAAATATTAAAAACCATTTCATTATGGGATGGGCAATTAGCTATTTATTTATTGTGATTTGATCAGTCAATTTTGTCATCTACACAGCATAACCCAATGAAAATATGATAAGTGACTGGTTTCTCTCCAAGCTACTTAAGGGTCATCTCTGAATGAATGCATAAATTACATAATGACATAATTTAGTCATTTACCATAAAACATTTAAGCTGCTAGAATGTCTGAATCATATATGAGTTAAAATGTGTCAGTGTATTTGTATCTTATTCCACTATAGAACAAAATGCTATCATTAAATTTTATTTTAAATTTAAAAAAACCTATTACTGAAACATTTGAAATGATTTATGTTGCAAATGGCAGTGAAACCATGAATTGTAAGAATGCTTTCAAGTAGTTTGCAAGATTTTGCCATAACTGATAGAATACTGAAGATAATCTAAAAAGATACGCAACATAATGTCACATTTCATGTTATAACTTGTAATCCAAATATGCTATTATTTTAAATTTTTGTGATGAATACCTAAATTATGTCACTACGTAACACATATTGATTCAGAGATATCAGTGCAGGCAGCTTGGAGAGAGAATGGGTTATGTTTCACATTGTTATACATTATGTATATTTAAGCATGTTTGTGCATATATTTTAATATATTTATATCTAACTATATGTTTTATAATTATATAATCTAACCTATTATTTGTACATCTCACTTCTGAATAATATAAATATAAATAAAATGGGTTAGCTCAGTTAATGATTACGTTTGGTTCGATGCAGATAATTAATAAATAAAATATCCTGCATTATATTAAAACATTCTATTAGAAAATAATGAAAAGGTTCTGTTTATAAAACAAATAGATAAATATTTATTTATCTTATCATGAGACTTGGAAGTGAAATACAGGTGACAAGAAAGATTACATTGAGCCAATATCCCATCGGATACTACCTCAATGGCAAATAACAAACTTATAGTATTCTTACGACTTTAATAAATCCTACTCATTAAGATTAAACTAATAATTAAATCTTAATCTCTTATTTATCATAATTTAGCTCAATAAAATCTCAGGTTCATAAAATTGTTCTAAGTTAATTTTAAAAAATCACTGTAGTAAAACATGAGAAGGGATTTTTATGTCATACCTTACTACACTTAACTAATGATAATAATAATAAATAATAATAATATTCTTTATTGTATGAACTAATTCTGTATATCTCTTTCTTCACTATAATTTTATTTCTATAATAAAATAATTTACTACTATACTATAATCTTTTATCTTCAGATAATGTAAGAAAAATATGTGGTAGCACTTTATAATCTGACAAATAAAGGTGTGTGGCAATGGATAGCATATAATTCAATGTACTCTTTAATAATCAATTTATGACCATAAGATAATGTAAAATATGATTACTTAATTAAATGAATACCAAAAAAATATTCGAATTCTTAAAATAATTCTTTATTTATCTTTGTGCAAAAAATTATATGTTTAATTTAGTGGCTCTGTGTTATAGATGCATTGTGATGATGGGAAAAATAAATAAAACAAACAATTTATTTACAGTATTTACATCGGATATCCTCACTTCGTTCAACATTTTATATTACTTGGTTATTAAATTATATTACTTGGTTATTAAACAATCTAGACTTTATTTAAGTCTTCATCTGATTTAAAATAATAACAATAAAATAATACCATTTTATTTATCTTTTGAAATCAATCCTATGATAAAATTACATTTTATTACTTATTTTAAGATATATCATCTTTAACTATTATTTAAGCTATGCTTCTTTTAAAACATCCATAGAAACATAGTACAGAAAAACAAAATAAGAATACTAATCGTGAGTATGGATTTTTTTTAAAAGTAAACAATTCCATTTTACAATGTTAAAAGAAAATACTATATAAGATTACTATTAATTTATTATTAAATTATGTGGATACCATTGTTCACTGCATTGTGATTATCAAATATAATATATCCCACTTGATACCACTATAATACTGTATAATTGTAACTACTGATACATTCCTTATTATTTACTAAATATAAAATTATACCTATGCTTATTGTTTATATCGTTTTACTTTATAAACATTGTATTTTAAAAATATGCAATACTTATTTCAAAACAAAAAGCATTTAAAAGTTATTTAACATTTTAAAGAACAACTTTGTTTTATATATTTTATTCTTATTTCTGATTATTCTTCACTATTGATAACTATGTAATATTAAATACGCTTAACGTATATAGTGAAATTAAATTCAACGATTATATTAATATTTCTTAAGGCTAAGCGCTTTCAGAGCTTACAACTCATATTCATAGCACTATATACGTTAAGCGTATTTAATATTATATTTTATTCTTGAAATTTTATTTTATTTCCAAAAACAAATCCAAAAAAAACATATTTTATGATTCTTTTCCTTTTTAGAATCTATTGGATTTACATTTCCAATTTATACAAATTCTACTTCTTCTAAGTAAATGAAGTTATCTCATTCAAATGATAGCATATCTTAAACTCTAAATTATCTATTATTTCTTTTCAAATATATCATACTGAACAATGTAGTTACATTGGAAATCTAGATAGTGAACAGATATAGGATCTAGGGGGAAAAAACCAGAGTATAACTCATAACATATCAAAATATCATGGTACAGTGTATCTACAAGAAATAGAGGCATGACCTAGTCTAATGTCCTCCAATAGCATTAATGATGTCCAGCTATTCCTTCAGTTTATTAAAACATCAATACTTAAGAAAAATAGACACTGTCCAAAATAAATATATCAGTTACAGGGCACTGTTAACTGTACTGACATCCATGAAGATTATAAAATATTTATATTCCCTCATCACATCCCATTATAACATCATCTTGGGTTCACCATTTTACTACCAAGCCACTATCTTATTATTATTTCCTAAAGATTTATCACATCTTACATCAACAAAATAACTATCTTGCATATTCAAAACAATAAATAAAATTCATTTATAATTATAGTGATCTTACTGATCCACAAGAAAAGTCTGCTTACTTCCTTATTCTATATTCTAAAACATATACAAACTTGTAACATGAATCCTTGGAACATCCAATAATATGAAAGTTTTTAAAAGAATCACATAAATATTTACTATTATGTTGTGTTATATTACTAATATAAAATTATAGTATGCATATTCCCAAAATAAATCCTAGTCTCATCATTTTTTAAAAGTGTTGTATAAAATGTGTTTACATATAATTAAACATTTATACTTTCATTTATTATAATTCATAGGCAATCTAAAAAGAAAACAAAATATACATTTAAAATATCAATATTCATTAACTATTACCAAGTCATATTATCAGGTCATCACTTTTGCAGTCTTCTTTTTCATCCACTAGATATAGCATAGCATACATGAAAATACATTTATACTTTTACTTAAATATTCCTATTTAAACTATTAAATTATTATATTATAGGATTTTAATATTATCAATAGATTAATGTTCATGTTCCTACTTTTTTAAAATAGAAAATTTACATTTAATATAAATAGTAATAAATAAAAATCATATTTACATAACTTCAGCTGAAAATGAAAGTTTTTTATATAAGTCCGAATATTTCCATTTTCTTTCTCAAAAGTTTTTTTTTTTTAAATTCTCTTCCGAGAAATTCTACACTCTCCTCCATTGCTATGATGACAGATAAGACAATACGTCTCCTGGAGAGGTGTCATCTGAACTTCCAGCATGAAAATCTCAGGTTTTAAAAAAAATGAATAATAATAAAAAATATTACGACATCTTAAAAATCTTGAAAATTAAAGAAAACAATCACCAATTGATTCTGGAATAGTTAATAGAATAATAGTTTATGACTTCTATAGTCCAGAATGGTTATTATTGAAATCATAATAAAATTATATTATTAAAACAATAACTTGAAGCTTCTATCCATAACATTCTGTATTGACATACTGATACATCAGGTTCTTTTAGTTTAGCTTAAATATTGGGATAAACTTTTGTGCAATTCTTATTTCCATAATTCCCTACTTTATTTATTAACATATTCATTTTCTTCATAGGTTTCTTCTTCAAAGAAATGTATTATTCTTTATTACCTATTCAGTGGTTGTTTCCTTATGGTTTAAATTATCAGCTTTAAAATAATTTTTATATACGAATGCGTATAACCTATATATTGTTCTGGTTTTTAATAACATATGATTTTCTAAATATCTTTTTCCATGAGTCTTTCTTAAATTAATTTATTGAAAATATTTTTAAAATGTTTCCTTCAGAAAGGATATAACATTTACTTTTATAATATGATATCTCCATAAATTTATTATACAGTGTGCTTGTCCCATGGCTTATTAACACTAGTCGAGACTATCTTACTATATAAAAATAATGTCTTTAATTTTAAATCGGCAAACAGTTTTCTAATGAGTTTCCAATATAATGTCTGTAAAATTAATTTATTCATTTGAATATTTCTCCTGTTCAATATTATTAAAACTGCATTAATACATATTACACTCATTTTTAAAACATTATAATTTGAATACATTTTACTTATTGGTATATCCATTTATTATTGCGAAGTTACAAATTAGATTTCAATGAATACTCCTGATAACAGAACGTTTAAAATTAGCAAAGCATATTAAATGAAATTATTATTAATATTTTTATTATACACTCTCTTTTGCAAAAACTTTTTAAATGTCCAATTAGCTTTGCAAATAAAATTGTATGAGAGCACTAAAAAAATTGACTAAATAATAAAATTAAAACTACTATCACCTTGATAGCTTCTGATATGATCTGCTACCTTTACTACATTTTTTAGCCACACTCTGATACCCCCCCCCTGTGCAATTCATATTTATATCCTAGAAAATATGTCATTCTATTGGTTGATTCTTACTTTTGGTTTGATACTAAATTTGCATAATGTTAGAAACTTACACAATTAAATTTCAAAATAAACAAATATGACGTATTAAAACTTTAAAAATATTACCTAAATATTACTTTTAGATCAATTATTATTTTACTAAATTGATTAAATATCTTTAAAAAGACTTTTTCAAAGAATATTTAATAAATTATCCCACTTTTAATAATTAATTTATCTATTTTTTATTTTAACAAAATATTTAACTTTTTTATTAACTGTATTCATTTTTATTACATTATTTAAAACATTTTATATGATAGTCAACTTAATATTTAATATTAGCTCTTATGATAGGTAATAATTATATCCAATTCTATAATGCAATTTTACAATATTTTGAACTTTACTAATAATACTAGCAAGCAAGTGTGTGCAGTCATATATTATTATACAAATCACATGATTAATATAACCAATATAACCTAGATAGATTATCCGATTTTTTTTCTGTCTGGGAATAATAAATTGCTACACTTATTGTATTAAATAAAATAATACAATTATATAATTTGGAAGAATAATTTAGAAAATATAGAATTAAATACAACTTTCACTACCATAAAGATTACTTTTAAAATATATAACATTAATTATAATTATTAAATATAATTTATGAATTTAAATATAACATTTATTTAACTATCAGTTTAAGACTATTAAAACAAACTTTTAAACATACTTTTAAATATTTATAGCTGTATTATTTATTATGGCCAGCTTTTGCAACCGTATGTAACAATATTTTTAGCTTTATTTAACTATTTTAAAGTTATTCATTATAGTTTTATGCATTACGTAATTTCATTTAACTTTAAATTGTACTTTAAGATATTATTAACAAAATATAATCAACACATCAAGAGAACACATTCTAAAATTTAAAATTTTTAATAATTTACTGTGATGAACTATTTCTGGCCTATAGAAAAGGGCACAATATAAATTAATACACTGTACAGGCTTATACCTGCACATAGATATATATATGTAATATATAAGGGATTTGAACTCAGACTTTTACACAACCCTCAACTCTCCAATCTATCTCATATTGCTGACCCACCTGATCACACACATGTTGAAAAGATAAATAATCACCAATATTCATAAAGCCCACATCAACATGGTTAGGATGACAACCTTGACACTAATGAAGGCTTTGAACATTTCATCATCAGATTTTCAATGAAATGGAAGGCTGAAGAGTTGTGAGTTGAAGTAGTTTGAAGCCTGTCCATTAAAGTATAAAGATTTGCTATCTTAATATAAATCTGAGCACTGATTGTATATATATGTGGAGATGGTAATCTGGACCAACTGATGAGTGCTGCTTTAGTACAAAATACGTCTATTGGTGATTATTTATCTTTTCAACATGTGTGTGATCAGATGGGTTAGCAATATGAGATGGGTTGGAGAGTTGAGGGTTGTGTGAAAGTCTGAGTTCGAATCCTTTATATAATTATATATAATAATTGTTTATATATAGTTATTTGTTTAATGGAATTCAGTTCCTGCCATACTATTTATAGCTATACTATTTATATTTTAAATATAATTTTTTCAAGCATTTTGTTATTATTGTTATTACTTATTCTCTTGATTAGATTCATGCATTTATAATTTTAATAATTGCATATAATAATTATTTAAATATTGATTTGTTTCATAGAATATAGAATAATTGTTTATATACATATAGTTAATAGCTTCATGGAATTCAGTTCCTAGCATACTATTTATTAAATTTTTATTTTATTTTAAAACTTCTGTTTATTTGGGTCTAATATTGTAAACAATGTTTAACCGACTTTTACTGAATGGATTTTTTTCAAATTTTATATATATCTTTGGTTTCAATGACAATGCAATATTTCAGAATTGTTCCATGTAACAGTGTTGATATGTCATATTTCAAATTGCAATCAAATCAGTTTGGCAACTTTTGAGTTATGGACAATAGATAGTATGATATTTTTTAAACAAATACTTTTATTTAATTTGAAAAAGAAATTTTAGGGATGTTTGTGGTTAATTAAAACAGAAAAAAATAGTGAAATGAAAGGTGAAATCTTAATTTTCCTTGGATTGTTTGCATAAAACTTGACTTTTAAACCTACTGCTTTAATAAAAATAAAAATCTTATAACATTTTTTTCTTTTTTACATTTAAATAAGAATAGCTTTTCTGTTTATGTGAAAAATAAATTCAAAAAAGAATTTTGAAAAATTAAAGTGATGCAATATAACACTACCATATCATATTTCATGGTTGTCCAGCCTAATACTGTTGGCAGCCTACCATTCAAACCACATTGAAATAAATTCAGTAAGTTTTGAATCACTCACAATAATTTGTGCTATATTTTTTTAAAATTATTTTCATTTAATTTGAAATTATGTTGAAATTGATTCAATATGTTTGAAATCATGTGCAATAGATGATGCTATATATTTTTAAAATATATTTTTATTTAATATGATGACTATTGAGCTAAAAATGGTAATAGAAAGAAAAAACAAGCAAAGAATGAAAAGTGTTTACATTTATGTAAGATAGATAGAAAAAGCAAGTGAAGAATGAAATCTTAATTTCTTTTGATTTATTTATCTAAAACTAAACTGCTGCTGTTTTATAAACACAATAATCTTAGAATCAAGTTTTAACATGCATAAATTTAATGTCATATATATTGACATTAATTACATTCTCGGTTTTTAAATTGAATATGAATAACTCCACTGTTTATGAGAAATGATTTTGAAAAATTGAAATCATGTAAAGGTAGACTCAAATAGTAGAAAATAATATATATAGAAAATATTTTCTATAAAAAAATAGTTTTATTTAATGTGGATGATGAATGCATTTTAAAAACTCCAAAAAAAAATTTATTTCATTTTAAATAAAAGCTGAGGTGTCTATAAATTAATTGAAAGTATGTCTATATATGTAATTTTAAATAAAAGCACGGGGTGGCTATAAATTAATTGTGTGGGGTGTCTGTAAAATTAATTAATTAAATTAATTAATTTATAGACAACCCATATGATTAATTTATAGACACCCCATGCTTTTATTTAAAATTAGGTTCTCATCTTATAGCTAAAGATGCCACTCGATGGTGCTGTTTTCCTGCTAAAACACATAAAAATGCCATTTCTGCGGCCGACACATTTGAACCCATGTTTTCTATAATACAACTTTTTTGTTGTGCTACAGATTGCAGGCTGCTATGTCATGTCGCAGTACAGCATGCATGTTGCATCACAGCAAATAAATTTTCAGAATTTGCACAGTTTATAAAATTGTTACCGCTTGGTGAGAGGGTGTGTATAGTTGAATTGGATGGAAATGTTGTTTTCATTTGATTTTTTTATTTTAAAGTATTGAAATGTTCAGATTTTGTAAAGTAATAATTATCAGACTTTTTACACTGTACTGTATTGAAGTTTTAAGTGGGAAAATGTTGACAAGATATATGTGTAAAGTGAGTTGGAATTAGGTAACGCATCAAGTAATGTACTGTTTGTAACATTTCACAAGACAAACAAGATTCTACTGTGTGTATATTTTTGAAGTAAAAAAGAGTGGTAACACAAAAATATCCAGTAAGAAAAGTACAATTTTGCATGGTTTTTTTGTAAATTTCATAAAAAGCATATATTATAAACATAGTTAATAAGTAAAGAAGCCATTTTATATATATATGTGTTTGTTGTTGTTTAAAAAAGTTTTACTTTCTTTTCTCCGACTATGGTTATACTTTGTTGAATATAATTTACGTTTATTTTATAGATGTTACTAAAAAAAAATATTTACAAAATACAATTTTAGCATTACAAACAGCAGAACATGAACCCTAAAACTAACCCTAAAATTAACCCTAAACCTAACCCTAACAACTTTTACTTTTTGTTGTCATTCTATTTGAAGTAAAAAATAGCAGTAATATCTGTTTGTCTGTAAAAAAAAAAAGTAAAACGAAGACTAAAAAAGTAAGAAATAGTGATAACACAATAATATCTGTTTCTCTGTAGAAATAAAATGTAAAAGGAAGACTAAGAAATTTTACTTTTTATTCCGATTATGAGTTTTTAAACAACAACAACAAAAAAAGTCGTAACCCGAATAAAAAAATATCCGATAGAAAATTGATTTTTCTAATAAAGCAAAATAAAAAACATGAATCAAATTGTAATTTGTTTATTTTATTTTACGTTTATTATTATCATTAATTTTGTATACGTTAATAAAAAATAATATTTAAAAAATACAATTTTGTTTTGTTTTTATTTTCGCATTACAAAAAACACATCAAAATGATTAAAATCAACAGCCTGGGAATGGTCATATTTTATAGTTTTAGTGTTAAAATGGCGCCATCGAACGACATCTTTATCTATAAGACAAGCATTAAAATCAATGGCCTGGGAATGGTCATATTTTATAGTTTTAGCGTGAAAACGGCGCCATCGAACGGCATCTTTATCTATAAGACAAGCACCTAAAATTATATATAATAACCAAAATTGTGGTTGAAACAAAAGTTTTTTTGTTTTTTAATGCATCACTCATCCATATTAAATAATTGGGTTTTTTAAGAAAATATTTATAGCTTATAATTTAGATATGTATTTTTTCAAAAATATTATTATTAATTTTCTTGATTAGATTCATGCATTTCTAATTTTAATAATTGCAAATAATTATTATTTATGCATATTAATTATCTTTATGAAATATGGTCATTGACATACTATTTTTTATTTGTAATATAAATACACATTTTTAAAGAGTTTTAATTTTTTCTCTCTACCAATATACATAGAATCATCTGGAAAGGGGGAAGATTTGAAATTAAAATTTCCATCTCACTTCATGAGATCCTTGTTCTGAATGAAATATTATATAATGACAAAATGATTGTTGGATTTCTATAATGCATTGAAATGAGTGATTAATTATTTAATCATTTATAAAAGTTTTATGTAGTTTAATTAATTAGCTTTGTTTGTATATGTAATCATGCTTTGACATATGTTTTAAATATATTATTTGTATCTAAATGTATATTTTATAAACACAAAATATGCATATTACTTTATAAAAATATAAAAACCAGTTTTTAAATAGATTATTTTAGGAAAAAGCCTATCCAACAAATTCATGTAAATAACATTAAGAAAACAGCAATATTCCTCAGGTTTGCCCATTACCAAGTGATAAAAGTTTGAATAACTTTTTATCCAAGATGAAAATAGCTAGAAAGCCAATTACAATCATTGTTGGAATAATTTGAAAAAAATCCAAATACGAATTCTTTATTTTATCTTTCTGAGATTGAAACTCATATCTCAAGATGGCATGAAAGGCCGATAATTGAATTCATGAGATCCTTTTATATAAGTATACAACATATGTTAATGCAATTTGATTTTAAAAATATCAAACTTACAACATAGATATCTGTTTCAGATAAACATGTTAATGATTATTACTAATAATTTATTCTAGCTCAGATATATATCTGATTTTTAATTAAACAGATGAAAAAATTAATCCAAATTTATTTCTCATTTTTCATGAGTAATATCTTTCTTAAACATCCACTCCATAACACATTATTAAAACATAAGAATAAAAATATCTGAAAAGATAAATAACCTGTAATTGTATTTCATACATTTCAAGAATATGTGATAGAGTGAACATTTTAAGTATATCTAATACCTATATATATATTGAAATGAATGTTTTCATGGGAAAAAAGTGTTTTATAAATCATGTTTTGGGGAGCAATCATGGTTAACAAAATAAAATAATAATACCAAGTTTCATCAAGATAATACTTGTCTTTAACTGAGTGAAAAAACAGAAATAATCATGTAGTTGTTGCACAGATAATTGTATCATGTGGTTGTTAAATAGTTTGATTTATAATATATATATATATATATATATATATATATATATATATTGTGAGAGTATGTAAAACTATCACATAAGTATATATGATTAGTATATATATTATTTTTTATATAGTTGTTTTAATAAAATTAAAACAATTAAAAATAATTATTTTTCATTCATTTATATAAAACTATTGTTTAAACTAATAAATTCATTAACCAAGACCTTATCATAGAGATAACCTTAAGATCAAGTCACAGCCTAGCAAATAATACAAAAGGAATGAAATTCAATTATTGATTACTAATAATTAATAATTATAGAATGTAAAAATCATGAAAACCAAATGATATATGTAGTACATGCTACAGAAGTTGATTCTATTATAAATACTGAATTAGATAATTTATTAAAGAATTCTATCTTTTCTTGATATACTAGCCACTATGTATAATCATTTTACTGTGTTCAAATATATAATACTTTTAAAAGATAGATCAATAATTTAAAAGATTTGCTTATTGATAAGTTTTATTAGAAAAAAATTCTAATATCACTCAAATAGAAGATTAAATAAATTATTCTTTATTAATATTATTTGTATTTTTAAAACAAAATTATATATGTTTTGTTAATTAGAAAAGCTTATAAAATCATTCTAATTTGGAATTCAAAACACTTATATATTTAAATCAAAATTAATTTAAGATTATACCTATAGAAAAATGCATCATCAATAAATACTACTTGTCATAGGACATATGTAATTACTTATTCCTACTGAAATGCCTAAAATTATATAAATTCCATCTATATAATTTAAGTGAAACTCCAGATTGGTAGTAAAACCATTTGTAGAAGATGTCAACATCATGCAAGAAGAATGTTTTGGAACAACTGGATATTAAACCACTAAACATCACATGATCACTATCTCATACTAGCACATAATTGTTATTAAACAATTCAAAACAAAGTGAAACTCTCCATATAGTAGTGCCATCTTGTGCTAACAAGAGCAATCAATGGATGTCAGAAGGCTTGTGCATAAAATCCCTATCTAGTGCCTACTCATCCAATATCCCCAGACTAGTTTCTGGCTTGTGGCCTTCATCAGATCTAGGTGCAGTGCTCTCAGATCTAAGTCTCCTCACTGATGAAGGCCACAAGCCAGAAAGTAGTCTGGGGATATTGGATGAGTAGGCACTAGATATGGATTTTATGCACAAGCCTTCTGACATCCATTGATTGCTCTTGTTAGCACAAGATGGCACTACTATATGGAGAGTTTTACTTTGTTTTGAATTGTTTAACAACTGGATATCTTGATTGCCTCTGGTCATTAACTATATGTCTCTCAATCCAGTCTATATGCACAATCATCCATCTTTCTGCCCATCTGTTTCTCTCTTTATCTATTTTCTCCATCTATCTATCTGTCTGTCTGGCTGACTATCTATACATTTATCTATACACATATCTATTTATTTATCAATTTGTCTGTTTATTTTTATTACCTATCCATTTATCCACTTCCTTCCTATCTTCTACCCAATCTATCTATCTACTTAAGCTATCTATCTATTTCCCCTTATACCTATGTATTTATCAATTCATTGGTTCGCCTATATCTATTTACTTATCCATTTGTCTGTTATCCACTTTCTATTTAATCTACCTAAGCTACTTATCACCTATGTATTCATTCAGATATCTATCTATTTATATTATCAAAGTGATCTTATTTAAAACTTTTTTTAGTGCCCCAACTTTTAGGAATATATCATTGCTAAGAAAATAGTATTCTTTAAAGCACAAAGTTAATATTACTAGTGAACAGTTTCAGTGCAGCCAAGCAATTTTAAAATGATAAAAGTTAATTCTGGAAAAATGAAAATTCCATACTGTAACAGGAGCATCTATTTAAATTATATTATTAAATTTTAGAAATACAGAAAACCAAAAACATTTGTTTCATGGCAAAAAAACAAAATCAGACACAAAACTAAAATGCGCATCACACCATTGTCTATTTTTCTGTTGGATAATGTAATTGATATGTAAAAAATGGATCCTCCCTTTATTGTCTGAACTGATTTCATTTTATTGTTTGTACTCAAAATATAAATAGATATTACAAGATTTAACTACCCTTTTTATAATATCTAACATTTTTACAAATGTTCCAAAATTATATAACTTGCATTTTTCTACAGATAGGGTAATTACCTAATTCAAGATTTTTGAAAAGACAAATGACCCCCAAAATGTATTTTATAATGAACATTTACTTATCAGTTAGCTAAAATCATAAACTCTCAAATGCCTTTATTATCCTTGCTCACTATTTATCAATATCAAACTATTACATTTATTGTGAAGGGGCCAAATTGACTGCTGACACAATTATAATTACTCGTAACATAAACAAACATGGATGGGCTGTTTATCAGCATACATCAGGCAATATAGTGAATTTACTGGCCATTTACTTCTGAATTTAAGAATAAGAAAACAATGATTTTTTCCCTTAATGGCCAGATAGATTTTAACTGAAATATCAGTTGATTTTTTTTTAAAGATAGAATGAATGTATGTGAATAATCTTTTTTATATAGACATTTACAATCATGATAGACAAAACTAAATTATAATTAGTTATTTCCAAAAAGTTGTAACATTATCCAAGGCAGTAATTGGTGGTGAACTAAGGATTCCCTGTTATGGACTCAGGCTGCCATTTGATAACTTTTTTTGGTACATATAACTATAGTTTATTTTCAACTAAAGGATAATTGCACCAATTGAAAATGGGACTTTATTGGAGTTTGTAAAGTTAGAAGAAAAGGTGTAAAAAAGTACTTGATATAAAATGTAAAAGACATAAGGCACATTTGGAGTGGAATTCATTATAAATAAAAAGTGGAGAAATATCACTGTGGAGATTGATGGTATATAAAACAGAGGGACAAGGAAAGTTATTCAAATTATTAGAAAAATATCAAATGCAGATAATTCAGGTTTATATCCCAACAAGTTCTCCTTGTAATAAAAAAAGCAGTGAATTTGTGGATGTATAATGCTTTTGATAAAACCAAACAACATTTTAAAATTATCATAGGAAACTTTAACATTGGAATTAAAAACTATGTGAAAGATAAAAGTGCTATGGGTAAATTTAATTATGGTGAGAGAAATACAAAAGGATATAGCCTTATGGAGGTTTTATGAAAAAAAAATCTGTACCTTATGAGTTTTTCCTTTGGAAAAAAAATGCGAAACACAAATAGATATGGAAGCATCCAAATAAGAAACAGCAGATTTGCATTATATTTTGACTAACAGAATAAATTTAAGATTATAACATTCTTAATAGATTCAACACAAGAAATGATCATTCATTAGTCAGATATAAGATACACACTAATATAGAATTAAGGAGATGAAAATTATTAAGAAAGTCAATATTTACAATTAATATTCCTAATCTTCAGATACACTCCAATGAATTCAAATTAAAACTTTCAAATCATAATAAAATAATATTTGAACTGTCAGTGAAATTAATGAGAAGATAACTGATAACTGATACACTATTAAAAATTACATTAAAGATAGCTGGAAGAAAAAAGAAACAATTTACTAATAATCTTTTTACTGAAACAAAACAATGTATGAAGAAAAGAAGGAATATGAACATTTAAAAATATTATCCATCAAGGAGAATTGAATATCTAAAGTTTTGTAAAATGACACAAAAAAGAATTAGTAATAACATAAAAAAAACTATAATTGTGAATTGGCAAAAAAAAAAACTATAAAAAAAAAAGTCCCAAAAGTGTAAAACAACTCCTTAGTATTGGAAGAAAAGTTATATCTTCAATAATAATAAAAAGAGAGAAGGAAGTATTGCTAAAATAAATGTAGAAAAATTCTATAAAGAGGTATATAATAATAAAGAAAAAGAAAACTAAATATTTCCTACTATTATTACATCTTCAAATTGTCCAAAATTTTAAATGAAGAAGTAGAACATATAATTAAATATATAAAGAAGAGAAAGGTTTAGGAAACGATGGATTTATAATTGATATCTTAATAGAACCAGGTGAAGAAATAAAAAAATGTTTGTAAAGTTACATACTAAATATCTAAATTGATAAAAATATACTGGTTAATTGGAACAATGCAGTATATTAATGTTTAAGAAAGGTAATAAAGAAAATATTAGAAAATACAGGTTTATCAGGCTTTTATCAATTCTATCAAAATCTTTACCAAGATAATTATAATTCATTTCTAATGAACTTTGGATTTTAATTTATCAAAAGTCAACCTAGATTTAAAAGTAGTTTAGTAAAATAAATTACATCCATGTAGTGTGAAAAAATATAGAAGGGCCAAGAATAGGTATTGCAATTATGCTTTGGATTTGTAGATTATAAAAAAAACATTTGATTCTACAAGCATTTTATAACATTTAAAACAATAGATTGCAAAGATATAGACCCAGAATACTATCACATTGTGATGAATATTTATGAAAATGCAAAAGCAATGATTGCATTACATGCATGTTCATACTAAAAAAAATTAACATTGAGAAGTGTGTGAAAGAGGATAATTTCAAATCTCCAAAACTTTTTATAGCAGTTTTACAAGAAATATTTTGTGAATTAAAATGAGAAGTTAAGTAAATAAAAGTAAATGAGGATTATTTGTCTTCTAGATTTTGAAATTTATGTGGTTGTTTTTGTAAATAATTCTTCAGAGCTTCAGAAAATGTTGCAAAAGTTATTAAATGAAAGCAAAAAAATAGGATTAAGGATAATTGCTAAAAAGATTAATGTTTAACGGATTTTCTTACAAGAAGAAAATAAAAAATGTTAATCACAAATTAGAAGAAATTAACAACTATAAATATTTTGGTCAGGTTATTAATAGAAATGGAAATAAAATAGACGAAATTAGTCATAGAATTAAATTTAGAGTGCTTTTGATAAAAATAACATAGTATTAAAAGCAATATATCCATATGTTTGAAAAAAGGTTTTAGTAGATATGATTTAACAGTTTTTACTTATTGATCTGAGATTTGGACACTTATCAGAAAAGCAACTCAAAAACTTTAGTCCATTCAAGAAAATATGCAAAGATGTATGTTAGGAATAACATGAAGAGATTAAAAACAAATTATATGGATAAGAAAAAAAATAGGTAATGCTGTCATCATTCAAAGAATTTATAAACTGAAATAAATATTTTTAGAGAAGATGATAATTGAAATCTTAAATTGGAATCCAAGAAATGTAAAATATATTGAAAAAGACTATCATGTGAAATGATTGAATAATATACAAAAGTTTTTTGGTGCATTATGGAGAAGAGAGACTAGGGATTAAAGAAACTGTTTTTTGAAGAGTTCTTGATCCTATAGTAGTTCAATAATGATTGAAATTAATGATGATTATTACTAATTACTTTTAGGCTAAAAATTATATAATTTCTCATCTTAATGATAAATATATCCATTATTATTAAACACAACTACATTAAATAATTAATTCAAATGCATTTCACTTTTTTCCATTTATAATAACATAATTATAACTTTCATTTAATTATATTTAACATCTTCATAATAAATTGAATAATTTGATATTGATAAATTTTGAAAAAAAAAAAACCATATGACAAATTGTGACCTAGGCCAACTGATGAGTGCTGATTCAGCATGAAATGCTTTTTGGAGGTCATTTGCTTTCTTCAAATATTTTTATTTATGTGATTAGAGTAAACTGTAAAAAGTGGAATAGTAGATATATTTTTAATTAAATTTTAAAGTGTATATCTGGGAAGAAAATGATATGATAATTTCTAGCCTAAAAATGATTAATAATAATCTAAATAATATTTATTTTGGGAATATGATACGATAATTTATGTTCATGGGGTTTGGCATCTTTACAAGAAATAGTAATAATTTTCCAAAATTATGTCATACTTTTTTGTTGTTCTATTTTCGTAAAATAACTTTCATAAATATATTATCACAAAATTTGTATTACTAAAAATAATTTAACATTGACATAAAAAAAAATTGCTTTAATTAACAGAAACAAACACTTTATATTAACAAATGAATTTTACTCATGAAGAAAATGTTTGTAGTTATTGACTAAAACATCGATCACAAAAAATAATCTATTTTAAATACATTCTAAATATTAATTATGTAGATAGTTTAACTTGAGAAGTACGATCAATTATAAATATCAAGTTTATTATCTTAATATCTTCCAACTAAATATCTTTCAACTAATGGTTAACAAATACTTTAGATAGATCTAATACATATATGCTTTCAAATAAATTAGTCATAATTTAGTTTTAAATAAATTTAGAATTCTAACGAAAATATAAGCTGAACGGCTTATTTTATAAGTTCATGTCAACATGGCTAAAATGATATTTTAACATGTTTTACCTACAGGAGACTCAACCAAATGTACATTAATTAATACAGAATGATAAATATAATGCAAAGCAATAAATCAAAACTATCAGCTTTATTTCACTCCAAGACTCTTTAAACAACTCCAATGTCAAGAATACAGCTGACAAATGAGTTTTCTCATTAACTGTGAAACTAACAAATTGGTTATTTTTAACCACCAACCATAATTAAAGACTGTTTATTGATGCATTATCAAAATGTGAAAATGATCATTCCATATATGGAAATAAAAAGATAAGCCTAAAACACTTGAAGGAGTAAAACACATTTGAATATTTGAAAACTAAATTTTCATCACCATCTGCCTTTCCACAAAATACTCTTAACTTTATCAATTAAATTATATTTATATATAAATATTCAGTTTTCAAAAGTATTGATTTTTTTTTGTTTCTCTTTTGATTACTATCATCTTTTCTAATTTTAATGATTGCATATGCTAGAGTTATTTGTTTCATAGTATAATTACCTGGCATACTATTTGTACGTTTTTAATATATATGTGTGTGTATTTTTCAGGAGTTTTGATTTTCATTTCCATTTTTGAATAGAATTATACATTTCTATATCAGTGCATATGAGGATTGATATTATATCTCCAGATCACTTGATTTCCTAATTCCAGGAGAAAATATTATGTAGTGATGAGATAACTGTTAGATGTTCTCTAGACATTGATATTGGTTACTGGCTATTAGTTAGTTCTTTTACATATATGTATATTTAAATATGTTCTAACATATATCTTGAGTACATTATATATATTTTAATATGTAAGTTATTAATCGATTTCTGTATTCCAATTATAATGAAATATATATAATAATTCTTCAAAACAATACAATAATTAATACAGTAAACAAATTTTTAAAAAAATATCAACTATAATTTAAATAGAAGTACTTTCGATTATCTAAGTAATTGTTATCAACTATATTCAAATTCCATTACAAAAATCGTTATAAATGTGTACAAAAACAATTATGTCATAATTCAATTGTCCCACGATTCAATATTTGATAAATAGACAAGTTGCTAATATAAAAATTAATGAATTGTGGGAAAATTGATTTATGACAATTTTTGTAATGGAATTTGAATATAGTTGATAACGATTACTTAGATAATCAAAAGTACTTCTATTTAAATTATAGTTGATATTTTTTTAACATTTGTTTACTGTATTAATTATTATATTGTTTTGAAGAATTGTTATATTTTAATATGTATTTATTAATTACATAGATTCATATATATATATATATGTAGTACTCTCACCATCGATCACTCAAGTCAAACATAAATAAAATAAATGCTCTGGCTAAAACTTTTAATGTTCATATAATAAAATCGAGTATTAATAATATCTTATGTTACTTTTGACCACTAAACTAGCTCAAATTAATAATAAAGAATATATAAGATGTGATATGTTGGACTTTTTCCATCATTTATGAGTGAATGTTGAATGTATAGAAAATTTTAAACTTTATTTAAACTTTCCAAATACAAACAACTTGTTAGTAATAACACACAAATAGACAACACAGGTTAGTAATTACACCTGTGTTATCTATTTGTGTGTAATTAATAACAAGTTGTTTGTATTTGGAAAGTTTAAATAGAATTTAAAATTTTCTATACATTCAACATTCACTCATAAATGATGGAAATAGTCCAACATATCACATCTTATAATATACCACCATTACAAACCTTCATACAAATAAAAAATATATGGTTTGATTTAAATAAATAAATAATAAATAGAATAATAATAATTATCATGACTCATTTGGTAAAATGTAAAGCAGTAGGATTACATTGAGCATATATCCCAAAAGATACAATCTCAATGGCATAAGAAACCCCCCCCCCTTATTTCAAATAGAAATATAATTTATAGCATTCTTAAGACTTTAAAATATTATAAATAATCAAATATAATACTACTAAATAAACTATAAAAAATTCTGTTATTAAAATATAATTATCTCAGGTTCTTTAAATAAAATCTCTAATTAATTTATAATCTCCTGTAGCCAAGTATGATAAGAGATTTTGTATCATTCCTAACTACACCTAAACAATAAGAAGAAGAAGAAAAAGAAGAAGAAATAATACTCAATAATCTGGTCACTAATAATAATAATGATAACAATAATAATAATATTCCTATTCTCTCATTTCTCATGGGGCATATTATAAGTATGGTATAATCTGAACAATAAATATGTGGCAACAAGAGATATACTTAATTATATGGCAGTATTTTCAATAATAAATCATGACTAAAATAATCTTATACTATATGATTTTGCTGTGTCATATTCTGAATAATGATTAATATTGTTTGAATAAATAATATCATTTAAAATTATAATGTGCAAAATATGTAATGTGTTAGTTCTGAATTCTGTGAATCTAATTTTATTGTAGTGAGTAGATCAATAATAACATGGACAACAAGTTTTATAAAAACAACTTTTTATAAAAAAAGAACTGACAAATATTATATTAAAATTAAAACAAAAAAATGTATACAAAATTAAAATAAAAGAATGATTGAATTTACAGATTTTCATCTCAAAAATCATTAATGTGTAAGCCTTCACTCTGGCTTAGGAATTTTTTATTTAGAAATACATATCGTTTATTAATTATTCAAAACATTCTATTATTCATCCTACAATATTTTATTAAATTTATTTTTAGATCAATGAATAATCAATATTACTTTACTTTCAGTAAATACAACAAAAAAAATATCTAGCATAAATTTTTATTAGCCAAAATACATTATTAAGTTTATTCTAGGTTAATGAAAAGTAAATTAATAAAATATGTTTATTCATGTACTAAATAATAATAATTTGCTTGGCACCATTCTAATTTTATGATGTGTGTTTCATATTCAAAAACAGAAAATATAAAATTAAAATAAAATATAAGCAGTCATCATACTTCATGTTCTTCATTTAATGTTTCATTGTAAAATATGCATTGCTTTACCAAAATGTTGTCGATTTATGAAAAATCAAAGGGATCAAAAATATTTTTACAAAAAAATATAGAAATTAGGAATAGTTATGATTCTTTTATCATCAAAAATATTTCAAAAATATTTAGAAAAAAATTATGATTCCTTTGTTATATATATATATATTTCCATATGTCATAGCATCAGCCGGGACGCGAACCCACAACCGTCTGCAACCAACTACTTGCTTGCAAGGTGGCTGCGATGACCTCTCGGCTAACAACGCTTGACTCCTTTGTTATATTCACCATCAACATTATGCATTCAACATCATTTGTATTTTTTCACAATACCAAAACCTATCTTGCCTTTTTTTAAACAAATCATCTTTCTAAAATTATCCGTTATTTACCTTTCAAAAATACTAGTCTAAACAATGTTTTACTAATGAAAATGCAGATACCGATACAATGCATAGGACATGAAGGAATAACTAGAGTAAAGACTGAATAGTACAAAATTATTCAATAAACCTCATGGAAATCCGTGTGAAGAAACAACAGGTACGACTTTTTCTAATACTCTTAAAATAATGTCTAGTCTTTCTTTTGAGTACTTACAGACCAATTAAATATAAAGATCAAAACACTGTCCATGGAAATAAATACAGAGTACATGGCTACATTAACTGTATTTGCATAATAACTTCTTAAATATAATATAGGCTAATTATCCTATCTTCTTTCATGTCCTACTATATAAGCATTCAGGGTTTCATTTTTTTACTCCCCTCTCACTACCATTTGCTATTTCAAATAGATTTAGATATTCAACATCGTAAAATAACTAAGCAAATTTCCCAATAATAAACAAAGTTATACATTACTTTACCAAACCATGACTACTTTAAGAAAAGGTTTCACACACAAACTTATCCACAAATACAAATGAGATTTGACTTAAAAATATTCATTCAATATTCATATCTTTAAAATAAATATGATTTATCTAGCAAAGAATCATATAAAATTATGATTATTTTATAAAGTTATAATGAACTTTATAATATAATAAATAAATAAATATATGCATATTTCTCATAGCTTATATCTCTTAATAAAAAATCTATATATGTTATTAACTCAATTTTAGTAACAAATTTATAAAGTAATTAAAGAAACTTTCTTTAAATTCATGCATGCATTCTCTAACACTAGCATCACATGACCATCACCCCAGACAGAAATGTTGCAATTTTTTAAAACTCACTGTCTGAAATTAACTAAATAAATATTTAATTACAAAAAATATTATATTAAAGAAAAATATTAAATACAACAATGAAAATTTGGAATAATAAATTTTGACATTTTTTTAACATTACTAAAATTAAAACATGTAATACATTATAAGAATTAAAAACATTAATAAATAACTATTATATAATTTAAACATAATTTTAGAAGATACATTTAATAGCTTATTTGAATATTAAACATTATATTTAAAATTAAGAGTTTTTTAATGTTAAACCAGCAAGCATCACATGATCACATCTCCAATACTAGCACATAATTGTTTATAAACAAAGCAAAGCAAAGCTTCTCACTGACAAAGGCCACAAGCCAGAAACTAGTCTGGGGATATTGGATGAGTAGGCATTAGATAAGGATTTTATGACAAGCCTTCTGGCTTCCACTGATTACTCTGTTTAGCACAGGTGGCACTACTATATGGAGTTTTGCTTTGCTTAGATTTTTAATGCTTATTTAACAAGACATTTAATGCATGTTTAAAATACAACTAGCACCAGTCAACCCAACCATACAATATTAACTTATTATGCTTTCTTATTATTATCTTAACTTTTAAAATAGTTTTTAAATATTTTTAACCACTTATAAATTCATAATAACAAAATTTATGGCCATATAAACATTGTTATGACAATTATAGTACTTATATTTATCTTAATTTAATATTTTTTTTAAAAATTAGTTTTTTACCACTTTCTGCCCCAATAAAAAGGGTACAATATATAGGAATTAATTTCATGAAATACAATTTCTGATACACTATGTATAAGCTATAATGTGTGCATGATTTTCAAGACTGTTGGTTTTCCTTGCTCTTCATTGGAATAATTTATATTTAATTTTAACAATTGCATATGGAGAGAATTACAAATATGCATATTATAACAATTTATAAGTCATTCTTACTAGTCATTTTAAAAAGTATGAAGAATGATCAAGTTTTCATATTGTTATATGGGTAATAAATCAATCATTAATACTTAAAGAGGTGAAACTTTGTATTAATTATCTTCATTAAGTACCAATCAAATTAATTTATAATTTCAAATAATATTTAAAATATAAATTCTAATAATTTTAATACTACTACAAATAAACAATCACTTTAAAATATATAGAGCTGAGAATATATAATAATATGTATAGAGAAACTAACTCCAAAGCTGAATACTGTAATAATAATTCACAAGTCACAATAATGAGAAACATTTTAACAAACTTTAAAAAAATAACCACTTTCTCATTTCAATGTTAATTTATTAATTAGACTTAAATTGGTCACTTCTATCTAACTTCCATATTGTTATGTAGATAACAAATCAAATACTGATATTCACAGATATGAAATTTTAACAATATTATTATATGTTTTTGTTATATTGTCAGTGTTACATATTTAGTGGCCATTTATTACAATTATTAGAATTTATATCTTGAATGTTATTTAAAACTATAGCTGCACTAATATTTTATAGAGATAAGCAATATTATAAAGTTTCATCTTTTCAAATGTCTGTGATTGATTTATTATCCATGCAATGTTATGGTAGTTAAATAAAAGTGGATTATATTCTTTCTATCTAACATATAAGTACTGACATAAGAAAGTAGGCATTCTTTGCAAGTTTGGTAAAATCAATCTAATTAGTCTTATTTTAAAAATAGATATTATAATATATGCATTCAGAATTACTTTTCCATAAATATTATTATATACCTTCAGCATTACATATTTAATAAACATTATTTATTTACAATGTTATTACAATTTACATCTTTATTATTCGAAAATGTGAGCTGGTTTGATTAAAGCATTATGAAGACTGTCACTAATATAGAAAGTTTTACCCCTTTGGTTATCACTAATTCTTTTTCTTTTTTTAACCTGTTTAATAGTATGAAAGTTATATAAAAGTAGACAATTATTTGTCCAACTAATAAATTAGAATTAATATAAGAAAATGGGCATTTATTGCAAATTTGTTAGAATATATCTAGTGCAGCAGGGCAGGCATAATTAAACCCAGTTACGATAATTAGATAAATACGGATTCGTATACTTAATGCATTATTAAAATATATATATATCTTATTACTAACGTATTATTAAAAATATATATTACTTTACTAACAAAACTGATATTTACCAGTTGAGGTACAATCAACGGTCATTTGCGTGGTTGGATTGGATTGATTTAGTTATTTTAATAAATAAAAAAAAAAGAACTCATAAAAGAGGTATTTGCTCTGATTTTTTTCTTTCTTTTGCCAAACCCAGCTATACACATCGCTATGTATATGTGTGAGTGCATTTGAACCATTAAAAATGAAAAATTCACAAAATAAAAATAAAAAGGAAACATTTTGTTTGATAAACTTCTTAAATATATACATATTAAGTCAACAAAAGAACTATAAATGTCAAGATGGAAGACTGATTTTGCAGAACAATAGAAGTAATTATTATAAAAATCGTGGAATGTCTAATGCTAATTAAATATTACTTGGAAAGAAATAGGTGTAAAAAGCTTTTGTGGTGCACTCCAACAAAGGCATATGGAATGTGAATGGGAATATAATTGAAAATGAATGAAAAGAAAGATAAATTTGATAATTAAAAAAAAAAGAATTAAGGATTAGTATAAGTTTGGACGGAGAAGAAAGTGGACGGTAGACTGAAAAAACAGAAAATAAGAATCGAGAGATCAACGTGATATACATATGATAAAATATGGTCATGCTGGGGTAGAGGCTTCAACATGCGGAGGGTCCGAATCCTTTTTCCCCTCCGAATGTATAGCAGCTGCCGATATTAGAGAAGGGACATCAAGCCCAGAGAACTTGCCTCATTAAGCAACAATGTTGAATCGCCACAAGAGGAAGAAAATAAATAAATAAATGGACTTTAGCCATGGAACCTGAACTTCAAAAAAAACAAAGTTCGTTCACTGACAAAGAACCGGAGATTCCCTTTTCATCAGGTGAATTCGATCAATTCCCTGGGGAAACACAGGTATTTTTTTTTTATTTGCATATATTTGTCACTTTTAGTAAGCTTACTCCACGAAATTGAGAAAACTGTTATTTGACACAGTTGCGAACTTAAAATTTCTTTTCTTTGCCCGGAGAGGTCAAACTATTTTCTACAGAATTTATTAGTGTATAAATTAGTCCGATTAAATCTTCGGTGCAAAATACATATAATAGCATAATTGTGTGTGTGGGGGGGGGGTTGGCAAAAAAAGAAAAGAGCAAAAAAAAAAAAAGAAACTGCTATGAATCTTTGATTTTAAAAAGAAAAGAGTCACTAATTCAACTTATGTAAATAATATATGTTTTTTTTTATAGATACATAAATATTATTACTAATAAATGTGTATAAAATGAAAGGAGTTTTTTTTGTGTTATGAGTTTTTTTTTTTTAAATAAAATGAAAAAGGGAGGGTTAGATCTACTGTCGGTAAATTTTACCACCCGCCCTGAGCAGAGCTAGTCCAGGTCATTTCCATATTGGTATTCCAGCTCTTCCAGCATAATTCTTATAGAAATATAGGATTGGTGCTTGCGGTCATAAATTGATGCTCATAAATATGCTGGGTGATAGAATGGAATAATTTTTGAATTTTCTTTTAAACAATTACACATATACATGTGTCGTTATATATACATATATGCAATCTTATAAGATTACATATATGCATAAGATATATATGGAAAATGGGAAATCACGTTACACTAGAATATCTGTTTGAGATTAAAATTTGAGTTACTAATCATAAAGTAACTAATTGGGATAAGTATTAACTTAAATAAATCTTTGTAATTAATTTAGCTTCATTGCTTTTTAAAAAATTGGTTATATCTAGCATACATGCATGTGAGGATAGATGTTTGTTCATACATTTGAAGAACTAAAAGTTTTAAGAGGAATTATTAATAATAATTGATAAAAAGGATATTTTAAAGAATGACAATATTAAAAGCTTTTAAATAGAATAAAAAGAGTGTATAAATTTTAAGTTAAGAAATGTTTAATTTAAAAGTACATAAAGAAATTTTGATTAGAATAAAATAAATAATTTATTTAATAATTAAATAAAGTTAACAAAGTTTATTAAATTAACAAAGTTTATTAGTTTATTAAGTCTAGAAATCACATGATTAGACAGTCTTGATTAAGTAAAAAGTTTATGGTCAAGTTAATAAAAAGATTGCAAATATGCTAGTATTTAAAAGATCCTGCCCCGATATTTCAGTAAAAAATGCATACACAAAGATGTTTATAAAAAGGAAAATCGAAAAATAAAAACTTCTCTATTATTGACTATTATTGCATTATTGTTTACTACTATTGAATTACTTCAGCACTTTTCAACTTTATTTTAATTAACTTAATCAATTTAAAAGTCTGAGTATGAAACTAGAGTTATCCTTCTAGTGCTACTTTATAGTATGTGTTCAGCTATCTATTAAATGCAATAATCACTGAAAGATGTGAGAAATTATATTAATTTTAAAAAGAAAACTCTAAAGCCTCTTTGCATGGAAAAATTATTGGAACTGATTAAACATCAGACATGCATATGTTTATTTTGTCCTGTTGTAAACTTTAGTTAATTTGAACTTTTTGGGCTATTAATCATTAATGTCAAATTCGTTATGGACACTAATGCTAATACTTACCAATGTTACCTTATATATCCTACTAAAATTATGACTTTTATAATATATGTGGATAATTAACTAATGAAGATATTTGTTATTTAGAAATGTTTGAAAAACGATATATTCTTTTTCTTACAGATATAATAAACATTTCCACCCTCCCCCATTCTTTTTAAATTCACTTACATAAAGATATAATAAAAGACAAATTCTTTTTCTATTAAACAAAAAGAATGGCATTAAATAATTGTTTCAAAATTATGGCCAGCCTTAAAAATAAGACAAATACAATAATTATAAACTGTTTTCTAAAACTTTAATGGAAGGAAATATCCTCCAAATCAATTTTATTAATAGCTTGAAAAAAATTTTATATACTTGTTCTATTGCTAATGAAATTAAAATATTAGATTGACATTATAATTCATTTATCCCAAACTCATCTACTTATTTGTTTGGAATCTATTTTATTGCTGTGTTAAAAAAGATATGAATTCAAATTTACTTAATGCTTCAATATTATTAAATAATATCTAAACTTTATAAAGGAACTGATTAATGTTTATTATATCTGTTCTGAGCTCATTTTCTCCCCAAGCTTATATTTCAAATGCAAAAAATTATTATAAAAGAATTCCTACCCTTGACTGTTGTGTGCATAATTATTTTATCTGCCGAAATGAAACAATACAAGAACTCAATTAAAAAGAAATTTATTTCATCGTAAATCAAAAAGCTTTAATCCTTAACTTTTAAAATGGGTAAAAACAAAATATAGCGTATATGTTTATATATTTGAAATTATTATTGGTATTATGTAATTACAATTTATGATCTATTTTTAATTATTTTATTCATATTGATATAAACCGCCTTTATAATGGTACACCTATGTGAAATGGATTTGGTAAGAAATATCTTGGGAAAAGGTTTATTTTCAAAATTATGGTTATTATTATAGGGAATTCTCGTCATTATTATTTTTATCCTAATAGAAATGAATTATCATACCTAGTATAGAACAGCCTTTTATATCTGATATAACTGTTTTGTAATATTCTCCCCCACTACTCACAATCCATGCGAGCTTAATAATTTCAACTACCGTTAATTAATAATAATAAATATTTATTTACAACAAAACGATATTAACATATTTACAACAAGTTTGATATATTAATAATAGGCTTACATGATCTGGCCTTGCGGCTTACGATAAATAATAATAAAGCACGGATGGCTTCTATAAATCCCTAGGTCCGCTTTGCATCTTCAGTGGCGGAGTTCACTGGATCACGAGTTCTGCTTTCAGTCGGCATGCCGTCTTCTGGTTACACTGCTATCTCGTGACAATTTTCTTGGTTCTCACTGGGCCTTAAATACTGCTCTTCTCATTCATGCACAGGAGTCTGGGATAGCCTTGTCTTGCTTCGAGTTCGCGTTCCAAACTGCTATTTCTCTGAGGTTCGTGCATTTCCCACGCAGAGGAGGGGGCGGGATAAAACTGGAAATGCTTATCTCTTTTCTTATCTTTAGACATGTACATTAAAGTATTTAACTTTCTTTTACTTGCTGATATATTATAATGCTGTACTTTTAACTTTCTATTACTTGCTGCTATTGTAACGCAATACTTCATTATTATTTTTATCCTAATAGAAATGAATTATCATACCTAGTATAGAACAGCCTTTTATATCTGATATAACTGTTTATAAATGAAAGTGTTTTTGAAAGTGTGTGTGTGTATGAATTTAGATACATATAAAGTTTAATGTTGGATATTGTTATGCAATTATGGTGTTTCAGTATACACATAGTGTTAGACCAAATGGGTATGTTCAGATGCTGATAGAATGTGTGTATGAGATGATCATTTATTTATTTATTATTATTAAACTCATGCCTTGTATGGTTAATAATTGATATGCTGCTTGGAAATAACTATCAATTTAAGTATTTTATGTGGTTATTTTATTGCTTTTGTATGCATTCAGCCCCTCCATTGAGTGAGAGTATGGCTTACCTATTTTTCAGAACTGCCTGCACATAATTACCAGGTGCCTATTTATGATATCATATTGTTAAGCCCTTCCATGAGAGAGAGTGTGGCTTTCTTGTTTCATCACTGCCAGATCAAGTTACTGGATGCCTATCCATATTTTCCATCATTCACTTTACCTATAAGTTAGTATTAATGATGTATTTTAAATATCTTAGAATATTTTAAGACATGTCCCTCTTGATAATTATGCTATTGGCTGTACTGGAATTTAAATTTAAATGTATTGTTAGTATGAACATATTTATTTCCTTGTCTCTTATAGATATTAGTAGTATTGTATTAGTATAATTATTTTTCATAATATTTTGCTATCTTTATAAAATTCATAATAAGTGTATTCCCACCCTGATTTTGTTTTTGTAAAGTATTTAATACCATATATATGTGTTATTTTTTTCAGTGTACATAATACTGAAAAAGACAATAATAGATAAACATGAGAACTTTTGGGTAATAATAAGTGCTTTAATTAAAATTCTTGTAGGAATGCTTAGGAAAGAAATATTTATTGTAAAGTGTATCAATATTTCTATTAATTCATTTTTTAAATTAAAAGTAATATTTATTGTAATTAAAATAGTGTGTTAAATATTATCTTATCATGTAAATAATTTTTTTTGTTATTTATTAGAGTCATTTCTGTTTTGTTGCCAATGTTACATTTATTATTCAGAAAATCCAGTTCAATAAAGCTTTATTCTTTATTATTTCATAAAGAGTACATTTCAGTGGTCACATACAATTTTATTTATCTACTTTGTTTATTTATTTCACCTGCATTATAATAAGATAAATACTGTGTTTATTGTACTTATTTTAAAATACATTTTGGTATTGTAGTTAGTAGCATAAAATGTATTCGAAATTTCTACAGCTGCATTATTTCATTTTCGTATTTGTTGCAAGTTCATATCAAAATTAGATATATTTATAGGGGTAAAAATAAACTATTTATATTTGAAGAACTTTAAGATATTTAGAAAATATTTTAGCTGCTAGTCATGTATTATTTTAAATGTTTAGATACTTTATTATTTTATATTTGCATTTCTATTTGTCTAAGACATAAGATGTCTAATGATAAAGTTATGAGAAGTAAATAGAATATTTAATGTGTAACTTAAATAGTTATTACATTTTAAGAATTTTTTAAATATTTATTACTGTTATTATTTTTCTTGTGCTAAGTACAAATTTTTTGAATCTTGAGATAGACATTTATGAACCTGAGATAAGATTTAAACGTTTATGAAGAACTTAAATTTAAATAAAGTAAGAATCTGAGATAAAATTAAAGTTGGAATAAGAACCTGATATTTTAGTATTGATAGTTAGATTATATTGTCTATAAAAGTACTCATTATTCTGTGGGGAAAAATCCATAGCTATTATGGTGCTGACCCACCTGTATGTGGGTGATCTTTGCTCCCATGCCTCGTGGTTGGTTATGAATATTGCATGATTTAAAATGAAAGCAATTGTAAACCTCTCATAAGCTATGTATAAACTAATAATACACCAACAATAAGTGAAAAGAATAGAATAACAATGCACATTTCTTTAGCTCTGATGGTATTTAAGCATATGTTTATTGATACGTTATATATAATCAATATAAACTGTAACTAATACTTGTAATAAATAAATAAATCATAATAATGTCTAATTTTTAAACAGTAAATAAGAAATTATAGAAGTGTTTTCAATTACAGCCACATAATAATTATCAAATGCATACAAACATAAAACTGATAAACCAGTTTCCATATGCACTATTTGACATTATCCCTGATGCTTCATGGATTTTTCCATTAGCAGCTTATCTGTTAAGCACAATACTTTCTTTATTAATAAAAATAAGTTTATTTATCATTTTCTTATAAATACAATTTATCCAAACGACTTCAAACACTTTTTAGCAAAACTTTATATTTGTATATATATACCTTCACCTACATTTTGACTGCCCTGCAGTTTTCTTCAAAGCTATGATATAATGAACAAACTAAAATAAAATACATAACTATATAATAATGCCATAAAAAAATGTAAACAATAAAAAAAAAACCATAAAATATATTTTAAAAAAACTAATAAAACTGAAATAAACGAACCCAAATAAAATAATCTAGTTAATATAAAGTATACAACATAAATAGAAAATAAAATTAATTATACAAGTATATTCCTAACTGTATATATATATATATTCAAGGACAAGTATTAATCTAAATATATTATCTATTTTTATAGAGTAACAAGGGCTCTGAAAGTGCTTAGTCTGATGAAATTATATAAAAAAGCCTACAAATTATTATATAAGTTTCACTGCACCACAGCAGCGTATTATTAATTATCTATTTTCATTATTATTAACAATCTCCTAATTATTTCTATTTTGTATAAACTTAAACTTTATGGTTATTAACTAATATTCTTTTAATTTTAAATCATATAATATCTATTATTTCCTTACTCATTCATCTGTTTAAAATAATATTTTATATTTATTATTATTTTTTTAATATCTAAAACCTATAAACATTATAATCTTTGAACTTACCCAGTTCACTTTAATCTCTTAAAAAAATGTTTTTGTTTTTGTTTTGTTTTTTTAAATTATCTTATACCCTCCCTCCCTCTATTACATATTATTTAAACCAAATATATATATATTTCCTACAACTCTTTATTTATATTTTATACACTTTAACCTTTATTATTATTATATAATTCTCATAAATTTATATTATACTGCTTTATATGTAAATATTATGCTAAGTTTTTTTTATTTTATCAAGTAATATCTATCAATGTACCCATGTTTATAGTCCTATTTAACTTAATCATTTTTTACAACCCACAATTCATTTATAAACAATTTTCTCTTTATATATTTACCTCTATATATCTTATTTAATAACTATATCTATACCAATCTCATCCCAATCCCAGAATCCCTATTAAATTTTTGTTTTATCTTTCTTATTTATATAGTTTCTTTTATTTTATTTTCTTTAATATTTTCTTATGTAACCTCATTTTTATTGAACTTTGTGTATATTTGTGTTTCTTATTATTATTCTGTTCATGAAATATTTTTATTTTATCCAAATTAAATACTAATTGTTCATTACATTGGCAATTATATACATTGACATCTTTTGTGGTAATTTTTTTTTTTTTAATTTTTTTTTTTTTATAATTCTTGGTATTACTTTTGTGCAGTCCAAAGCCATTGATATCACAAAATTTATAAAACAGTTTATAAAGAAGTAAACATTTGAGTAATGCCATTTAAAAATATTGTGATGGCAAGTCATTGTGATATTAAAAATTAAAATAATAAAATGAAATATTTTATTTTTTGTTATCTGTTTTTGGTGGAAAAAAATTTCAAATATTGTCCACATCATATGGAAGAGAATCTTAAAGGATTTTGGTGACTAGACACTATAACTCTACTTGGAATCCATTTTTACTATAAAACATTAGGAAAATAATAATATTATGCAATAACATTATAATAAGAATAACACAATTTTTTTGTGGATTTATTAGATTCTCACTATTTTCACCTATTTTTTTAAATATAAAACTTATTTGATCATTAATTGGGTTAATCCTTTTTGTTATTATTCTATATTTTGCTTTATTTATTTGCTTGTTTTTCCAGACATGATGTAAAGTCCATAGCAAAAATTACTACACAATTTATATAATAAAAATTTGATTGAATAAAACTAATGCACATTATTGTTAAATTCTTCTATTTCAATTACAACACTGGTTGCTTGTTTTTATGTTTGTTTGTAAACTATTCCAATCACTTTTATTATTTAAATCAAAATAAAATATTAAAACTGAGGTTTATTAGATTTAAATTCAATAGAATTAGTTCAAATTTTGTACATGAGAAAGAAATATCAAGCAAAGCAATATGGGAATATAATATTATAGATAGGTGACCTAGTTCTTAGATTTGAATCTGTGTGTAGAGAAATTTAAAATTAAATTGAAAAAAAGAGATTAAGGAAATAAATCACTTATTTATAATTAAATTTTATTTAAATTTGATACAAATTTGGAAACTTAAACATCACATAAATACATACAGAGACATTAAACTATTTATATATACATGTTTAAATGTGTGTGAGAAATTTACATCTTTTAAGCAACAATTTAATAAATAAAAGTATAATATATATTTACAAAAAAATCAAGTCAGATGTCACATGATCTAATTTAAACAAGCTTGTATAACAAATGTTATATAAAGTAGATTATCTGAGATTTTCAGACATCCATATGTCTTCCAATCCAGCTATCTAACTTAAATAGCTATATGGAACTGAACTAAGTTCAGATACACCATATATTAATAGCTTTAGCAATATAAAATCGCCAAAGCCTTAATAGCAAAAAATAAAATTGCAAAAAGTCAAGTCAGATGTCACATGACCTAATTTAAACAAGCTTGTATTACAAATGTTATATTTGTGAGCACTTTATATAACATTTGTAATACAAGCTTGTTTAAATTAGTCATGTGACATCTGACTTGATTTTTTTGTAATTTTGTTTTTTGCTATTAAGGCTTTGGTGATTTTATATTGCTAAAGCTATTAATATATGGTGTATCTGAACTTAGTTCAGTCCCATATGGCTATTTAAATTAGATAGCTGGATTGGAAGACATATGAATGTCTGAAAATTTCAGATTTTCTACTTAATAGTTATCTATTAAATAAAGTGCTGGGATTGTCCTGGTATTTTTAATCTAATGCTTGAATATTTTAGCACCTCACTGAGGAAGCCAGAAGCAGAAACCAGTCTGGGATTAGGGATATTCTGCAAATCTTGTTAAGAGCTTATTTGTGAGCTCTTTATATAATATATATATATTAACAGGAAAGTCTTAAATTCAACTTTTAAAATTATTTTAAATAATTTCATTTTTAATTAAATAAAATTGTTTTTATATTTCTATTTTTTATAATTTTAGCTTGAAAATAAAATAATTTGTTTAAACATTCCCAATATCAATTTTTTTATTTTTTATTAAAATGTTTTCAAAGCAAAGTTAATTAAAAAGAAAGATTAATAATGACTTAGATTCTGGAAGTGTAAACGCCTAAAGTTGTTTTGATTTTCCATATGAGGTATCAAAAAACAGTAAAAGGAAAAAAAGAGCTATTTTGTAAATTATTGCTATGTGTTGTTATGTTTTAACTACTGACTAGATGATTTTCTTATAATTTTTTGTAAAAATAATATAAAAACAGAAAATTTCTGTTTAGTAAGTGTGCATAGGAAATTGTGTGATAAGTTAATGATTGTTTGAAAATTAACTATGTAAAATTATTTTCCATAGATTTTTCCATGGAACCAGTGAAACGGTCAGATTTATCCATCCGCCTGTTCCACGTATTTTACACCCACATCTATCTACATGCCAGGTTTAAACCCTCTCAGAGTACCCATTTAAATAACATTAAATTACTATATATGCAGAATCATGTATATATTGTACCAGTCGAAAATGTATGTCCATTCAACAAGATTTAGAATCTAAGCAAAAGTACCCCAAATCCAATCATGCCCGAGATACACAGGTCAGGAGCAATCATGAATTCTAACCTATTTGCCCATTCCCCAAATCTATAACACTACGGACAACACTCTACGGTGATACCACATAATTATTTCCAGGCCTGGTGCTACATCATTTTACATGAAACTCAGCTGATGATGTTGATGAGAGATTGAATGAACCCATGATATTAAGTTTAAAATATACATAAATATAAATATTATTAAGGAGATTCGAACAACTGAATTAAGTTTAAAAATATATAAATATTTATTTTGACAAAAATTCAAGATTTTATATATATTCAACTTCACGCAATTAAACTTTAATTTTGGTTATAAATATTTGATGATCTTTTTACAATTATTTTATTTCAATAGATATGAATTTAGTGTGGCGGTTACAATACTGATGTATATTTCAAATAGGCTTTTATTTAAAGTTACAAAAAATAAATTTATCTAGGTGATTGGTAGACGTTTGTACATTACAACACGTATAAAGATTTGACAATAATAAAGTTTTGCTGTTTGGACAACTTTAATGGGATGCCCTTGGCATTTGATACATAACTTTATTTAATTAACAGCATTTATTGATAACACTAAAATAAGAATAGATTCTGATCATTATATATTTAAAACATTTATTTATTAAACATTTTCAACATTTAACTAGAAAATATTGCGAAACTATGTCAATACGGGGAATGGCTTATTCAATAAAGGGGAGGGCAGCTTCATGAGAGGTTGAATTTAAACTCCAACTAAAAATATTACAATGAGAAAACGTTTCATTATTACATATCATTACGTTTTATTTTGTCAAACAGGCTAAAAGAAAAATGAACTATAGGGAAACTGTGATGCTAGCATAATAGCTGAATATTTGCGGATCCAATATTTTGAGGTGCTTTATCATAATAATACGGAAGAAAACAGTCTAGCTGGCTTGCCACCCCATATTTTGTGGAATCGGTTGACAAAAGATCCTTGGACGGAGATACAATGGGCTGAACTTTGCCGGAATTATCCCATGCATTGCTCTCGTTATGCGAGTATATATATGGTCTAGGGACATTCATCGCCCTGTTTACGACCTGAAACGAAGATGAGAGATGACTCGGGCATTCCAACACATGTCTCTAGATAAAGCTTAATAACATGAAGAGTGGCCTATGCTAACAATGCTATTATAATATTATAAAATTCTTGGATTTAAAGAATAAATATAAAGCCTTAAATTGTTTAACAAATACATAAAGACATGTTAAAATAATGACCGTTGAAACAGGAAGATTGCTCTGCAAGTCTTCGTTTCACCTTTCTCTTACATTTCACCTACCCTTATACCTAAATTCGAATCCCAAATCATTCGTAGTGTGTCTGTATGGCCAATTATATACTAAAATCCCGCCTAAAAATAAACCACGTAGGCATTATTACTCATGGAGTCCAATTTTCAACCCTTTATTTTTGTTGATATATAAATGTCGAGTATGTGCATGTTTACATATTCATTTAAAAGGTTATATAGGTAAAACTACACACAGACTACGATGATAACTGTTAAATATTAATATCAATCATTGGAATTATATTATTGGATTGTGATTGTTGAGTTCATTTATTTTAAAAATATTGTGTTGCAATATTTATTTTCTATTGTAGGTAAAATAATAATTATTAAAAGTAGTTTATAAATGGATTCGTGCAATTACAATCTAAATGTGAAATAATTTAATATTTTTCTAAAATTATAAAGTTCCCGCCATTGAAGATTACATAAATATAAAATAAGGCTAGGTTGAGAATATAATAGATTTAAAGTAAAACATTTTGGATTATAAATTCACACTTCATATGTCTACTTAGGAATTTCCAATTAGCAAAAGTCTTCAACAGAATGAAATAAATGTTTTAATCTTCTTTCAATCTGAGCATTTACTGGAATTTATAATTGTAAACTAAAAAAAAACAACCTTAAAATGGATTTCTTCTGATGTTCAGATAAGAAATAACTAATTGATAATTGATAAGAATGCAAAAGGTTAAAGGTTTGTCATGCCCCAAGGCAGGTTCTTTTATAAGATAAACAGTATATATTGAATGTTTTTTTCTTTTGTTTTGAAGGGAGGGAGGAAACAAAAGCTGATTCTGATTCTGATGCTTTTTTTTCTGCTGTTTGATTTTGCGTTTTGATTTTATTTTCTGAGGTTATAATTTTTTTTTATTCTGAGAATTCGGACGATCTGAACTATTATTTTCGGAATGCTGATCCTGATATTTTGCTGACTGACCATCCATGACTTAAATAATCCGCTTTCAAGAAAATGTACAAAATGCTGACCTATCTTAGAACCGCCAATATGACTGAGTAGAGTCGGCACCATGGCTATTTTCCTTTCGGAAATAGCTGGCCGCTGCCGATGTACCATCTGACACATCACCAATATGCCTAAAGGAACCGCCTATGCTGCTGCAAACAGAGACTGAATTAACATGCTGCTAAATCTGATCCACTCCTGAAATGTGCTCCAGCTTCAATCACCCAAGCAACTGAAAGGTAACAAAATTAACCCAAGAGCTCTTGTGATCTAAAACCCGCTATAGCAAAACAAACTCCCTTTTTCTCACCACACTTATTATCATGTATGTTTTAAAATGTATATTTAAATTTATTGCTCGATCTAAACCTTGGGTTAATATCAAATTTAAATTGTTTTATTTGCGTATTTTATGGGCTTGCATAGCATCGACCGAGCGAAGCAAATCTTAATTAATGATACTCCCCATTCCTTATAAAAAATGTAATTTTACGTTCATGAGTCCCTCCCTTAAATGAGATTTAGTAAGCCGCTCGTTCGATGACTATATTATTTTCTTTATAATACCTAGATTTGATTCATAATCTTCCAGGATGTATGCGAGGTTTGGGAATAACTATTGGCAGATGTGGGAGTGTGGGGGTTAATTACATTTTACTTAAATTCTCGCACTCACACCGTCCTTTTTATGTTAAACCCCATTATTTGTTTTAAGTATTTCTATTGTTATTCTGAGTTTGGGAGAGTGTAGACACTTTTCATCAATGCAGTGAATTGCTTATGTGCCCAATCTTTCGTTATGTCTCCTTTTTTTTGAATCGATTATATATATATTTTAGTGTTGCTGGCAAGGGTATTTGATGTTGAGATCACTTTGTTCTTTAAAAGGGCTTTAAATGGCCAAGTCCGTTTCCCCTTTACTTCTTCCTGCACTTTCCAGTCAATGTGTGTACCAGAGCGTCACACCTGGGGATGCTGATGCAGTTCTTCGCAGCCATATGCTAGCATACTCCGATCTTTAGGGCTACGGCTGAGACCAATGTGGGGTGCAACATATGTGTCTGATTTTATGATTTATTTCTTTATTGTCATCACAAAGTTCCTGTAGTTTAAATGGACTACCACCCTCCATCGTTTTCCTAAACCTTGCAAGTACCACTGAATCCCTTTTTAAGTACTTTAAGATAATATCATACTCACACATATATTTCCGCACTAAGCAAGTCGCTGCTGCCAAGCTCATTGGAGCCGCTCTGCATTTATTCTGAAGTCAGCCTTTATCGTAAAAGTATTTAATATCTTTTATTATAAATAATTCCAGTACTCTTATTCTTGGGCTTCGCATGTATTCAAGCTTTAGTAAGGCACATTCATAAGTGATAATTGACCCAGGTTATAGATTAACGAGTAAAATGATTTAATCAATTGTAGTTAACCATTTGACGCCACTATTTAATAAATAAATAGTGCCAGAAATCATATTTAGCCACTTAATAAATCATGTTAATTTAATCAATTCTTTACGTTAGTGTTTATTTTCTGATTCATCTCATTGTCTCATATTGTCTGGGTTATACACATATCTATTAAGACGTTCCAAATGCTAGCTGTTAATTTATTTATAAATCTCACGTAGTCTCTTCTCTCTCTCTGACCACCGCGGCCTGAAAAGATGTTGCTATGGTGATGGTGGGTTCGGGCTCCATCGTATTTGGTTGCGTAGTCGATCTGCTGTATTCGAATCTGTTATGACAAGCCCTGAACCCACTTGTGGTGCTGCTTTTCGAGTGTGGTGGAGAAACTGTGCAACTTATTTATGAAATGTGCGAATTCTTACTGTTACCCCGTGTGAGATAAAAATCATTTATTAAAAGTTAACGCTATCATTAATGAAGTGTGCATTGCTCCCCCTTCTTGAATCAATACTATTTTCTTGAAATATAATACAAAAAAACTAAAATTCATGCGCTTAAAAGTACAAACAAAATAGATTTGTTCACCAGCTCTTTTGGCGATGATGATCGGAAAGAAATTAATAAAACCGACGTATACCAATATCCATCCCAGATTAAAAAATATTTATATATTTTGTATAATTTTACGGTATAATATTTTTTAAAAAGCATATATTCATTTAACAAGAAAAACTCAGACTTACGAACTATTTAGAAATAGGTAAATAAGAACTCATTAATCCACCCCCCCTTTTCTAAGTTCGTAAAACCGGGTTCGATTTGCATTTAAAAATAAAAGCCTAGTGAAAAATATAAAAATATCATTTAAAATAAATTAGAACTGCACTAAATTATAAAAGAAAGTATGAAGCATGAGTTGGATTAAATAGTTTACAATAATATTAGTTAGAGTTATAGAGAATCGATACCAAAGAAATAATTATTAGTTTTAAAGTACTCATCAATGAGCGAGTTAAAAGAGATTAAATATACAGAAAACATTAATTTAAAGAGAGTTTACAAGTTATAATTTAGGTAATATGATTATAATGACTTTGGGTAGTTACCTCAGCATTCTATGGAATACAGATGAATTTTGTCTCTTGGCCTCGGCGGTTCTTTGACAGCACAGGCACACTTGAATGGTAGAAGCTACATCATGCATGGCGAAGATTGGAGCTGAAGATGGAGGGGAAGGCAGCTGAAGCCCCTCAAAAATTACACAGATGTGAAGTCGGTTAAAGACTATTGACCTAACTCTCTTTTTTTGACACAATAGATTTTTTGGCCCTATTTATACAAAACTTTAAGGTATTCAAAGAATGTTTTTTTAATTAAAACTTATCTTTACTTAACAGAAATATTTTAGCTATTGTTAGTGGAGATGGAATTGTTAGATAACTGTCCAAAAATAATTTCAAATCAATTTCCAGATTGGAAATAGATTTGATAAAAGATGTTAATCTCTAATTAAAATCAATTAGCTTTGTTTTTAAATTTTACTTTCATTAACTTTAGTTAAAAAATTCTTTTTAAAATCATGAATCCCACCCCTTTAATTATTCTTGGACAGCCATCTTCCATCTTGAATATTTTGTGTACTTATATGAAGAAAATATTTATAAAACAAATGACATATAATTAAGAATAAAAATACAAAATTATTTAAAAGATTTGTTTGTGCTTTTATATATATAAAAGCTCCGTTAATATATGTATATATCTGAGTCACATCCATAAAAGTCAATGTTTAAAATTAAAGAAAATTTTTATTTCAGATTTATATTTATAAACTTTTATAGACGCTTCTCAGAAATATACTAGTTTATATAAATATGATGAAAAAAACTGGGTTAAGTGGTAGAATAGTGTAGCTCGATCTTGGGCTTAGATCGACCACTACAATATATGCGAATGGTAAGTCTGTAATTTAATAGTATACATATATATTACAGATATGTATCCATTTTATAAATATTTCTAGTTTAAAAAATATTTTAGTTTAAATTATTTAGCCAATTTTATTGTATTATTGAAATCGCATATGTATATTTCTGTTGTTATTCTACATGCATAGTAATAAAATTAGTTCTCCACTAATTATCAAGCAACTTTTATTTGCTACTGGTAAACAAATGTTAAAGTAGGTCACACATTAGTCCTAAAATGGTGTGAACTTGATTTTGTAAATATAAAATGGTAATAACAAAATTCGCAGAAAAACAAAATCTCAATTAGTTGTCATAATTAAAAATGTTTTTCTAAAATAAATAAATGGGTTTTTCTACTAGTTGTAGCAATTAAATATGTTTTGCTAAAATAAATAAATGTGGACAAGCTTGTAAAATTGAACAGGTGGCCAGAGTTTGAAAAATATAAATACTTGAAGTTTTACCACCAAGTATCAATCATATATATAATAAATGAATTGTAAACAATCCACATTCGTTTTACCTTCAAAATGTTGGGGTAAGTTAGGTGACCCCTCACCTCTTGACCCTGCTGGGTGGAAAAGACTTTGGTCCGATATAATATAATACTGCACACCAGCAAAGCCACCCATGGAAAAACCTTCATTAACTTTAAATCATCGCCAAAAGTGTCAACTTATTATCCTCCCAAGTGCCCAGAACTAACTACAGTGAAGACAACTTAATGGTAAATTTTCACTCAGAGCTCTGTTATAAACTGTGACTTTTAATTCTTTCTTTTAAAAGCTATTTATTAAATCTGCCTTTACCAAACACCTTTCCTAAAATCTGCAAAGAAAATTGTAAATGCTAATGTTTAAATCTTGTCTGATTGTAAAACTTAAATTCTCTTTTAAAATGTAAAACTCTATTAATTTATTTTAAACTAAATGTATAATTTGCTGCAGTCTTTTATGCCTATTTCTAATCTATTCAATTTATTCCATGATTTTATCATTTTAATATTAAATGTATTTAATATGCCAAATGACTCGAAACCGCAAGTATTTATAAATATAATTTTAGCTTATTGATCTGTGAAGACAATTTCAAATCTTCACTGTAATAAATATTAAATAATCAAATTATTTTTCTTTCTCACTTGCTGTTTCGAGATCATATTATTATTTTTACTGATTAATTTTTGGATATTAATATTACAATAATCAGTCGTTCTCTAGTTAAAGTTGTAGCTTGCTTATCTCTAGTTATGAATTATAACTATTTATATATGTAACTTGTACATCATAGGAACTAGCCACAGAGATATTCTCAAAGCATATTTTAATGTTTTATTCGTAATTACCTCACAAATATGCTTTGTCCTCCTTAGATTTATATATGTTGAGATGCAGGTGATAATATTAAACTAGGTTACTAAATAATTTAGTCCCCAGATAGTATATTTGAAATACTAAATTTGAGAACTGGATTGTATAGATATGCAAATAGATGCTATCTATTTTTAAGGCACGATAATATAATTTTACATATTTGCATTATATGTGTATAGGTTGCGGATGTGTCCTTACAAAGTACGCAATGTACAATTATCTGCTTGCTGCATGATTATTGATGAGTTGCTGGTGGAGGCCACACTTATACACTTAGTTCGGATAAAAGCAAACACTTTTAGAACTAGGGCACAAGGACCTAGATTATTCATAATTAATGCTTATCCAATTCCCTGAACTACTAATGTTCCTATTCATAGCAAGTTGAGCAGTTTTAGGGCAACTGAGTCTTTGAGACTGAAGCCCATGAATAATGACCCATTCACATCTTTTAGCTTTATTAATATTTTAATATGTGCCATAGAGTATATAGGTAAACCTATTATAAACCAGTTTTCTCTCCTTTTATATTAAATGTGTATCTAGCATCAGTGTATATCCTAACTAGGTTAACACACTAACTTACATATCTCTGAGCCTAATTATATGCTCGACTTAACTTTGTATAGATAGATGCCACATGAGTGCCATTAAGTTAGTTATATAACTTTGGCTATTAAGTTCCATATGATCTAGTAGACTACATAAGAGCTAGAAATTTGGCATATTAATATAGGCATAAATTCCAATACTGCACTACACTTTATTAAACACTTATTATGAGATATGTAACATTAATCTCATTAGTTATGCAATGCCTGTGAGCGTAATCTCTCACGTTCTCCATACATAATTTTGTATATTTTAAGTTTCATTATTAGTTATTGTTTTATTAAATTAATATTTAAAATATAACTCGTTTTCATAATTTTATTGTCCGTGAGTTCATTTTATCCAAGTCTAGATTTAATTGCACATACATCATTATATCTATATGTAGATCAATCATTGATATATTAATTAATCACTTAGTCACATGTGTGTATATCTGACCAAATCAGTGTTAAATTAGTAAATTTACGAGTCTTTTGTTTTACGCTGAGTGACTGCCGGACCGAGGTTAAATTGAATGTCTGTGTAAGTTGAGAAGTGTCATCCATAGGGTATTAGATCGTTGAGCAGAGGTGAAAGGATTGAATGTTGGTTGGATTCTGGATCTCAGTATCCGTACTCAATCAGCTTTAGTGTATTTTGCCTGTGTTCTAGATTTTGTTACATGGAGAAACAATTCTTACCATTACACCAGCAATTGGAAAAAGAAGTTGTATAAAGAAAAAGATGATTCATTCAGCATTTGATTCAAAGTCACTGTGGAGCATCATGTCATGGACAACCAAATATTAATTAAAATAGAACTCATGAATAAATAATTAAAAAATTATTGGATCTCCTTTTATGGTTACATGGTCCGACTATGAATGGTACCCTGAATGGATATTTAAGTTATAATTTAACATTTTTCAATAATAATCTGAAAATATTTGTCAAAATTTTTAGAAAAAAAAAATTCTTTAATTATAATACATGCAAGAAACTAACTGCAAAAAATGTTTAAAAAATGATAACCATTTTAACAGTTCAGAAACTATTTAATATTTGTGTTTAAAAGTTGTTTGCAGGAATCCATCAACAATTAGAAGCTATGCTAATAATTTACCAAAATATTTCTATTGAAATATATGTATATATATATATATAAGTAATTCATTTTTACATAAACTTTTGCTTTATTATAACTTTTGTTAGAGAAAAAATCACTCAAATATTTAATTTTATATTACAAGTATATTTTTCTCCCTTTGATAGCTTAACTTTGTTGAAAATATTTACCTTACTTTGGAATAATATTCAATATTAGACTTTTATATATTGTTTAAGAATCAAAACATATTTCAAATACAGGAATAGTTAATGGGAAGGTGGATAAGTGTAACTTAAATGCTATTAGTATAAATAATGCATTAATTTTGATTTAGATAAAGCAAACCATATACAGTATAAAGATTTAAAATGTGTTACTGACTCCAAAATATAAATTTACTATGTTTGTTTGAAAAAGTGAAGCAATATATTTTCAATTTTATTTCAGATTTATGAACTTTAAGATATCGTTTTTAAAAATATGTTACAGTATTATTTTACTACAAGGGAAAATATAAATAAATTTAATATATGAATTTTTTCTACAATATGGGCTTTTTCATACCTGCACTCCAATATGTGATATATAGGGGGTTTGAAATCAGACTTTCACATGACCTTCAACTATCCATGCTATCAATTATTTCTAAAGAAATTTTAAGTTATTAATGAAAAGAGCTTGCTTTATTAAGATTCACTTCATAAATATTAAATAATGTGATAATTATAGAATAAAAGATTTATATTATAAATTAAAACTTCTTAAGTATTAAAATAAAAATTTATTTAACATTGCTGCATAAATATGTGTAGGCGGATATATATGTATGTGTTGTGGTGAAGGATTTCATTCAATAATTATATACTTTTAGAAATAAGCACATTATTTACATATTAGATATAAAGGTTATGAGTTTTAAATTCTTACACTATTTTAGATATTTAAAATCTATAAAATTGTTTATGACTCTGTTATATGCAAATGATGTGTTAAAAAAATAAAAAAAAGTACAGAATATTGAGAATTTACTTTTAATTAATGTCGAAGAATAAATAAATATTTTATGCTTTTTTGCCAATATTTCATGTGATTGATGTGTAACAGGTGTTGGGTGCTCACAGAGTGAATTAAGAGATAAAATTACTGAACATATTTATTTATCCATATCAGTTTATGTAAATTGAAAAAAAAAAAGATTTCTTTTTGCCATGGACAGTTAATAACTTCTGTACTATGAACTAATTTGAGATTTGTGATAATGAATTTATAAGTCTAGTAGTATTTCAAAGAATGATTATTGATATTTTGTCATATCTAGTTAATATAGCTTTGTTATATGTTCCCTTGAAGATGTTTTTTTTTATTAATGTTGTTACTTTATATATTGTGACTTGGATATGAAATGAAGGTTAGTGGGACATTTATATATATATGGTTTTATTTAATGGATGTTATTTGATAACAAGATCATTTGTTTCTTATTAATTTTATTTATAAATTTTGGCTGTGACTTATTTCAACTAAGATATATTTAGATTCAGTCATACAATGTGGACAATGTAAAGTTTAAAAAGATGATCTTAAGTATTTAATGATTATTAATAAGGATATTTAAAATGATGAAAAATAATATTAGTTCAGTATTAAAAGAGTTTATAATATATTAATAGAAAATAAATTTATTTCCAAAACATTGTATCCAACCACATAAATGTTTGCTTATACATGTTACTGCTAAATGATTCTGTTTGTTATGTGCAACATATGATCAGTGTTACATTAGGATAAATAGGATAATTATTATCATAGTTAATGAATAGTTATGCATTAATTAAGTTATAATTAGTTTAATCAGCTAGGAAATCACACTTAAGTAATAGAAGAATAAAAGACCATTAAATATAATGTAATTAGATCTTGAAAGTGCTGTAATTAAAGTAGAAAAACAGTGTAAGAAGAATAAACTGAAATTTTAAGCTCAATTTGAAATCAATTATTAAAGAAATGAAAATAATACACTTTAGGAAATTAATTGATATTTGCACATAAACTTTAACTGAATATATTAAAATATCAACAAATGGGATATTTGTATATACACAGAGTAGATTGTAGTTAATAAATGTGTTATTACATTTGTTAAATAGTTGTTGTTTTTTTATAGTATCTAGAAATAGTTTCATAAATCAGAGAGATTTATGACTTTCTAACTTATTTTGAGAAAAACTTGCTGAATGTAATGATCAAGAAAAGAAAGTGGAAGAACTGGGAAAAGAAAGAAGTAAAGCAAGATTATTATTATTATTGTTATAGGATACACATTGCATACCCAAAACTTAATGGTACATTTTTGAAAAGAATGAAATTTAAATTCAGTCTCAATCATTTTCCATGTATTGGCAGAACCTGGTGGCATCCAATTAAACCAAATAGCTAATTAATGAATAAGAGATCAACTTCTTTATAGTATCTTTCTCTATCATCATCTCAGATAAATGTATTATCCAAAATAATATATAAGACAGCAGATGGTGATGTTTCATTTGATTGAAAAAAATTTATGTTCTACAAAATAAATTTCTATAAAATATTTAAATAAATAGTATTAATAGATTGTATATAGATATAAATTGTCTTATAAGGTATCCATCTGCCATTTCTTATGATCTGAATTCATGCTAGAACTGAGAAAACTTTAAAAATTCAAATTTATTCAGATGAATTCAAATCTAAGCTTATAAACAAATAAAAAAAAAAAAACTATCATGTTCTATATGTAGACGCGTTTATCTCTCACAGTTTCATTCGAAGAGTCATCTCTAGAGCAGTTTTTTTTTCCTGTAATTGGAATGGCCATGATAGTTTGCAAATAGCTACTGCATATACACATGAAAATAAAAGGCATTGAATATCCAATTATATGTCGAAAGCTTCTCCAATAGAAGAGCAGGAAGAAAGAGAAGACATTTCTTATTTTTCTTTAATGAAATAATAATTTACAATAGTGTAATGTCTTCACCCCCTAAATTTTTCAGAGGGGTAGAAAAACACAATCCGATCGATAACATAAACGAGTACAAAGAATTATAGCTAAAATATATGAAACTCGGCTGAACAACTCTTAACCGTTGTGCCGCAAATAGTTCTTAACAACTTTATGTATCCAACTTCTTCTGTTAACAAAACTGTAACAAGTGCGTGATGTTTTCCTCTAGCAGTTTTTATATCCCTCTGAGTTCTTTTGTTAAGTCTTATCTGCTACATTCCGAAAACTTAATCGCGTGTTTTCCAATTCCGTTTTGATTGTTCTTAACTTTAATTAGTTATTTTTATCTCTGATAAAAATAATTTCCACAACTTGTTTTTAATTATAATTATTTCCATTATAATTAATTATTTTTATTTTCAATTAAAACAAATCCCCACAGCTTGTTTTCAATTATAATTATTTTCCATTATAATTATTTTTACTTTCAACTAAAATAAGCGAAAACTTCTGGAGTAAATTGTCTCTAATAAACTCGCTGTTTATTTCTCAACAAACGAATACAACAAATAGTCATTAAATTTCTAAAATAAACTTTTCATTTATATACTATATATTAATAATTTTTGTAGATGTTTTTAAATTCTCTATTCAAATGTAGATTGAGATTAGATGTTATCATACTCCCTCGTTCACACTAAAAAAAGGTTGAGAAATTTCAAATACTATATAATAAAAATAAAAAATCAAAGATAAATAAAATATAAAATGAGATTATGATTTTAAAAAACGATAAAGAATCGATAAAAGTCAATGAAAAATAAAATTCTTTATAAAGATTGAAACTTTAACAAAAGAAAAATCCATGACGTATTCATGAAAAAAATTTCATATTTCTCTTAAAATAAACAACATATTTCACTGTCTTAGGGATCGTTTAAAATCAAATCCAACTTTGAAAGAAGAAATTAATTCAATTATTGTAAATTTTACTTCAGGTGAATAAAAGTAAAAAAAAAGTTTTGAAAAATATTTTGATTCAGAAATATTAATATTGAAAAAGTCAAAAATAAAGATACGATTTTAATATCGCTAACACGTGTACAGACGTATAACGAACACATGTATAAAAATAATCGTGCGTATAATAAAACAACAAAAAATTAATGATGATATATCTTATAAACGTAGCCTTAACATTTGTTTAACTTAACCAAATTTTATGTTATAAAATATGAAGTCATCATTTGTAGGCTTCTTGCAAAAAGATGAATGAATTTAATTTAGATCATCTATCCACATTCTATAGTCTCAACTTTTTAATGTTTTAGTTTTCGATTATCATTCTAGTGATATATTTACAATTTTTCTATAATTTTCTCCAATAAAATTCCTTTCAAATTTATGATTTTCGTAGTATTTAAATAAAAACAAATTTGCATCTATTTAATTCATCATAACTTTCGGTAGTATTTTCTTTCCAATATCAAGATTTGGCTTACTGAGTCTTTTGTTCTCCCATGTTTCACAACCATTTAAAATACTAATAAATTCATGAACTTCTTTTTAAGAATATGCCTATCATTTAAAAAACTTTTCCAGCCTTTTTACTGTAACTCTACTCAATATAAAATTTTGATGAACCTCTTTCCTGTACAATATTTTTGTTGCTGACTTCTTTGTCAGTTTTGAAGTCAGTTATCATCCCTATCATCACAGTCAACGAATGTGATCTCTTATAATTAGAAAACTAATTTCAAACCAAGACTATCTGTATAATCTAAGGGCATGAATTGTAAACTTGGATCTGTGATTACTAGCTTATTGCATAATTATTGAACCCTACAAAGAATAATACTAGAATCTGTTCTTGTTGATCAAATTTAAATTTAAAGAGATATAAACTCCCATCATTCCATATAATATACTTGTTATTCTGTCTGCCATTCTACATAAAAAATTGACAAATTGTTCTGTGATTATATATGCATTTTAGAAATAATTTCCATCATCAGATCCATTAGAGTACTGCAACAATCCATGCACACATCCAGCTACTTGATTAACATAATGGTGACCATTTAGTGTGAAAGTATAATTATGCTATGGTCATTTATTATAAATTAGCTATCCCATGTATACTTAAGAGCAATTTGTCAATTTGTTCATGTAATATGAGTAGCCTATAGTAAAAAATGTATTATGCATAATGATTGGAGCTGATATCTCTTCAAACTTATTTACATCTAATTCAAAGTACATTAACCTATTTATTACATAATTTTAAAATTAAGATTGTGGAATTTATATATAAAAATTTAAACTAATGAAATAATTTATTTTTCATTTTTAGTTTCTTTGATATAATGTTGTATGTCAGTTGATAGTGTCAGAATATTTTTAAAATAAAGTATTGTGGGGGGGGGGGTATATGATAATTTTAATTAATTTCTTAAATGTGTATGATATTATCATTCATCATGATGATTTTTAATCATTATTAATCTACTACAGGATAAAGATCTCTCAATGTTTAATTCTTTTTTTCCAATTGCTAATCTTTCTTCTCCACAATACATCAGAAAACTTCCTTATTTTAATCATCAATGCCACATTTTTATTTTCTAGGTATTTTACAATCACTTGGGACTGAATTTAAAACTTTAATTCTCCATCTATCATCATCTCTTCTAGCAATATGTTCAGCTAGGTTCATTTTGTTTCTTAATTTTTTAATGATGTCAATGATATCTATTTGTTCTCTCATCCATATATTTTGTTTTTGATATTTTCTAACATATATCTTCTCATATTTTATTGAGTAGTCTGATGTTCTTGTATTGCTCCTCAAATAAGTAGTCAAGTCTCAAATTCATAAAATATATACATTTAAAACCTTTTTTAAAACACATAGCCATATTTCCTTTTAATATTAAGTTATTTTTACCACTTTCCTTCATTATGTTTTGATTTGTATTAATAATCTAACCAAGATATTTGTACTAGCTATTTTTTTTTAATTCATTATTATCAATTTTATTTTCTTCTTTTAATAAAATTCATTGAACATTAGTTTTTTATCATATATCTTTAGTCCTACATTTTTTACTTTGATCTGACAACTCTTGCAACATTTCTGAAAGCTCTGAAACATTATTTGAAAAACAACCACATCATCTGCAAAATAAATAATTTTCATTTACTTTTACTTCCTCAGCTTTTCATTGCAATCCATAAAATCCTTTTTGTAAAACTGCTGCAAAAAATTGGGAGCTAAGAAATCACCTTCCCATATACCCTTCTCAATTTTTAATCTTGTTAGTATTCTCATGTAATCTAATCATTATTATTGATATATATTCTTCCTAATATAACAATATCCTAGATCTGTATTTTGATGATCCAATGTTTTAATCACTATTAAAATGCTTATAGAATCAAATGCCTTTTTATAATCTATAAATCCAAAGCATAATAGCAACTCATATTCATTGTGATAATTTCTCTCAATACATGGATGTGATTCACTGTATTAAAATTACTTTGAAATTTAGCTTGTTTTTAAATGCTTTTATTGAATTTGGAAAATCAGTTTTTTTGTTGGTGTGTTTGTTTGTAAACTTTTGATTTTTTTAAAAGTTAGAATGAAATTTTAAAATTGATGTTTTATAGATTTAAATCCAATAGAATTGCTTGAAATTTGATATTTAACTGATTAATACAGGTTAACCCATATGGATCACTAATCTTTTTGGTAGGTCATCTAGTTTTTTAGATATGGAAGAGAGGGTGGGAAAATATTGTATATTTTGTACTTTCAAATTGAAAAATTCTTCCTACAAATTTTATTTGTTTTAAATAAGACACATCAGAGGGTGGTATAGAATATTTTTTTTCAATTTAATAACATTTTAAAATCAAGATTTAATAAAGTTAAGTTCAATATACTTTGTTGAAATTTTATATATTTTAAAAAAAATCTCTATGAAAGTGACAGGACATATTAATATTTTAAATAGATAACTTAGTTTCTTAGATATGAAAGAATAGAGCTTCAATGTTTTAAATAATACTTGTGATTTTCTTGGTTGAAATTGTAAGCTTCCTAAATATGATATTTACATAAAGTATATGTATATTAACTTATGGAGAAATATCTGGATTTATATACACTATAAGTGTGAAATTGATTTAAAGTAAAATTATACATATTAAGTGAAGTTCATTTACAGTATAGTTTTGGGAAGCATTTTTTTAAATATATAAATTTCCAATCAAATATAAAAATGTCAAACACTTTTTACATAAAAGAATACTTCATATTTTTAACCATTTATATACACATATATTATTATGTACACATACTAAATATGATTTATACATAAGGGGTTTACATTTCAACTTATAACAGAAATATCTAATTATATATATAACATATTCAAATCATCCACCATGATGTTAAGATATTTCAGCAACACCCTCTTTGGATAAATATAAAGTCTGAACTTCAAACAGTAGCAATATGTTAACATAGTGGATGATTTGAGTGTTTTCTATTTTCAGCTAGCAATGTGCATTATGATATTTTCATATATATTAACTATAAGTGTCAAATCAATTTAAAACAATAGTTTTACATTTTTATAATAGAGGTAAGAAATTTTTTATATTAAATGCTTTTATTTACTGTGCAATCAAAAGAAAAAAATTGTTTCTTCAACCACAATTGGGGTTTTTAGATTTAATTTGAATAAAAGCATGGAGAAGTCCAGAAATTAATTAAGTCAACAATCTGTTTTTATAACAAGGGATTGAATTATTTAATTTCTGAACCCTCCATGCTTTTATTTCAAGTTAAATCTAAAAATCCCAATTGTGACTGAAGAAACAATTTTTTTTTCTTTTTAATCCATGGTAAATAAAAGCATCTAATATAAAAAAAAAATTTTAGTACTATTATTTTTTAAAATCCAAAGTTCATTGTAGACAAGTAATAATTATTTTGGTAGAGAATTTATATAAAAAATATTTAACAATTAAATCTCTAATTTCTCATATCTTCTTTATTACCTTTCTTAAATATCAATATTATTCCACCATTATTCTCTTTAGACATTTGACATATAACTCTGCCAAAAAAATTTTTATTTCATCTGCTTCTTTTAAATATCAATAATAATTTTATCATTTCTTGGAGCTTTTCACTTCTTCCCAAATTTTAAAATGCTAGACAATTTAGATGTAATAATGGTAGAAGATACTTTATTTCTTTATTTATTTCCATATACTTTTATACGTATTATAATGTCATCTCTAAGCAAAAGTACCATCTTTTTTGTTATTACAGAAACAATTTTATTTTCATTGGCAAGATGTTGTTTTATACCTTTGTGACTGTTATTGTCTTATATTACTTTCCTTGCTAATTTACAATTATATTTTCTATATCATTATTATGTTCTTTTTTTATCTTATTTTAAAAAATTCTAGATACTCAACTCTTGTTAGTCAATCATTCCTTCTTATCAGTTTTCTTTTTTGCAGTTCTTATTAAAATATGTTATCTTCTTTTTGATTTCAGTCAAGTCTAAATAATATTTAAAGGGAATTATTACTTCAAAATTATGTGTAAATTCTAATTTAAATTCATTGGAATATCTTTGAAGAATAGAGTATTTACTGTTAGCACTGTTTTTAATAATTTTTCTCTATCCAGTTTTGCATTAACATGTATGTTACATTAGATTAATCAATGATCACTTCTTGTGTTCAATTTATTAAGAACATTACAATCTTATTACCTGTAAAAAAATAAACATTGCAATCTTTTTGTTAGTCAAAATCTAATTCTATTCTGCCATACCTTCATTGGATTGTTCCACATCCATTTCTGTCTAACATAAAGAAAGAATAATAAAGTTTTTCTTTTTTTTTTGCAATTTCAAAAAATCTGTGTCTTTTATTTCTATCACCATAACCAACAAACTTTCATTTTTCATTTGTTTATCAATTCTAGCATTAAAGTCTCTCCTGATAATTTTAGAATGTTGTTCAATATGATCAAAAACATTTTATACATGCATATAAAAATTCTCTATTTCTTTGTTACAATGAGAACTTGTTCAAACATAAATCTAAATTATATGCATTGACTATCTTTTATTAATTTGAATAACTAATTTTCCTATCTTTCTCATATTTAACAAATCTCCACAATATCATTCTTTTACTTTTTATTTATAAACAGATTGCACCTAGGCTATGTGAAGCCCAGTGTTCTTCTTTTTTAATTGGTTGCTTTAACAATTTTTTTTTAGATTTAATGGAAATTAAACAAATAATTACCCTGAAAGACTGATATTTTGACTTCAATTATATGCTAATGAAAACTAAGTGTAAATATGATACTAAAGTATCTATTTCCCCACCTCACTATATATCGTATTTTGAACATGAATTTACATACCGTAATCACATTTTCTTTATAATTTAAATAATATATCTCTGAAGTTAAATTGAAAACATGGTTTTTTTCTGAGTGTTTTTTTAATGGCATAGACTATCATTTTTGTAATAATTGGTTGCTTTAACAATTTTTTTTTCAAGATTTAATGTGAATTAAACAAAACATTTAAATATTATATAAATAAATTTCTGAATTTTAATAAAGCTAAATTACAATTTACATTTTTAAATCTATGTATTATATTTTATATTTATTGGATCACCCTCTGAATAAAAAATGTATTTTTTTTCAATAGGGTCTAACTAATTGTAAGGTTTTTTTAGCTTCATTCATAGTTACTGTTTATTAATATCTGAATACAAAAACACCTGTTGTTTTTGTAATATTTTTTATTAAATATAATATTTGTTATTTTTTAATTGATTCCTTTAATAATTTTTTTAAAGATCTAATAATGTAAATATGTTTTTTATTAAAATTGCTAATTTATAAAATCCATTACATTTTAAATTATCATTGTTAAGTATGTCATTCATCTGAACTATATTAGGGAATTGACAGACCATGAAAGCATGGATCACTTTAGCATTGAATTATGTAATAGACATTTGCAGCTGTTTCTGCAGCTGAATGGGAACATTTACCATGAAATATATACTATAACTTTGTAATTAAAAGCATTCATACTGACTTTTTCCCAGTGTTTTTTATTTAATGCAGAATTACTTCATTCCCATAAACATAGTGATTGTGACATCTCAGGCAAGCATTCATTCACCAATCAGACAACAGAAAAACTATGGATATTATATATAAGATAAATCTCTCTTCAAGTGTGCTTCCATTATTTATGTTTTAATAGTAAACATCTATCACTCTTTAAATCAAATATCTCTTTATAACTTTTTTTCCAAACTTCACAAACTTTCACAATATCCTATTTAATATTAGACAGTTAGTTCCCTTTCATTTCATGCAATCTTTCTTCACTTAAATGTGATTGCAATTATAGTGTAATGGGATTGCCATTTTCCATCTATAAAGGTTGCAAATATATATAATGCTACATGTATATAGATTTTTCTTTTTATTTCCATACAATATATTTTTATGAGAATCGATAACATTTCAGTATGATTAATATGAATAACTCTGCATTTATGGTTATATTAACACATTACTGTTAGTAGAACATATTCTCCTCTTTAGATTGTAAGAATTCAACAAAAGAAATAAAATGAAACCCTTAAAGACTTGCTTTTTCTCGCCCAGTATATTTATGAGTGTCATTTTCCTGACCTCAAGTGCCAATCTTATATTACTATAAGAATTATACTGGGAGATCTGGAATACCAATATGGAAACTCTAAGACAGTAGCCCTTGACTAGATCACTCAGGATAGGTGATTATTTCATCATGGGAAATATATAGGGATTGCATTGCACAAGACACACCTTCTTAAATCAAATAGTTATTACACTAATTTATAACTTTAATAATCTTACAAACTCAAAACAGAGAAACCACACAAAGATATGCAAATCTCATTTTTATTTTAATATTATACTTTTATTTCTTTCATATTTATATGACCCAATTATTTTGTGCTCAAAAGTTAGAGAAACGCATGTATATATACACACTGCATAAAAAACATGTATAAAGCAATAGGAAATATATGTAAAAAGGAAAACAAATATCAGGTTCATCCAGATACCAAAAAAATCACTTTAAGTTCATAAAATTTATTAATAAAAAAAAATTTTTATGCACAAAAGTTTATGAGTAGTTCAAGGTGCATGAACATTTACAACATTAAATGAATATAGGTGGTAACTGTGCACATTACCTGAATTTCTTTCTTCCTCAGGGAAAACTAAAGGTAAAATATTTCTTTTTAATATGTATTGCATTCAACATAATGGCCATAGAAGTAGGTGATTGCGGCAGTCCGATCTGCTTTCTTGATTTCCTATCTGCTAATGTTGTTGGAGCTCAATCTTGGTATCAGAGTGACTGGTGTCCATTAATAATATTCACTCATCCTGCAGCAACTTCAGGGATGGGATTGTAAAGCCTAGCATGCTTATAATTCTACCCCAACCTGCTCATAATTTACCAAGATCTTTGCAGCATTATGGACGAAGCAAATAAAATATTATTTTCTTTTGTTTTTAAACACAACAATAATTATAATCTTTTTAATTTTCTTTTTATAGTCCCTTTCCCCTTTTTCTAGAAAATTCTGCCACTCAAATCCGGATTCTTTTAAAACAAAAGCAAAAAGCTTTTAGCACCTCAAAAAATATTTTTACTTTTCTTTTGTTTTGATTGAAATTCTTTTGAATCTAAAACAAATCTCTGTAATTTAAATTCTTCAGATATAGATCAAGTGCTTTTTGATATCTTTTTTTCATTTAAATTCTCCGAATTCTTCCATCGTGGAATTAAAAAAAAAAATTTCTATCTGCATTTTTCTTTTTTTTTTTTTTTGGTGCTTGTCTTATAGATAAAGATGCCATTCGATGGCACTGTTTTCATGCTAAAACTATCAAATATGAAGATTCCTGGGCCGTTGATTTTAATCATTTTGATGTGTTTTTTTGTAATGCGAAAATAAAAACAAAACAAAATCGTCTTTTTTAAATATTATTTTTATTAACATATACAAATTAAATGATAATAATAAATGTAAATAAAATAAACAAATTACAATTTGATTCGTATTTTTTATTTTGCTTTATTAGAATAATCAATTTTCTATTGTATATTTTTTTACTGGGGTTATGGCTTTACCGCTATTTTTACTTCATATAGAATGACAACAAAAAGTAAAAGTTGTTACAGCTAGGTTTAGGGTTAGGCTTAGGGTTAGTTTTAGGGTTAGATTTAGAGTTAGTTTTAGGGTTAGGTTTAGTGTTCTGTTGTTTGTAATACTAAAATAAAAAATATCAAAATCGTATTTTTGTAAATATTTTTTTTTAGTAACATCTATAAAATAAATGATAACAATAAATGTAAACTATATTCAACAAAGTATAACCGTAGTCGGAGAAAAGAAAGAAAGTAAAACTTTTTTAAACAGCAACAAAAATGTCTTCTTTACTTATTAATTATGTTTATAATATATGCTTTTTATGAAATTTACAAAAAACCCGTGCAGAATTGTACTTTTCTTACTGGATATTTTTGTGTTACCGTTCTTTTTTACTTCAAAAATACACACACAGTAAAATCTTGTTTGTCTCGTGGAATGTTACGAACAGTATGTTACTTGACGCGTTACCTAATTCCAACTCACTTTACATATATATCTTGTCAACATTTTCACAATTAAAACTTCAATACAGTACGGTGTAAAAAGTCTGATAATTATTACTTTACAAAATCTGAACATTTCAATACTTTAAAATATAAAAAAATCCAATGAAAACAACATTTCCATCCAATTCAAAAAACACACCCTCTCACTAAGCCGTAAACATTTTATAAACTGTGTGAATTCGGAAAATGTATTTGCTGCGATGTGACATACATGCTGTACTGTGATGCAACATAGTGGCCTGCAATCTGTAGCACAACAAAAAAGTTGTATTATAGAAAACATGGGTTCGAACGTGTCGGCCATGGAAACGGCATTTTTATGTGTTTTAGCTCGAAAACAGTGCCATAGAGCAGCGTCTTTAGCTATAAGACTAGTACCTTTTCTTTTAATATTAAGATTTTCATTCCATATAGCACTATATACACGCGTTTCCAAAAACAAAAGAGCACACATATATACCCCCCCCTATTCCTGTTTATATTCAACTTTTTAAATTCCTATCTAGTTATAAATTTATGTACAAAAAAAACAAATAAATAAATTCACTTAATTAATTGAGCTATATTAACGCATATATAGGAAAGTTTACTTTTTGAAACAGGGATTGAACTCAGCCCTGTTTCAATAGGTATCTAAATAAAAAGTTGTCATCAAATGATAGCCTGGGCCACTGTTAGAAAATTCTTATTAGCACCATAAATTAGTTTTGTTCATCATTCCTTAAAATAATTATTCACACACACACACACACATTCATCCTGTCTTTATTGGACAACTGAGAAGATATTGTTTATTGATCTTAAACCCAGAGAGAAAAAATAAGTATACTGTACATGTTGGCTAATGTTTATTAACAAATAAGGCATCAATGTTGTTTATCATGTGAATAATCATATAGTGATAACAGTTCAATGATAAAATTGTATGAAGAGGACATTAATAATTTGTCCTACTTATCACCTTTAAGATCTCAAAGAGGAATCTAAGGGATAACAGCAAATTGTTTCTTTTTTTTCCATATGTCATAGCATTGGCCGGGAGGCAAACCCTCAACTACCGTTTGCAACCAACTGCTTGCTTGCAAGGTTGCTGCGCTGATCTCTCGGCTAACAACGCTTGACAGCAGCAAATTGTTTTTTGCAGCCATATATGATATAAAATTTTCAAATCCCTCTACATAGATATAAAACTTTTATAAATGGTTATAATTAATGTATTTGCATATTAAAATTAATAGTTATTATAGTATTTAATATTTACAATTTATATTTTTTGAATTTCCAGAAACGTGGATACTTTAAAAATGTTAGGGAAAAGCTAAGAGGGTACTGTTGAATTGCTAATGTAGCAATACATAGTCAAAGAACACTTATCACTGGGCTTTTGCAACAGACAATCATATATTCAAATATATACATCTATTTTTCTTAGATTCTTATATATATTGTAACCTAATAAAAGGTCGCTCAAATAATTATAGATGGTTACAATATAACTATTACCATATAAGTGAAGGAGTTCAAATATCAAAAATTATAAGCAAATTATGAGCAAATTATTAATAACAAGTATTATAACTCAGGTATATGAAATCACGTGAGGTGAGTACACTAGTAATTCAATAAAATATAGCTCAGGTATACAGACAGTAATCTTATCCACTTTCATTTCTTGGTTTGATGTTAAGTGCATGTTTAAACAAATACTAAGTGATTATGGTCTAGCAGGGCGCCACTAGATTATCTGAATCTAGACACGGTTATATCTGATAACCTTTCACATGTACCGGGTTTGAATCCCTTCTTGGTACTTTATTTATAATAAAATGGAAGATTTTGCTTTTTGAGCCATATCACTATAAGCACTAATATTTAGGTAAAAGTAAAACATCTTTAAACCAAAGTGGAGTATATTAGACATAAATCATTTCTCAGATCTTAGCATAACAAATGTGTTTCAATAGTTTTGTAAGTTTACTAGCTCAGATTATATATAACTAATTTAGGATGGTAATTCACTCATCCTTGCATGAAATAGATGATGGGATGTGGTTATAATAAAACTAAGAAATCACTAAATATTATAAAATCAATATTTATTTATGGCCTTTAAACAGTTAAACAGCTCATTAATTAAAACGTTGATGACGATGATGATGATGATAATAATAACAATAATGACAAGGGTTTCAACTACAGCTCTAGGACTAAGCCTAAACATAAAACTAAATTTTATAAAGAAATTCATAATTATTGCTTAATTTTAGCATATTTACCAATATTCAACCATTGATGATGATGAATAATCACACTTAACAAAGACTACAATTAATGAAATATATACGCCTCGTTTAATAAAACAAACTAATATTTATTACTACATTTCTAACATATACATAAAAATTTCTAGATAAATATGAAAATTGACATGAATAATAATAATAATAATTGATTATATAACAATCCTCAGATTAATTTTAAGTTCTTCCCCCTTTCCCTTCAAATGTATTTGTATTAAATTGGACGTCACATTGACCATGATTTTCACTCCATGAGAAAAGTATTTTAAAAAAAAAAAATATCTGCTCATTAGCACACATACTTTAAAAATCTAACATGTAAATAGAATGTAAAAAAAAATGTTAGTAGAATTGAAAGAGCAAGTTTTAGAAACAAGTTTAAATTATTTTCTCCCCCCTCTCTTCTACCTCTGAAATGCTATACTTAATGAAACAAACTAATCTAATATTCTAACACTACTTGTTACTCCACATTCAATCGCAATTATACACATATAAAATATCATTATGTATGTGCGTGTTTTATCCCATGATAACAAAATATTATTTAAAACCAAAATAATAATATATTAGTTAAAACTAAAATCATAATACCATATAAAAAAAATTGTTTTACACATTAATATTTTTCATAACTGTAAAATTAATAAACAAATAATTTTCATACATTCAAGATAATTTATGAAGCTCAAAGTTATTATTAGTAAGACATTCTTGTTTTAATCGATCTGAATAGTCTTTAAAAGTTCTTTAAATAAAATATACCACTTTATTGCTAAAATGTTTATTAAGACTGATATCATAAAGAAAATAGATATAAAAAGTCATATTACCGATCTTTTGTTTGTGGCGAATTTCCAAGGGTTCAAACTTGTCTTGTATATTGTCTATATTTCTGCAGCTACCATTTCCATCTTACATGGGAACAATATCTTTCTTGAGGTGTATAACTATTTGATGATGATGACTCTATTGAGGTTATTTGCTTTAGTGGACAATTTGGAAATCATTATATTAATTTTTCTTCTCTTCCTGTCAAGCATGTGGATGAAATACAGCAGTTGTTTTCCCATTTGTAAATTTTCTTGAGTTTAAAATCAGTTGTTGTAACAATTAATTGGACTTGATGATTAATATTTATCAGTAGATTAATTCATCTTCTTTGAATGCAGGTGAATGCTTTCTTCCTTCAATAAAAAAAACATCTTATTTCTCTGGTCAGTTGAAAGGTGTAGAATATTATTTTAGACACATCTTTTCTTTCCTATGTGATGTGCAGCTTCCCCAGATGGTCCAGAACCGATGGGACATACATATAATTTTTCTAGCCAGACATTTCTTATATTTTCAGCATTCAATTGGATAGTTTAATAATCTGAATCATAAACAATAAATCTAATAATAATTCAAGACAGCTTTTTATATCCAATTTTTAACTAACTTAACCAATCAGAGATAGCATCACTTGCTATTTTTGGACAAATTTGTTTTAATTAGATCTCTAATTTATTTTCAACTAAATTATTTTTCAACTGAAAAGTTTAATCCTTTTTCCAGACACTTTTGTTTAAAAAAAAAATAGACTCAATCCTTATTTCCTTTCTTTTCTTTTTTTTTTCTTTTTAACATCCAGGTAACATTTCAAATCTTTGAGCTTCCTTCTTTAGATCTTGAGATAAGACAATTTCAAAATTAGAGCTCTGACCCATTATAAGCTTCCAAAGTGAAAAACAATTATTTACAAAAAAAAATTGCTACAAAGATTGATATCTGATTAAACAGATTTCCTCTTTTAACAAAAAATTGTACAAAAAAAAATAATTTGACAGATTTAATCCTTCCTTTTCTTTCAATATTTAGGAAATGTAAATTTTTGTATGTAATGTACACACATCCTTCATTCTTTCAAATCATTCATAAACTAACATTAAATAATATAATTGCTAGCTTAGTAATTATAACCCAATTATTTAATTAAATCTGTAACTTTTAAATCCCAATTATAATTAAATAAAAGCAAAATAAAAGCATAGAATAAAATATTAGAATTGATCAAGCATAGGTTAGTTTTAAAGAAAGTTAAAATGTTTAATATTTGAAATATAAAACAATTAAATAATTTACACATACATTGCCTATATGTATGCATTATAACTTTGCTTTTTAAAGAAAAATTAAATATTAAATAGTTGTGTGTATTACCTTTCTATCAACACACAAACAAGTAAAGCATGTAATTGTTGACCCATTCTTTCTCTGTTTAAAGCTTTTAGAACTGGACCTTGTAGGGTTTGAACTTGGATGCCCTACAGCTTCATTTATGATTATATAAAAATGTGATGATGATTTTTGGTTTACCTTTTCTACATGCACATTACTATAAATTTAGCTAGTGACTAAATTGTAATGGCACAATATATATAAACAGGTCATAATTAAATAGAATTCTGGCTAACAAACGTAAGAACATGCAGTTGTGTTGCATTTACGTAAAACAAAGATAATAATAAATATATGGATAACGTATGGAGCTATGTTTATGATTTGTAATAGCCGAAAGCCGGCTAAGCACATACTATTTAAAAACATATTTTGTGGAAGCTTTTTTCTATACGTTCTTCGTCTATCATAATTGCCTTTTAGTCTGAGTTAAAGCTTATAACTTTTTAGATACATGATGCAAAGATGACATTTTTATTAATAATTTCTGGATTCAACACAAATCTTTGTAAATACACACTTCCTATATGAGAATGCTTGAAATTGTTTCGAAATAATTAAAACACTTTCCATAACCAAAAACTAATTCCAGATGGAAGGGTAATGTTGAAGGTGTGGGGGGGGTAATTGTATCAAATATATAATAAATTGTTCAATTAGTTTATTATACATTTTGATTTAAATAACTTTTTTTCTTAGACAGATGCTTCAATATAAACTCTTTTTCTTTAAATAAAAAAACAATCTTTCTAAAGTCAAAATGAAAGCAATCAGTCAATGCAGAAAACCCCCCACAAAAAATTAAAATAGATACTTTATAATTTCTCTACAGGCAAAGTATTTTTGAAAAACTAATAGTAATTAATAATAATTTTTACATTATAAAATAAATATCAGTTTTTATTATCATAACCATTTCTAAATTTTTAACCCAAGAGAAGTCTCACCCTTGGGTCATGTCATAGGGTTCAAATCTAACTTGGAAATTCTTTCAGGCCACTAACAAGCTGACGATTTTTTTCTTTGTGATATATGGCGCTTTAAAATTCAGCTGATTATCCAATTGTAGTCTATAAATATGTAGCTAGCTATTCCTTATTAGGGAGTAAAGTTCTAGATTAATTTCGATTGGTCAGATAAGTATCGAAGCATCTTGATAACTGGTGGGGAAGGTAACACATTTATATGGGCACCTAACCCATGATCATCTTTAACGTTTTTAGACTAAATGAAATTTAATTGATAAACAGCATTTTATAAGCACCTGGACAAGTGCAATGAAGGGAAGTTGTATCATATTATAATCATATATGCATTTTCACAATCACTGCATCAGCACATATCTGACTGGGCCAGATAGCTATCCTTTCCAGTATATAATAAATAAACATTTACTAATAGATCACTAATAAATGGCGAATGTGGTCAGCTATTAATCTGTTATCAAAACATTTCATGAGTTTGTAGGAAACTTTTCAACAATCTAAAAATATTTTCTTACATTTGAACCTCAAGGCAGGTAACCAGTACCTGGATTATTTTATCAGCAAATGTAAATATATTAATTTATTAAGTGCAAGTAGATGATGTAATAATAACATGAAAGGTTAAAACCTTCGACATTTCGTATTTCTGGCTTGTGTTTAAAATTAAGAGTTCCACGTGCACTCATTATTACATCTGATTGGCTGTCACATAAGCATTTTTAAAGCACATCTGTCGAAGGTTTTAGCCTTTTATCAGCAAATATAATCTGATAAAATTTATAGTCATTGTTTATTTATTGTGATTCATTTATTTTAAAAGATTTGTAAATTATTTAAGTTTATATTTTTTTTTTCTATTTGACATCTGGTTACTAAGTTTTTAATGCACTTTTTTTAAATACTACCAGCATAATTAATATCTTATATAATTTTCATTTCAAATATAAAACTGCAGATATTTGAAGGAAGACATGGTCATTAAGTACTTCGATGCATTTTAAGTAATCAGGTTTCTTTACTTAAACAAAGCTCAACATATATAATGTCCCAATGAAAAGATGATTGTTTCTCATGCTTACAGTACTTTCTATGAATAAACATATATTTACATAGTGATCTAGTTTACCCATTGACCACAAATATTTTTAAGTCATTAGCATGTCTGGATCCTGGATTATAATAAGGCATTTTGAATGATCTGCCTACCATCATAAAATTTTGAAAATCACTTGAAATTTCACTTTCTTTTTTTTTTTTTTTTTCATATGTCAAAAAAAAAAAAAAAAATTCATTTCCATGTATATTTTAAGTCATTTCAAATTGATTCAATAGCAATTTTTTTTCTAAATTAAAACAACATGTATGTTGCTCCCTAATAAATTAAGCATATTTTAAGTAGTAACTTAGGATCCAAACACACCAGTACTTTAAAATTTTTATGTGAATAACCAATTCATGGAGTCACAGATGGTGCTTCAGGAAGCTTGGCAAGAGAACCAGCCATCTTTTTACTAAAACATACTGTGTATATTTTTAAGTGCAACACATTGCTATTTTATCTGTTTTTAAACATCAAGGTTGAAAATATTACAAAAAAAAAAACCTTGGCAAAATTCAAAACCTAATCTAAAATTAGTGATATATAATAATTTTTAACTTGATACAGAATGAATAACAATCAAATATTTTGTCAAAAGAAGATTATTATGTGCTTGCTATAAAAAAAAAGTACATATAGTAATATTTTTATATTGTTAATATTTCTTTATAATATTTTATCTTCACTTTGAATCTTCTAGCATCTGATAACACTCCACTCTTAGACCAATATATTTTGGTGATTATCTTTAAGTATTACTTCTCTCAAGAATCTTAATCTTCTAATAATGTTAGCATAGTAAACTATTAGTCTATACTTTTTAATAAAATTATTAAAAAAATACATTTCAGTAAATAACTAATTAATAAGCCTAATTTCTACAAGAGTTACAAAGTATTTTTATATCTTTATCCAAAGACTTTAAAATCTTTAACAATTACATATTCTAACTGATCTGTGAACAGATTACATTGAATTGCTAAGGAAAGGTAGAAAAGGTATCACTGAATATGCTGATAATTTAAAGATTAACTTTGTTTTTAAAATCTTGCTGATATTCAAAAAAACATTTTTTCAAATTGCAAGATGACAAAGAGAAAAAACAAATCACTGATGAAGTGAAAGAAAAAGTTACTAAATGCAGCTAATTATTAATTTATAATATAAAATGTTTAATAAGTTATTAAAATTAATATGTTAAATATTATTCTATTATTACTTCAATATATTAATGAAACAAAAGGAAATATTTCTTGCCCAATACTAAAAGAAATATTTTTTTAAAACAGTTTTAGTATTATTGGCAAAATAAATTTGTAAAATATACATACACATTATGCCTCAATGAAAAAGTGATTCTTTATCCAAACTTTCTGAAGCAGCATCTCTAAGTGGAAATACATATTGTATGGAAATGTAGTTAAACTATTCACCACAAAAATGTTAAGGTTTAGTCTGTCTGCTTATGACATGAAATGTAATCATAATGTTCTTTTTGGCACCATGAAATCTTGTAAACTATTTGAAGTCATTCTTGAAATTCTTGGATTTACTTCCATACACATTTAAAATTCTATCAAATGTTTAGTATCAGATTTTTCCAATTTAAACCAAATTTGATGTTAGCATGTTGTTCCATCATGAATTAATAAATGAATCACATGATAACATCTCATCTTGAAATTTTTATGAATAAGTAAACTATGTTGTTACATAACACATGTATTGATTCAGATATTACAGACAACTTGGATAAAGAACCAATTGCCAGCCACTTTTTTATTAGGTCGAACTATATTACAATGGTGCAAAAAAAAGATGATATGGAAAAATGAAAAAAGCATGATTATCGTCAATAAATAAATAAAATGATGAGCAAATATAAATGAATAAACATATAAAATAAATGAGCATACAATCAACAAAAAACAAAACTACAAGTACTTATACTAATAATGTTATAAGTTACAAATTACCAAGATTAAAGAAGAAGAATCAACAGTCAACAATCAGCAGCCATATCTTATGACTTTATCTAAAAGTGGTGCATTACAAACTGGCTAGTTATCTAGCCACACCAATCATAGGGCAAAATATAACACAATCATCTAGATGTATATATCTTAGTGCTAATCTGTCATGCATAATAAAAATTGCCAGGATACTAATACATTCTAATCATCATTATTGCACTGACCATATGGTTACCATGAGTGTATGGATGAACTATAAACTATATTTTCTCTAATAAAAAATGCAGTGAAAGAACTTTAAAGATGATATCTTTGCACCATCCAGAGAATTATCTGGACATCCACCCACAAACATAAACATCTACATATAAATCAGTTGACCATTATTGCTCTAAATGCTCAGGAAGCAAGGATTGTAGTGACTGTGATCAAGAGAAATATAAGAATATAAGCTTAATCTATTTTAATTTGAATAGTTTTACTGGAATAATTTTAAAATCCCTAAAACATTATGCTATTAAGAAATCAAGTCACACACACTGCCAATTCATAGAAAAGGCAGCTGGAAAAATAAAGACATTAAACTATATTTTTAAACAATTATTTAATAAATTAACTAATAAATAATTAAGAAAATTTTAAATGACATGATAATATAAAACAATTCCAAATTAAATACATTTTCTCACTAACATATCTTCATATAGTAATATTAACTTGTTGGCTCTTATTAATTCAATTAATTAAAATTAAAATTGATTTCTCTTTTTATTGATTAAAATTTCAAAACAACATTCTAGAGTTATAAAAAAAATATAAATTAATTTAAACCCTCTTTACCTTTTTTATAAAATGAATTGAATTTTGGAGGGGAAATAATATAAAGACAGAAAAAAAACTTGTTTCAATAAAAAAACAAAAAAAAAAATTAATTATTACCAAGTATTACTTAATTTAAAATTTATTTATAAATTTAAATATAATGTGCACATTAAAGTACCATTTACTGTATTTAAGTAGTCATAATTTTTAGGATTTTTCCATGTTTTTTTTCATAAGCTTCTCTATTAACATGTATTTTCAGAAAAAAACAAAAAATTTAACCATTTTTTCCCAATCTAATAATTTTCTGAATCAAGCGAACACATAAAAAATTTATCCATTTTTTCAATCTACTTATTTTCCAGGTCAGGCAAGCACATAAAGAGTCATGCTTTCGGTTGGAGACATGGCTTGTTGCAGATTACTTAAGGGCTATTCTTCTACATTTCTTTATTGAACAGGTTACATGATTGAGGTTTGATGATGCTTAGCTCTTAGCTAAGATTTAGCACATTGTTTTCTTTAACTTTATTTTAAAAACTGATTTTTTACTTGTAGTGAGATGAGACTTACTTCAGACTACTAAACCTATTTTTCTTACTGTTTATCTTCATTACTGAGATGCTTCAGTTTTTTCAGCAGCTTGATCAAGAAAGAATACTGTTTCTTTCAATAGTTGAGTCAAGAATAACTGCTGCTACTGACATTCAACAGATTAATTAAGAATGACTGTTCTTCACAAGACACTAAAGTCTACTGATTTACTCTGCCCCAATATTATTTTTTGGAACAATCCTGTATCACATCTTGTATTCTACATGACCAAATTAAACACTGATTAATTGGATTTCTTTTTGCAAAAGGATTGATTGTTTTATTTCCTCCTTTTTTTAATTAAAAAAATCCTCTTTAGTTGCTATTGTCTTATGTCCATAAATAAGATATTTTAATTATTATGATTTTAAAAAATGTTTTTTTTTTTGTTTTGGTGAGAGATAAAGACAAATGAAAGAAAAAACTAATTAAAACAAAATTTCTTAACAAAAATGTTAAAACCTTTTCATTTTTTTTTTAAAAAATCTGATAAAAATAACATTTTGCCTATTTATTTCTCATGTATCTTTAAAAAGTTAAAAATTACAACTTTTCAATACTAAAAAGAAAAACATTTTTTCTCCCAATCCTTTTTTTAAAATTAAAATCAAAACTGGTGATAATTAAAATTACTGATGAGAAGGGAAAAAATTATTTGTTTTATTATTTTTCTCTCTGTTTTAAAAATATTTATACACGATAAAGTAATATTTACTTTATTATTAAAAATGTTTGGAACTATCATATCATCATTTAAATAATCAATACTTATTATTATTAAAAACATATGAGTTTAAATATAATTGCCCCATTATTTAATACATTTTATAAACTTTTGAATGAATTTCTTTTTTTTCATAAATGCATACTGCATTTCACTATTAAGTCCATCTGTTGTTTTTGTTCTGAAAACTTTTATATTGTAGGGATAGCTTCTTGTTCTATCAGCTCTGATTCCATTGGCTGCACTGGCTATTGGATTGATAGATCCGTGTTTAATTGTGCCTCCATTCTTTTTTGTTTTTGAATATATTGTCATTTATATATAAAGCTAAATGTTCTGTTATATTCTTTTCTTGTTAATTCCTTTTAATTCAGATCTACAACATTAAATATATTCTAATTTATATTCTATCAGTAAATAAATACTCACCAGTCTCAACTCTTCATATACAATCTTTTCAAGAGTAGCATATACCTCTGCCTTAATATTTATTGTTATTTTATATATAATGCCATTTATTAGATATTATCTTGCCTACTAGGACACAACTTTAATGCTAATCTTATTTCTCAATCCAAACGTTTATTACATTATACTTATTTATTATACAATATGTTTAAATTTATTCATGCATTAATATCCAGTACATTATGTGACTGTACAGAAGTGAAATTTAAGCATAAGAAAAGAAATTATGAAGCCATAAAGTTATCTGTGCAAATATATATTATACAAGAGTGAAATTTAAACCAAATGTTGGTTGTGCCAAATATGTAACAATAAATTTAGCAGAATAAAGGAATGTTCCGGATCCAAAATATGTATTGCACAAATATGTAACAATATTTCCTATGCCAGCTAAGTATTCAACAATAAACAGATTTTAACCCAAATCAAAGATGTGATCAAAGATATATGCATATTAATCAATTGATGATGCTAATAATAATTTAAAAGTACAAATACTCCCAAAAGTATTTATTTCTTTTTTCAGTTTCAATAAAAATAAAAGTCAAAGGCACCAAATTTTCTAAAAAGAAAGTTTACTTTTGGAAATTTTTAAAGGAATGGTCATCATCAATTAAACACTATCACTACCATCCCTGCATGTCCCATGTGGATTACATGATTTCTCAGGGTCATGGATATTAATTAGAATATGTGTGTTAAAAGTGTAATGTTTGAATTGAGTTAGAAAAACAAACTAAATGGATTAATAAAAAATAACAATTTCTTAATACTGAATAAATAAAACTATTGTGTATATACTAAATGAAAATATTAAATATGATAATAAAACATATTTTTAATTTAAGTTTAGATTTAAGTTTAAGGCCTTATAATATTAATAAATGATATTACCATGTTAAATATTGAAACAGTCACAAACCATGGCTTTGCAGATATTGTTCTTTTAATACTTTGTAGTTGTCTTCATTAGTTCCTCTAATGATGGTAGTTCTTTTTCTTGGATGCAGGTAATGTTGGAGAGTAAATATAGTAGCACTGGTAATTTTATATAAGGTAAAACATCAGTAGGACATGAGTAATTTATAACACATAGTCTATTTAGTTCTTTATAACATTATAGAGGCATTGCACAGGCTGGTTTTGCAAACTTCAGCATCAGTTTCTGGATCTGACTGTATTTTGTGAGCATATTGGTTGGTATGGTTTTTCTTTTGCCTAGCCATATCTTGTAGAAAGTTTTCTGCTAGATATAATTATTGTAATGGTCTAGTTTTACCATTGTTAGAGGGAGAATGCATCTCACTACAGTAGGACCTAAGATCTCTTCTGGTAGAATGCTGTGAATGATGCAATGAAGTGCCTAACCTATGATCATATCCACCTCCAATGGGCTAGATCCAAGTTTACACATTAAATTTACATATAATTTGGACTAGTTCATCCATACCTCATGCCTCTTTCAGGTTCCATTATACTTCAGTATTCAAACTCAAGGAGAATTCTGCCTTTGGCTCTCTTCAGGGATGAATTTACACTATATAGCACCTACTGCACCTCTATACAGGTTCCAATTGATTTAAAGATACATTCAAAAATATTACTGTATTATTGTATAAGAGTGAGATGTGTATGTGTACATATATATGTCATATTGTTATTATTTGTGGGATATTCTGTGTAGTGAAAAAGCTAGATGCTGACATTTCAGTACAATATCAAGTACCTTCCTCAGAGATTCTTGCTTCCATACTATTCATTTCTTTCTTTGTACTATTCACAAACATTCAAAGCATTTTCTCTGTCATTATTATCTCTCCTGTGACCTGTCCTATTTCGATTCCAGATACTTGAGCTATCTCATTATCCAGTGCTGCTTGTGTTTGAGGTGTCACTCAGTCTGCAACATGTACCTGTGGAGAGTAATCAACCTGTCATAGACCCTCAAGTATTTGGATCTGTGAAGACCTTTTCCACTACTAATAGTAATACTTATAATATGCTTTAAACATATATAGGTGAAGTTGTTCCTCAAAATGTTTCATATTTATGCTTAATAAATGTTTTCCACTTCTGGTTATCATCAAACTTTTTTATAATAGTTAAATATAAAGTTACTTCTTCCTTTATAGATCCAAATAGATACATATCATAGGACCTTCTGCTGCTCCTTGCCATTCAGGACTTATATTTAACTTCTCTCCATACTTTTTTGTTTGCATATATGTTGTTTTAATGCTTACTTTTTAGCCTGTCCTTTTAATCACCTTATTCACCTATTTTAATTTAGTTTATTGGTTAATTATTTATTTATGTCTGTTTAACATTTCATTTTCATCAATTAATTTATATTCAATGTGTTCACATGAGGTTTTCTTTTTTTTTAGTGTTTGCTTAGAAATGGTTTAACTTCATGAGTCTCGTCCTTTTATTGTTGGGTGTCAGGGTTGTATACTATAGAAAATTTAGCATAAAAATAAGTTCAAAAAAATATTTTTTTTACCAATCCAATGGCTAGACCTCCTTAGAAACTTCTGTTTGATGCCCCTAAAATTCAGGCACCAGAATGTAACAGTCCAAGTTTTATCATTGTTAAAGAGGGGATGCATCTCACTATGGTTGGACCTAGGGTCTTCTGGTAGGATGCTGTGAATGACACAATAAAATACCTAACTTATGATCATATCCACCTCCAATGGGCTACCTCCAAATTTACACATTAAATTTAGATACAACTTGGGTTAGTTCCAACCCTTATCTATGGTAAAGATACATAACAAAGCACTAATTATTTACAAAGCAGATAAAGTTATTAAAAATAAAAAATCATTGTTATATCGACTACATAGCTTGCTAATTTATTTACAATATTATACAAGTGTATGTGTAATAACCTCGCCATCCAGTTCCAATTATTGGTGTTCCATCTTCTTTGGGGACCCCCTATCTATGTACAGGTTCCCTATTGTTGATAAAAAAGAACATCCATACAAGAAGGTTAGTCATTTATAGTGAAAAAATAAATATAAATGAACATTAGTTAATAATAAAAAAAAAAACAAAGAACACAAACTCTGTCCTGTAGTAAGTGTGAAATGGAATAATATCCAAAAAATCTTACCTTATTTCATATCAGTATTGATAATCAAATGTCAAGTCACTATGGAAGGAATGCTCAACTAAACTTTATTTAACATAAAAAAATTGTCTAACTTAATAATTTCCCCCTTCACTTTGTTGCTTTCAATCATAATGGACTCTTCCAACTTTTAGACACATTTAAGCTTCCAAGTGTGAAAATAAATAAAACTAAAATTTTACAAACATATATAAAAAATAATACATAATAAATCAAAACTTTCCTGTAACATCCATGAATTTGGTAATAATGTATTTTATGGATACAGTCTATCTCTCTTCAGATCATTTTTCTTCAATAAATTATTCATCAGTTGCTAGAATTCCTTGAAATGCTTGAAATGATATTGTTTCCATTTTCTGCAGTTGTTTTCCTTCTTGATCCATTTAGACATTTAGTGAAGGTCATTTGGTATTTATTTAGGCATTATATAGGCAAGTAGATTAATCTATTGTGCTTCTATGGATAGACAGTAGCACTCCAGTCCTATGGTAATGTTAATTTAGTCAGAATACATTGCACAGAAGTTCATAATAGATTTAATTTTTCTTGATTTGCTAGTTGGCATTTAATGGCTTATATAAGAAAAAAATACTCCATAATTTATATAATTGCTGGTAATGTTCTACTTTTTTTCTCCATGTTTGAATAATAGTGCAGTTTTTATTTTTAAATATCAATTTAAAATCAATTCAGTTCTTTTATTAAACCACATGAATGTATCAAACTTTTCTCTGTTTAAACGTGGTTGTAATTTCTCCGAATTTTGTGCTACAAAATTTATGCAGATAATTTAAAATATTTGAACAAGTTGAAAAATAACAAAAGATGATGAAAATGAATTGGGTTTGCTTTTATACCATGCTTAGTTTCTGGTGTTTAGTATACTAGCATTTCCATTTCTTTTTTCATTGTCATGGTTGACTATTGTTGCATGTATTGTTTGGGTTGAAGTTAAAAAATAAAATTACATAACAGAATTCTACTTTTATTTTCCACATTTGGTTGCCTAGAGATGGGCTTGACATAAGGTCATTACTATGTTTACTAAGTCTAAGTCTTTATTCATGATGTTCAACACATTGATAATTAGCTCATTGTTGGCATATATATATATATATATATATATATATATATATATATATATATATATATATATATATATATATATATATATATATATATATATTGAAGCAATGGATCTGAAGTCCAATCCATGCTTCACAGCCTCCTATAAACTTAATTAGTATTGTAGAACTGAATTAAGTTTATAGTCCAATATCAGCAGGGTTTTGCATTAAAGCTAAAATTAATTATGTTTATTAAATTTGTATTGCAGTTAAATATTTTGTGTTAAATAAATCCCATTCTAAGTTTAGATTTTTGTTAATAAAAATTACGCGTAAAACCTATTAGTTAAACATATATATATGTCAAGCGTATATATATGAGTTAATGCAAAATTTTGCTGAAATAAAATGCTTATATTATTAAAAGAAATAATTTTTTTTGTTGTTAAAATATGATGTATGATTTATTTTGAGATAAGACCACCAACATTTTCTAAAAGAATGTATGTTTGTAATTAGTTAGCCCATTCAAGGCAAATTAAAGATGGCTTTCTCTTTCTTTTTTAATTAATAAAATTCAAACTTTAAAGAAAGAAATTTAGAATAAAAAAGTAAAAGTTGTTTTTAGAAAATGTTACCTTGAAACAAAAGAGCATGTGGGTGGGCTTATCAAGATCTAAGATCATACAAACAATAGAAGGTAGCTGACAAAAAGGGTATAAATAAAAGTGAGAATAAAAGACTTGGTTATTCAGAGTTTTCTTGCTGGCATTCAGATTTCTCTTTGGAGAACTCTTTCAGATTTTGCTTATGGAGATTTTATTCCAAAAAGTTAGACAACTGTCATCTTCAAAATCATGGAGAAGTTTGAACATGCTCAAGCTAAAAGTCATATGAATTTGATGGATTCTACTATGCTTGGCTAGGCAAATAAATAGCTTTGCCTATTGCTGAGGTTCCTAAATACCATCAAAATGACTTAGAATCCACTCAATAGTCATCTGAACTCTGTGCCATGTCTGTAGGATTTTTCATAAAAGCATGCTACTTATTTCCACTTTCCTTGTCCGGGAAAATACCTATTGATGGTCAGATCAAGCCACAAATGCCGTAGGAAACATGACTAAGGAACCAGGATGGTAATCATATCTCACCTCCATTGAACTATTTACTTTCTACCCTTTTGTTCATACCTTTCTTAATTGAATTATATTATGAATTGTTTTATTTAATGATATTTGTAATGTAACATTTTTATTAGACTAGTCTTAAATATATATATGTGTGATTATCTATCTATATATATTTAACCCTTTTTCCTTCACTATTCTTCATTACTAACATGTCTAAATATTTCGTATTCCTTTGCGGTGTAAGTCAAAAGTCAAGTTTTCATTTAAATCTCTTTCCAATTTTCATTTATATTTGTAAAATTCAATACGAGTAAAAACTTCCTTTTGTTTGCCAACTTGATCTCCTTGATAATGCTTCTTTTGTCCACCATTAGCTTATTACGTATATCTGATTTAGCTATATACGTCTTAAATAATTTTTAAACTGTGTTTTTAGTGCAAAGCAATTAGAAAATGCTTTGTGAAAGATTTTTACTATTGTACTTTATCGAGGAGATTCGAGTTCACAATTTTATTAAAATTGGAAAGAAAAGACTTAGACCGCAAAAATATTATATCATTTAATCTGTTTTTATTGTCTAATTACCTTTTCATTAATTTAGGGGAATAGCGGAGGCCATTAAAAACATTCGTAATAATTTAGTCATTAATTAAACATATTATTTATCTATAAAAAGCTTGAGTTTCCTAATTTTATTATAATGCTTTATTTTACTTTTCCAATGATCCAGGCATGCAAAACACATTTTTCATAGTACTTTTATGCACATTTAACTATTTAGCTCCGTAGGTGTTCCCATCCATGTCTCTACTGCTGAGGCTAAGCTTGGCCGGTTGAAAAATAATTTATGTATGGCTCAGATAATGTTGTTGGTTCATAATTAGCCTCGAGAATAGGTGAATAGGGCAGAGGTCATAGTATTCTTGATTTAATATCTCGCATATGGGTGGCCTCGAGGTACTTTTGCTTAGTATTCGAACTGAGTTAAACCAACATACATCATCTGACTGTCACAGTAAAAAAAATTTTTCGCATTCTGACGCCAACAACATGGGCTGAATTTCATTTTTTTATTGGAAGAATAGGAATAGGGGATTTGAAATAATAGTTATATGTAAAAGTTTTCTCTGAGTTGTCACAGTGGGACGTATGTCATTTTTTAAAAAAAATATTAGTACCCTGAGAAGTTTGTTTTAGTTTAATTAATATATTTATATAAAAATATATGTATAATTTTTCCGAGTTTTGTTTTTTAATATGAGCCAAATGTCATTTTTTAAAATTAATTAACAATTTAAATGTGTCATAAAGTAAAAACAAAATTTTTTTTCCGAGTTTAGTATATATATGAAATGAATATTTTATATTTAAAAAGTTAACACTCCGTGAGTTGTTTTTTTTTTATGATTATAAAATGAGATTTCAGAGTTATAGCAAATTTTTTTTCCCAAATAAGTAGTTTTGTCATGGCCAGTTGCCATATTGTTGTTGTCGTATAAGTATATAGCTTCGATGAGGCGGAAGTGTCAAATACATACCCACCCGCCCTCCCTTAAACTAGCTTTCGTACTTTGTTAGTTAGTATTGCTTAAATATGAGAAGTTTTGATGTAATAATGTTGTTCGATATATAGTGTATATTCAGTAGTGTTAATATTTTAGTAAAAAGTACAAATAGATAATAGAATTTTTTTCAGTTTGTATAAATTTTTGTAAAGATCTAAGAGATAACATTTTTTCGTTAATAGAAAGTTTTTCTGAGATCTAAAGTTTGATAAGTTCGAATTAACACGTGTCAACGTACGGTGTTAGCAAATATTTTTTTTCACTTTCTCTGCGTTTCGTTTCTTTATATGAATAATTTTAATCATGCAAAAAATTTTTTTCACTTATAAATATTTTGGAATTACGTTTCCGTGCAAACAATATATATAAAATAAGTTTTGTTTCAATAATAGCAAACTTAATTTTCAACTTTATAAAAAGTAAATGCGTATGTTCGTTTTAATAAAGATATATATATAAGATATATTTTCTGTATAACATATATGTCAGCCACCTTTAGTTAAGATTTTTTTTTCTTAATTCGGATTATGCTATTGAATCATTTATTGAGTAACCATTAGGTGAAGACCCCTTTGAGTAACCATTAGGTGAAGCCCTTGTTTTTTAGTGATTGTTTTTGGTGAAGATCCCCTCTAGTAACCGTTAGGTAAAGACCCCTTACACTTTTGAATTCTCAATTGCTGTATAGCCTGAAATAATAGGTCTACATCTGCAATCATTGTTTCCTTGTTATATTTGCGACCAGCATTTATTAGCGTGAAATAATAGGAGTATGCGGTCTGCAATATGACGAATCGTCTAATAAAATCATGTACATGATAATAAAAAAAAATATTTGTATAGGTATATCTGTTTGTATATTTATATGCAGTCATATATATGCTTATTTAATGATGTACATATTCATATATATGGGTGTATATGGTATACACTTCATTATAGTTCGGTAAAACCCATTTTTATATAAATGTTTTTGAAACAGTTTTTGATCTCAATGCATTTTCTGTAAAATTGCTTGATAATGGTTAATCTATTTTGGGTTGTGACCGAAATAGTAGTTGGGTTCAATCCCAGGTTCATAATTCGGAGTGGCAGTTATCATGGAATTTTACATTAATTTTTTTTTTTTGTTGTATTTTTTTTTTGTTAATCGTACTTTGGCTGTTTGAATTTTTTTTGTGTGTCGTGACCAAAACGGTAGCGTGGTTTCGAACCCAGGTCAGACATGTTACCTTACTGAGTTGTATACATCTTAGACTTAATATTGTCATTTAAAATAGGATTTACTTATTCATGCAGAGATTTTTTTTAAAAAAGTGAAACTCAAAATAAATTTCAATCGCGTTTAAACTTTATAAATCCTTATCAATGTGTGCTTGGATCATTATCCATTAATGTGTATATTTGATATGGCCATTATCTTGTCGATTGGCGCCCTTATCAAATAAATTTGTCAGCATGCAATCTCTCATATCGGATTACAAATAAACAAATCATAGGAGATAGATGATCAAAATAAAAATGTATGCGTATTGAGCCAAAATAATTTTTAAACATGACTTATGTATATTTTGCTCACATTTTCCTTTTGATATATATATATACTTGTGTATTAATGTAAATGCATTTTTTAGTTGTTTCAGGTGTCAGAGAAAGCCAGGTCAAGCTGTAAGTGGGTTATTTTAATTACATTAACATAGCAATGAAATATAGAAATAAAGTAAAGTGAGGAGAATAATATGTAGTATAAATAAATATTAAAAACAGACATGGCAGGATTTTATATATATTTTTTTTTTCATGTACAAACAGATACATATAGGCATAGGTTTAAGATAGGACCTCGTGAGGTAGGCAAAGTTAATTTCTGAAAACATATAAATAAAACAGATAGTTATATAAAATAAAGACCTTAGAATACTGACTTATTTTAGAAAGAAGTAAATTTTTTTTTTGATATACAGAAGGATATAGCTCCTAGATACACATGATATAATATATTTATCTAGTTTATAAAAGACTAAAATACGTTTTAGAAATAAGGTGAGTTTGTTGTCTAGCAAAAATGGAGGAACAGAAGTGAAATTTATAGGTCAATATGTACTCATAATGATTAAAAGTATAACTTGGAAGCTCTCATCAAAGAAATGAGGGAAGAAACAAAAATGATGATGACCATGTTCCAAGAAGTTATGAAAATTACATCACAAAGATTGACCGTTTGAAGGCACATATGGAACTCCATCAAGAACAGAGTATTGCGACAGAAGCGTCACCAGAAGATGATACTCAAAAACAAGACAACACTGATATGAAATCCTCGAGTGATTATGAAACAGGCGAAGCCACTCGCCAGTTGGATTTCTCTGGACAAATGAATGAGGATAGTAAAAAACGATCAACAGCTGTTGAACCAAATCCAGGTGCAACAAGGCAGTGAAATCTTTACTGCGACAGTAATCAATACTATAACTCCTGTGGCAAAGATTAGCAATATAAAATGTTTTAGAGAAGAACCGGGTGGGAACCCTAGACACCACCTTGATAGCTTGAAAACCTGTCTCCAAATCTAGAACATGACTGAGCAAGAAAAGAAGGCAAGGGAAAAATTTAGACGTACAGCTCGGCATCGCAAGAATCGAAACTGGCAATATAAATGCATGAAAAGAGACCTTAGGCCAAGTAGTAAAGTGTGGAGGAAAGTTAAGAAGTTCTTCCCAATATATAAAGGCCCTCATGCATTAAAAAATAAGTGTGGAGTAAGTGTTTTGTTTTGGAAAAATAATCTCAGCCTAAAAAGAGAGTATAATATTAGAAACAGAATTTTAAAACCTTATGTACCACCGGACCCCGGAAAAATTAGAAATTAAAAAGATAAATATAACTTGTTAGACTAAAAACAACACGGACTCAGTTTAAGATATAGGAGATTGAATTATGGATAAACCGTTAGTTATATAGTAAAAGAAAGACTGTTAGTCAGTAACAAATTAAATATTACAGCAAATAAAGAGTAGGCTTGAACTCACCTGGCGCAAACTTTTTACCTCTGACCTGAAGCAACAGCATTTTTTTAACATTTTTTTTTGCTCACTAACTATTGGGAAATGAAGCAATGGATCTGAAGTCCAATCCATGCTTCACAGCCTTCTATAAACTTAATTAGTATTGTAGGCCTGAATTAAGTTTATAGTCCAATATCAGCAGGGTTTTGCATTAAAGCTAAAATTAATTATGCTTATTAAATTTGTATTGCAGTTAAATATTTTGTTTTAAATAAATCCCATTCTAAGATTAGATTTCTGTTAATAAAAATTACGTGTAAAACCTATTAGTCAAACATATATATATACGTCAAGCATATATATATATATGAGTTAATGCAAAATTCTGCTGAAATAAAATGCTTATATTATTAAAGGAAATAATATATTTTTTTTTGTTAAAATCTTGTTAAAATATGGCGTATGATTTATTTTGAGATAAGCCCACCAACATTTTCTAAAAGAATGTATGTTTGTAATTAGTTAGCCCATTCAAGGCAAATTAAAGATGGCTTTCTCTTTCTTTTTTAATTAATAAAATTCAAACTTTAAAGAAAGAAATTTAGAATAAAAAAGTAAAAGTTATTTTTAGAAAATGTTACCTTAAAACAAAGGAGCATGTGAGTGGGCTTATCAAGATCTAAGATCATATAAACAATAGAAGGTAGCTGACAAAGAGGGTATAAATAAAAGTGAAAACAAAAGACTTGGTTATTCAGAGTTTTCTTGCTGGCATTCAGATTTCTCTTTGGAGAACTCTTTCAGATTTTGCTTGTGGAGATTTTATTCCAAAAAGTTAGACAACTGTTGTCTTCAAAATCATGGAGAAGTTTGAACATGCTCAAGCTAAAAGTCATATGAATTTGATGGATTCTACTATGCTTGGTTAGGCAAATAAATAGCTGTGCCTATCGCCAAGGTTCCTAAATACCATAAAAATGTCTTAGTATCCACTCAATAGCCATCTGAACTCTGTGCCATGTCTGTATGACTTTTCATAAAAGCATGCTACTTATTTCCACTTTCCTTGTCTAGGCAAATACCTATCGATGGTCAGATTAAGCCACAAACACCGTAGGAAACATGACCAAGGAACCAGGATGGTAATCATATCTCTCCTCCATTGAACTATTTACTTTCTATCCTTTTGTTCATACCTTTCTTAATTGAAGTATATTATGAATTGTTTTATTTAATGATATTTGTAATGTAACCATTTTTATTAGACTAGTCTACAAATATATATATGTGTGATCATCTATCTATATATATTTAACCCTTTTTCCTTCGCTATTCTTCATTACTAACATGTCTAAATATTTCGTATTCCTTTGCGGTGTAAGTCAAAGGTTAAGTTTTCATTTAAATCTCTTTCCAATTTTCATTTATATTTGTAAAATTCAATACGAGTAAAAACTTCCTTTTGTTTACCAACTTGATTTTCTCTATAATGCTTCTTTTGTCCGCCATTAGCTTATTATGTATATCTGATTTAACTATATACATCTTAAATAATTTTTAAACTGTCTGTTTTTAGCGCAAAGCAATTAGAAAATGCTTTGCAAAAGATTTTTACTATTGTACTTTATCGAGGAGATTCGAGTTGACAATTTTATTAAAATTGGGAAGAAAAGACCTAGATCGCAAAAATATTATATCGTTTAATCTGTTTTTATTGTCTAATTACTTTTTCATTAATTTAGGGGAATAGCGGAGACCATTAAAAAGATTCATAATATTTTAAAGTCATTAATTAAACATATTATTTAACTATAAAAAGCTTGAGTTTCCTAATTTTATTATAATGCTTTATTTTACTTTTCCAATGATCCAGGCACGCAAAACACATTTTTCATAGTACTTTTATGCACATTTAACTATTTAGCTCTGTAGGTGTTCCCATCCATGTCTCTACTGCTGAGGCTAAGCTTGGCCGGTTGAAAAATAATTTATGTATGGCTCAGATAATGTTGTTGGTTCATAATTAGCCTCAAGAATAGGCGAATAGGGCAGAGGTGATAGTATTCTTGATTTAATATCTCGCATATGGGTGGCCTCGAGGTACTTTCGCTTAGTATTCGAACTGGGTTAAACCAACATACATCATCTGACTGTCACAATATATATGAAAGATTTCTTTAACTGGTTTTTACTTTTCACTAAAAAAGATAAATTAATTTATCATGACATTTGTTTAATTTGGTACTTAGTAAAGGAAACATCTGTCATATATATATATATCTGTGTGTTTATAAAAAAAAATTGATAAACCACCTGTTAGTTAAGCTTATGTTTTAAATGAGTTTGATTTGGTGGTGTGGACAAATAAACACTGGTCTCAATGGGATTGTAAGCTACCCTTACATCATACTGGTAGTTATGACTGGAGTATAGAAAAATACTATAAAAGCAGTCAGAAAAATATGGCTGTCCAAGTTATTATAGAAAACAGTCGAACCACTGTTTGTTTTTCTTCTAGGCATGGATTATTGCAATGTGGCTTTAAAAGAAGATTAGGCTGGAATTCAAAGAAATATGGAATCAGAGTGCCTAGTTGCTTGTTTCAGACCTTAATGTTGTTCAAACAACATGTTTTGAACAACATATACATCACCAGCTAGGTAAATTTTGATCATTGCTTCATTGCAACAACATATTTTTTAAAAACATGCCATGATACCAAATTCTCAGTTGTTTTAAAATTATATCATGATTTGATATATAAAAATAATCAAAAGAAAGAAAAATTAATTTCTTTTTTACTTTATTTTGTAAGTTAGCAATTTAGAAAGAAAGAAAAGTCATTGCTGAAATTTAAATATAGCTTCATAATATCTAACATATTTTTAATTCCAAAATTTTAATATTATATTTAGCTTTGCCATTTAGTTTTACTATACAAATGTGGGAAATTTTATTTAAAATTCACCTCTGAAAAGACAAACCAGAAAGGGTTCAAATTTAGATTTCTAAAAACAGCATAATTCAAATTCTTTCATGTATCGAGACTATTTTTCTTTTTTCCTTTACATTGCAATTTAACATTATTATTTAAGCCTTATTATAAAACAATTTTGTTCAATATTTAATAATATGCATAAATGAACTTTTCATTTTATTTTTTAGACTTTCTAAATATTCACTACTCAATTTTGATGATATTTGTTAACTAATTTTATTTTCATGAAGCTTTGTAATATAACTACTTGCAAGTTGTTCTCATATTTGTTATAGTTACATATAGATATATATGTTCACGAGATGGAGCTTACCACTAGCTCCTAACAAATTTTAATTATAAGTGCCAAAAGAGAAAAAATTCAAAATCTCTATCGGAAAATCCTCATTCCCCAGACTTATTGGTTTTGAGCTTATGACTTACCTCAATGAGGAGCTAAGATTTCAGATACTAGATCTAAAACTCCAACTCAAGTGTTAGCACTTATTTAATACGTTACTATCAATTTGAAAACCTAAACTTTTCAGACATGTAAATGTCTTCAAATCCAGCCTTACAAGCCAGATAGCTATATAGGTCTGAACTCAGTTCAGTTTCACTATATATTAATAGCCAAAGCAATATAACATCACAAAAGCTTTCAAGGGTACACTTATAATAATTAATAAAACAAGATACAAAATATGTAACTAACTTTGAAGCTTGTATTAAAATGTTTACTAGATGGAGCTTACCACTAGCTCCTAACAAGCTTTAATTATAACTGCCAAAAGAGAAAGAATTCAAAATCTCTATCGGAAAGTCCTCATCCCCAGACCAACTGGTTTCCAGCTTATGGCTCACCTCAGTGAAGAGCTATGACTTCAGACACTAGATCTAAAACTCCAACTGAAAAAGTCCTAACTCCTCATTGAGGTGAGCCATAAGCTGGAAAGCAGTTGATCTGGGGTTGAGGACTTTCTGATAGAGATTTTGAATTCTTTCTCTTTTGGCACTTATAATTAAAGCTTGTTAGAAGCTAATGGTAAGCTTCATCTAGTGAACATTTTAGTACAAGCTTAAAAGCAAGTTACACATTTTGTGTCTTGTTTTATTAATTATTATAAACCCTTGAAGGCTTTTGCAATGTTATATTGCTTTGGCTATATATGGTGAAACTGAACAGAGTTCAGACCCATACAGCTATCTGGTTTGTAAGGCTGGATTTGTAGGTATTTATGTGTCTAAAATGTTCAGGTTTTCAAATTAATAGTAATATATTAAATAAGTTCTGATGCTTCAGTTGGAGTTTTAGATCTAGTGTCTGAAATCCTAGCTCCTCACTGAGGTGTGCCATAAGCTTGAAACCAATTGGTCTGCTGATAATAATTTTCTGATAGAGATTTTGAATTCTTTCTCTTTTGGCACTTATAATTAAAGCTTGTTAAGAGCTAGTGGCGAGCTCCATCTAGTGAACATTTTAGTACAAGCTTAAAAGCAAGTTACACATTTGTGTCTTGTTTTATTAATTATTATTATATACATGTGTATACATGTGTTGAGTTTTCTAAGATTCTAACTTTCTTTTATTACTCAGTTTTTTTTCATCTTCCAATGATTTTTTTGTTTATTCAGTCTTTTCAAGTTATAATCCCTTAATTGCTTTAGATAGCTTTTTTCTATATCTGTGTCTTTTATATTTTTGTGATGTTTCATTGCCAAATGATTCAACATGCTAAAGGCAATCTTTTCACATTGCTACACTAAAGTATTATTTTATTTGTTCAATGTTTAATGTACTACTTACAATATTCAAATCAATAGTAATTGTTCATTTTGGCATATTTACAAATATCTATGTTTTCGTTTTTTTTTACTCAAAATCAATTCATTAGTAATCAAGTATGCAAAAAGAAACATGTGGAAAAGACTGTCAGTCCTTATTTAATGATCATGTAAAACTAATTTCAAAACATTTCACGATGTTATTGAACTCAGAGATGATCAATAACTGATCTTACCTATGTCAATGCAAGATTTACGGTCTAATTTCTAATCATAATTTCATTCTTAAATTATCTTTATTCACTCCACATTCCAAGTCAAGACTTTCTGTTAATAAATGCTTTTTATCTAAAAACATGTTTTCCAAAAACAAAAAATACTAATAAACTTATTATCAAAAACAGTCTTCTTTTACACATAGGAATGAGTGTATTTATACAAAGAACATAAATTCAAAGCTTTTTTAATAACATTACTATAAGTAGTAGGCTAAAGATATGAACATAGTCAAGTAGATGATTTTATCTTTTTAATAAACACTAATTTCTTAGAAGATTAAATAGCACAGTTGGTTAATGCTCATCTCACCAAAAAACAGATTTCTAAAATAAAAACTCTTAGTCATCTTTGGTAGATAATAAAGAAAAAATAAAAATACTAATTCATAAAAGGTAAGTTTTGGGATGATTATACAAATCCATCTGTAAACCATAACTATATTTAGAACACTATGATTCATTATTCTATTCATAGAATATTTTGCGATATTATTTTTGAATTCTTTCTACAGCATTTTTTTTTTCTGAAAGACTTCAACATTTTGTGCAATTGTAATTCTCCAAATATATTCTATTCTCAACCATAGCTTCTAATTAAAGCAATTGATGTTGCACTTTTTTAAAATGTCTTTGAGATAAACTTTATAATACAAATAGGCTTTGTTGTCCTACAAAATGTATGCTCAAGTTTACTATAAAATAATCTTTTAGAAAGCTTTGTGCTCTTCATTTATTTCACATGCTCAATCCAACAAAGATATAATTTTACAGTAGTGATCTCTATAATACACATCAAACAAGTTGAATAACATATTGATCTAGTCCTATGATATTATCTTATTTGACAAATACAGACAAACATGTTAGCTTTAAGCTCTATCTAAGAATCTTTATGTGTTGTCTTTCTAAAACATCCTAATTTTAGAAATTCTAATACAATTTGGAGGAAAAAATTAAATTCTATCAGATTAAAAAACAAGATCATAGACTGTCAGAGCATATAATAACAATTCCAAAACAAAATTCTTTGCTCACTTAATATGCATTTAAAGTAGAAACAGATTTTAAATAGCTCATCACAGAGTATAGATCTAGTCAAGAGTTCCTTAAAAATCAATAATGAAAGAAAAGGTATATTGGATGATGAAAATCTTATTTTCCATCCTTAAGTATCTTGCAAAGAATAGTTGGATATTCATTAACTTATCAATAAATACATGTTTTCTGGGTTGGCTATGAATTGACTATCTAAAAAAAAAAAAAACTAAGTGGATTCTCATCTAGCTTGGAATTAAACTCTATGTCATGGCATGGTGGTCGTTAAACAAAATAACGCATCACAAAATCCTTCAAATATATATACATAAGTTAAACACATGTAATTGTATTTAGGATAGTGAAATTTGAAATATATATTCATGTAGTATAAACAACAAATAATTATTTTAAAGATACTGAAGTATTTTTATGGCACGATACAAATGAAATTTGATAAATGTTTATATTACAAAAGTAATTGTGATATCCTCAGAGTATTTTTTACAAAATAAATGATAAAATATTATTAATTAACAAAATCGCAATAAATGGGTTGTTTCTGTTTAAAAAATAGAGAAAAAAACTCTTATCTTAAGTAAAAGGTTTGTAATGATTAACAGATGCAGCAAAATTCAGAAGCGTTCAAGAGGTGCAGAAAACTTGAGTACATCTGGTCGATTTTAAAGACACGGGAGACTTTGTCTGCAAAGATAAATAAAAATATCTAAAACTCTTCGAATTACCCTCTGAATGCTAAGGATAAGAATCTATTCGTAATCATCCAAATTATGCGTTTAGTTTGTTTTTTTTTAAAGAAAAAATAAATTATAATGCATTTTTAAAAGTATGAGATTTTTTGTTTGTATTTTTTTTATCATGTGTGTATGTTATGCATGATAGAATGCAATTCTAAATGTTGAGATGCCAGAATAAACTATATTGAAGCGTTGGAAAGAAATAGCCAACTAATACTGATAATGAATCATGTAATCATAGTTGGTCAAAGTACCTTTTGCCATTTGCATTATGTACAGAACATATATATATATTCATTATATTATTTAATTCAATAAGACTTTAGCTTAATCAGATATTTCGCAGTGCTTATTTATTTTAAATTAATAATATTTCATTTACTGATTTTTATTTAAAAAACAAATTTATTATATATATAAAAAAAATTATATAAATAACAAGCAAATATAATACAATATAAGATTGCATTAAGTCATAACAATTTAAATATATTAAGTTACCAATACATACAAATATGTGCATATACATGCAATCTACTGCAAAAACAAATTAACAATTTTGAAAAACGATATGAAAATATCAAGATAAATATTAATATGGAAAAATGCTTAATTTTTTTATTTTAAAAAAATAATAATTTTTACACTTTTATTAAAAATGATAAAATTAGAGGTTGATGATTCAATTTAGCTTATCATCAGTAATGGACTTGTTCAAACTATAGAGATGATGAGATTTAAAACAAAGTATAGCTGACTAATGAAACAATAAAAATATACACAAATAGCCAGTGGCACAAACGAGTCAATCAAAAAACTAGATTTATAAATCTGATTGTTCCACAGCTGTAAAAAGTAGTCATTTTTTAAAAAAGTAGTCTTTTGGAAAAAAACAGTGAAAGCACAAATGTTACCAAGTCACATTTAGAGCAGTAATTTATCATTATCCTTACAGCAAATCCCATGTTTCCCACTACTTGCAAAAAGAAGTCAGGTAGGGCCAAGTCTAGGTTGGTAAGGGCAGGTAGAAAATTATATTGGCCTTTTATAAAGCAAACCGGTGTACTGAAAATGTTAAAATTGTAGGAATAAGTCATGGCATTCTTTTAGACACCAATTGTTACTTGTAACCTCTACCATTTGTAATTCCACCAATCATAATAGGTGGTGATCTTTTTTAACTGTTGTAAATGTCTTATTATTGTAAATAAATATTTTTATGTTACTTTAATTATATCTCAATTATTTCTTAGTTGTAAAACATTTTTCAACATATATACTCAGCAGAAGACATTAAAAAAGATTGTGGTATAGGAATTATTAAAAAGTTATAGGCATTGTTTTAAAGCTCATTAATCCAATGACTTATTTCTTTGGACCTTATTATTTTGGGTATGCGGATCAGTCAGTTGAAAACAAGAATTCATTTAATCTATAATGATCTATAATAGATTTTCTAGATATATTATTTTGAATGATAATTTATTTTATTTTTATTAGTAATATAAAAGATTGAAAATCTTACATTTTTATAATCTTGTTATTCAGAAAATTATTATATATAATTTTAAATTCAAGTATTTCCATTAATAATTGTAGATATAAGTACATACATGTAATCTATTTTAGATTAAGGTTTCACATCATGACATATTAAAATCGTCTCCTTTAGACTTTATCTTGTGTTTGGAAAGTGAGAGTATTCATTTATAGTTAAAATCCACAATGTGCATGTGCATTAGCTTAATGGCTAGTTATTAATATTATAGTTTATACAACATAGCACTATATAAAATAAATATCTTATTTACGTATGTTTAATTTGAAATAAGAATGACATATAGTAAATTCTAGAAAATTTTGCAAGCGTCATTCATTCAGGCATAGTAAAAGTAATTTAAAGTGAACGCTTAACATCTTCATGTTCACATTTCCAAATGCTTAAGATTTGCCCATACATAAACGTTTGGGTCGAAAAGATAGATGGATTCATTCTATCTTTTCACAAAGACTTTATGTTGTGTTTGGAAAGTAAGAGTATTCATTTATAGTTAAAATCCACAAAGCACATGTGCATTAGCTTAATGGCTAATTATTAATATTATACTTTACTAATAAAAATGATTTAGACTTTAAAAATATTAATAAAAGTGAATTTAAATAATATAATGTTTTATTAATCTTGTTATTATCAGATGCTATGATCAGGTGATTGATGGACTCCAGAGTGATGGATAGCGAGAAAACCTTTAAATACGAAAACCAAATGTAAATAACAAAGTAACAATGCCCCACCAAGAATTCCTACCGCTATGTATGATAGGTTGTTAGTTCAGAAATATCTAGATACTGTTTATGATACACTCTTTTTTATCTACCTCTTTTTTATTCAATCATTTAAGCTACTGTAGATATGGTCATCATGAGCCTCTCATGCCATCAGACAACTTCTTATACTAACTGTGACAATCAGATTGTGTGTTCATACAACAGTATATCCATTTTTTAACTGCATACACAACATTTCTGAATCCAATTTCTTTTTTCTTTTATTTTTTAGCTAAAGCCCTTGGGAATTAAGAAAATTATGGTGGGAACAACCTTAATAATCTGTAAGTTCCAATGAGCTGTTTTGGAACTGGATTTCAGTGGAACAAAAGTTTCATCTGATAAAGCTTTTATATTTAGGCAACCTTCCCCCTGCCTATCATGGGAATGGAATGGCCTAGGAAATGTCATCTAAAAATGGCATGTCTCACACATTCTGACTATCTTATTACACTTAATAGATTACTCATAAAAATAATAATAATGGTAATATTAATATCACTAACAGTAAAAAAGTGAGTCGGTGAGAGTACTAAAGATATGTATTATAAATCTAATATTTTGCTAAAATATAGGTGCATGGAATGTGACAACTTTTTTTGATACAAAGTTTTTAAACCCAGAATAGAAAATTGTGCAGGTGGCTAAGGGCTATCAATATTTAAGATTGATAAAGCTGATCTTAATGATACTTGCTTCCCAGGAAAAAAAGGAAGTTTAATATAACATATGGATGGATGCAAGTTTTTTGGAAAAGCAAGTAAGTCTGTGAAAGTAAAATGCATGGTGTTCAATTGTCATAAAGTTTAATTTAGTATCTTTTCTTGTTGTAACTCCTCATTGTATCAATGAAAGACTAATGGTATTAAAACTCATCTTCAGAGAAAGAAAGCTTTTATTTTTTTGTTGGATATTATTATTAAAGCACTACCATTAGAAGATCAAGTATTTCCTTTTTTGATTTAATGCATGTGTTGATACAAGTAGCAAACTTTAGCTAAAAATTATTGGAAATAATATTTATGCTATAAATTAAAATGCATTAAACATAAATTTATTGACACAAATACTTTGTTTAAAAAAAAAAGATGATAAAAAACATGGATTCATAAAACAATGGCATTTAATAGATTACATTATAGTTAGTAATCATAATGCAAGAGTTCCCATTATGTGAGCACTTACAAATGCAGATTGTTGGTTTGATTATAGATTAATAATCTGCAATATTAAAATGATAGTTGCATTAAAAAATAGATATTATTCTAATTATATTCTTAAAAAAATTGATGTTTGTAAATTTTGGCAACATCATGTTACTGAGGATTTTTTTTTAAGGCGTGTGTTATATTTACAAGTAAATCTATTCTTAGTTTCACTGAAAAGAAGAATCATGATTAGTTTTCTGCAACAATCTTATTATTAGTGATAAAGAAAGTACATTGCATTTAGTAGACTAAATATAGAACTTCATAAAGATCTGATGGCAAGAGTTGAATGACTGACAAGAATATATAAAAATGAATGGAGAATTAAAACTGCCAAGAAGATAGAGACATTTGCTGATCATCATCATTTTTAGATTTTTTTTTGATGTATTGAATGTAATAATGGATTTGAGAAATAGCATCATAATCCTATTAAATCCAGTAATGGCCTTCTTTTATACAATAACTATGATATTTTGAACAGATGAAAGGAGTATTTTGACCATTTTTGAATAATAATACAATAATTGAGATAAGGGATTTTTAATGATATCTTTATTTTATTTGCTTATTTACAAAGATATCGAGCTTAGTGAAGTCTAAACAGCTCTTTATAGTATTAAAAATGAAAAGACTGCAGGTTCTGATGAAATACTTGAAAAAGTTTTAAAATAGTGGTAGATAGATAGATAAATGGATGGATGGACAGAAAGAGATAGAGAAATACATAGATAAATAGGTAGATGGATGGATGGATGATTAGATAGATGGATAGATGAATCGATGGATGGATCGATGAATTGATAGATGGATAGATGATTTGATAAATGGATAGATAAATGAATAGATAAATGGATGGATATGTGAATGGTTTGATCAATGAATATATGGATGGATAGACAGCCAGATGGACAGACAAATGGGCAGATAGATAGATAAATGGAAAAGGAGAGATGGGTGAATAAATGGATGGATAGATACAGATAGCTGAAAAGATAAATACATAGTTCAATCATTCAGATAGTTAGATGACTAAATAGCTAGATAGATAAATAGAAAGATAGATGACACATTAAAAAATACTTCATCATAATCAATAGTATTCTGTCTCATGGGCAAGTTTTCACTTCGTTATCTTCATTGCCCACTTCTTCAACTTCACAAAACTCTTCCAATCTCTTTACATCATTCAAAAATATTAATCTTTTTCTTCTTCTTTTTTTTGTGCTTCCACTCACCATTTTCTCCAAAATATATTTTATTAAACTATACATTCTTCTTAATATATGTTCAATGCAATTCTCTCTTTCTATTTTTAATTTCCTCAATCAATCTTCTTTTTTCATTTAATATTTTCAAAACTTCATTTGTTATTTTATTCATCCAACTATTTTTTTCTATTCTTCTCCATGTTCACATCTCACAGGCTTCCAATAAGTTCCTAATTTTATTAATCATTGTCCACATTTCACAACCATACAGTAGTACATTCCATACATAGCATTTAATTAATCTTTTTTTTAATTCTCTATCATAGATCTGCAAAATATTTTCCTTCTTTTAATAAATGCCTCTTTCATTAATGCTATTTTTTTAACTTCATCTTCACTTCTTCCATCCTCACTCAACCAACTACTCAAATATCTAAATCCCTTTATCAATTGAACTATGTTATCATTGATTTCAATTTGCAGTATTTTTACATTCCCTATCCATACATACTTGGTCTTCTCAACATTAATCCTCATTTCATATATCCTTCATCCAATTTATTCAACATATTCTGAAGACATTTTATCCTCAGCTATGAGTCATATCATCTGCAAATCTTATACGTTTTATTATTCTACCTCCAACATTTTTTCCTCTACTGTCTAAATAATTATTTAATATGTTTTTTAAATAAATATTAAAAAGAAAAGGTGACATACTGCATCCTTGTCTAACTTCTTTTTCTATATTCGCTTATTCAGTCTTATTATTCTCCAGTCTAGCTCCTAACCTTTGCCCAATATAATATTAGAAATTTAATTTTCTCTCTTTCCAAAATAATTCTTTATTTTTTAAGATACTCCATCAAATGCTTTTTTCAAATCCACAAAACATTAACCAATTCTTTATCATTTTGAATATCTCTCTCTGTAATTGTTCTAGTAACACCAATAGTATCTCTTGTACTTTTCCCTCTCTGAAAACCAAACTGTTATTTTCCAGTATAATATTCTACCTTACCATAAATTTTTTCAGTCAAAATCATCAATAAAACTTTAAAAGCATGAGATAACAAACTTATTGTCATGTACTCTTCACATTTAACAGCTTTTTTAGCAATTGGATCCATTATAATTGTTAAAAAATCTTGAGTCCAAACTCTACTATTGTATATTAAATTAAAAAACCTCACTATTTCCTTTATAGTAAATTCGCCCATTTCTTTCAAAATTCTATAGGGTTTGCACCAAAACCAACAGCCTTGCCATTCTTCAATTGTGCAATTGACTTTATTACTTCATCTGACAATATGTTTAAACCTTTATCATCTATATCTTTTTCATTTTCAAGTTTATAATTAAATGAATTATTTTCTTTTCTATATAGACACTGAAGATATTTTCCCCATCTTTTTAATATATCATTGCTATCAGCTAATCTCTTTCCATTCTTATATGTAATTTCACTTGCTAACCATGTCTTTTTTTCCAAATTGATATTTCTAATTCTATCAAATACAGATCATATCTTTCACCTGTTGAAAGATATGATCTGTACATTCTTATTCTAACCATTTTTCTTTTGCTAAATCTGTTTTTTCTTCTTAACTCATTATTAATTTTTTATATGCATTTTGCCCTGCCTCAGTATTGACCTTCTTTCATATTCCTTACTTTCATCTTTTCCAACATACCTTCCATTATCCAAGGTTGTTTAGCTTTTTTTTTGCTGTTTTTAATAATTCCTCTTTACTCCTACACTAACACTTATCAGAACTACTAATATATTCCTTATCTTTATCAAATCTTTTATTGCATATTGTGATGGTCAAATTTGTACATTCGTGCAACAAAAATTCAGAGTTTTAGTAAATCATCCCAAGGCTAATCGAAATGAGATTGTTGAGACCCTATGTCCAATCTCACCTCAATTGCTTTACCAATGCTCAAAGATTTACTACCTTATGGATGACATATATGAGGTCACAGCATCATTTTCTTTAATCGTGTGCTGGCAGTAGCACATCAGTAAAACATAGACTATAAGAAACTGGCATATTTAACAATATAGCCATATATATATATGCAGGTATAGCATGAGCATAATTATTAAATATGGATTGTGATTCTTAATAACTAATAGTTAACTAATTAATAATGAGCAAAATTGAAACACTAAGCAGAAGTTAAAATTTAAATAAATTTAATGAAAGCCAAATTATAAATGATAAAACTAATAAATGAGATAATAATTGTAATGATTATAGGATTGTCTCACTCGCAGGTGATGATTTTAGGGATTACAACTTATTAACATTTGAAGTTTTAATTCACACGCAGAGGATGGTTTTAAAAATTACAATGTATTAATATTTGGAATTTTAGTTCACACGCAGGTGATGATTTTAAAGATTACTCACAGCTGATCTTAGTTTTCTGGTTACAAATTATTTAATTTACTTTGCTTGCTATATATATATCACTCGTAGGTGATGAAGATTTATAATATTTTTAAGTTACAATTTCATGAGACTTATTATTACCTTAAAATTTAGTTTAATTTGCTCATGATGATCTATGCCTAGTTTATGTTATATTTTTGGATTTAGACTTGCTTAAGAGCTAGCAGAAGTGATTATTATTATTTATAAAGAATATTTTACTAAACGCATATTATTTAACATATTCTCTATATAGCTTATATGCCTATAAATTCAGATTCTGTTTCAGATCAAAGCTGAAATATATAATTATATGGCGGGATGAACTGATGATTGGAAGTCATACTTCAGATACCAAGGCATATAAAAACTACATAATCTGAGTCTGTGCATCTCACAGGATTTGTACCTAGTACCGGTTCCCTTAATACTGTACCCATTGCTGTGAAAGAGACCTTTTAGTCTGGGTGATTGAACAACTAATTATCATATTCTGGATCCTTATGCTCCAGTTCTAAATATAAAGAATGGTGTGGCTCTTAAAACCTATGCCCAACTGAAAAAGTTAGTTGTCCAAACTAAGAGTAATGAGGTGACCCTTAAAATCTATGCTCATTGGAATATAATGTACAGCAACAAGTATGTATGTCTAAGCATTTCCTAAGGACACATTTTCCCCACTGACTTCATCATTATATAACAAAATAGGACACAAAAAAATAGTTTCCTTCCATGAAACTACCATAGATCAGTTCATAATTTACCATCTATAACTATGCTACCAAGGAAAATTTATGAATCTAATTTGCTAAGCTATCTATTTAGGCATTTATAATTCTAGGAAGGGTTACAGCATATTTTGGATAATTATAATACTAAATTCTAACTTTATGCTGTATATCATCACTTCAGCTAAATATTAATTAAATATTACATTTAAAGCAAATCTATTTTAAAGCATTTATAAACTTTTAATTAGATCTCTTAAATAAGTCTTATTTTATCCATTTCAGAAGGGAGTTTTGTTTGTGTTAATAATACGCAAAATTACATATATGTGTGAGAATATCTAATCACTTCTCACTAATGATTTAATTAAGAGTAAAACTCCATTCTGAAGAACATAGCATAAACAAATACATAATTGAAAATAAAATAAATTTGGCATAGATTTAACTAAAAGAAACATAAAATTAGAAATAAGATTTCCACATAAGTGAAATTTGAAATTTGGTTTTATTTGCTTATTTTAAAAAGGAAATGAAACAAATTAGCCTAAATTAGATTGGTTAAGTTATAGAATTATTAATAAAAGCAAATATTATTTTTAGGCTAAATTATGTGAAATACATGGGAAACAAAATCAGTTAAAATAAATCATGTGAAATTAATAAGTTCAAATAAATCAGGCAAGATTTAGGATTTAAATCAAAGAAAATAAAATATACATTTAATTTAGACATTTAGAATACATTAAATTATTTTGGCTATAATTAATAAATTTAGCTAGATTTTAAGAATAACAAAGTTTAGTTTAAAAGTTAACTTTAGATGGATGGAGATTTGTTACCACTATCTTTTCTGCTGTGGCAAGTTGGCTTCATCTTGGGCATTTTCTTTAGGAAGCATCGGCTTCTATTTCACCTCTCTCCACATCCTGTAGACTATCATTGGGGTCTAGAAAGAGAGGGAATTGCCTTCCACCCCATCATCATCATCATCATCACAAATTTTACAAATACTTAGAATGGAAGAATTGAACTGAATGAGTGTCTGAGTTTTTCAAAGATGGCTGCAATGAGCTTATATATTAGCTCACCCCCTTCTCCCCTGTTTAATAGTTTCAAATCTGTTTTTTAATTACCTCACTGTATTCTTGGAAATCTGGGATATCTGCTGTTATTGATTTTTTTACAGGTTAATTTATTCATACTTGGTTTTAAAATCTATTTTTACTCTTAAAATTTTAAATAGGTCAGAATACAGCGAGAAGGGTTAAGTTTATGAAATCATCTTTTTTAGAAAAACAAATCTAAAGATGGAAAAACATTATATATGCAGAAATATTATAATTTCAAATATTAATTTTAGACAAAATATTCCAAATAAAGAAATTTCTAATGTTTTAATTCTATAACATTATTCTTTCCTGCATATATATAGTTTCTTGTTACACATACGTAGCATGTTTCCATTTATTTAACTACTAGAAATATATACGTGCACATTTACTGATTTTTATATATATATACATACATTTTCTATACTATATGCTAAAATATATGCACACATACACAACTAGTATAATTAGGTTTAAGATTAGCATGATATTAGCATAATATATGAGGATTTGGGTATAGGTATACATAAATACTACTATAGTATATAGTAGGTGAAACAGAGGGATAAACAGATATGACTGTTTTAATGTTCACATATTAAACCAAATTTTCCTTTCTCCATTTCTTTCAATTTATTTTAAGTCCTATCTTACATACCATTTGCCTCTTTTTATTATTTTTAAATTTAACATTAACTTAGCCATAACCAAATTATGGTTTGCATTTATATTATCACCAAGTAAAGCATACAAATCCTTAATAGCATTCTTATATCTAGCCTGAATCAATATATAATAAATTTGATAATGTTTTCTATCAGCATAGCCAATTCCATTAATTGGTCCTTCACTACCTGAATAAAATAACTTAAAATCTCCATTACTTACTTCCCCATATCACTCCCATCTCACTTCATTTAATCTTATAACATTGATATTTATATATACTCATCTATCTTTTTAAATTTCCCAGTTCTTCTCAATGATCTAATATCACATGTGTCAATTCTCACTGTGTCATCTCTTGATGAATATACTGTGTGAGGATTTTCCAGCTTTATGATCTGAGTATTCTCATGTCTATTCCTTCCAGAAAATACACCAAAATCATTCTTAACTAAGGACTCAACATCAAACATAATGATTCCTGTAAACATACTCATAATTTACCATTGCTTTCTTTGCCCAGAAATAACCTCTGAATCTTATAAAATGAGCATCCATCTTCACCATTGTCACTTATATTGATCTTCCACTGACTTGGAAAAATGCTGTCACTGACCCAGAAACCAGCAGAGTGTTGACTTATTAAATAGTGATCAAACACTCACCATTATAAGAATTGCAGCATTTCATAAAAATAAATACACCATTGTCTCCATCATTACTTCCTGGTAGTGAAGATTGAACCATTGTCTGTGGCTGCTTATTTATAATACTTTGCTTATTTGCAGCTAATCTTTATATTTGAAGACCCTTCTCTTACCTGCAACCTGGGGATGCTCTAGATAAATATCGATATGTGTTTTAAAAATGAACAGAGTAGTAAAAACAAAATAATAAATGCAATAATACACCTGAAATGCTAACATATTCCAAAAAGAATAGGTGGGATATTCATTAAATGTACATTGGATGGAAAAATATTATGAAATGATGAAATCTTTATATATTTAATAAATGAAGCAATAAAAAAAAGGTTAAAATTGTTTATAATGATATGCATAAAATATCTAAAGAGTAAGTACATACCAAGTGAATGAAAGAATGCTTCAGTAATACTAATATTTAAAAAAAAGTGAAAAATATATTTAGTAATTATTATCTATAAGTGACTATATAGTTACTAAAATTGTTACTAATTATCTTTAAAATACTTTAGATTCAAACCATATTAAAGTAGACCACCATCCAAGTATTACAGAAAGCACAAATAATTAATGAATATTATCATTTTTTATTGGATTTGTAGATTATAAAAAAAATTTCACATTATAAACTGTTTTGCTATGGTTAAAGCTTTAAAACATTATGATTTTAGTGCAAGATATTGTCAAATTTTGAAGATTATTTGCCAAAATTCAACAATAGTGATTAGATTATATAGTGCACGTAGAAAAGAACATTAATATTAATTAAGCTTGAATGACAGAGTGATTCTATCTCTCTAAAACTTTTAGTAGAATTTTGCAAGAAGCATTTTGTGAATCAAAATAGCAATCAAATAGATAAAATAAATAGAAATTATTGTAGAAATACATTCAATTAGCCCAGATTACACCTTACTTTCATGTAGCAAATTTATCTCTCTTACTCCAGTTCTGCCACTGAGTATAAGATGTCAGTGGCAGTACTTAATATATTCTTAGTGCTTAGATTCATAAGATTAAGATGTCAATGAATTTCAGGTTGGTAATTTGTTAGTTAAAAAAAAGTAAAGAGTGGTTGATGGAGAAAAAGTTCATTAGATACAAAAAATCTAGATGCATCCAGACCCAAAACTTATCATTTATGAAATTTAGAAGATAGAACTAATATGGAAGTATTGATAGGGAAGTACTATATAGGGATTTATTAAGCAGTGTCATTTGGCATTTACCGATAACTCAAGTTTCTGCTACTAGGTAAGATAAATAGATTTGTTACTTAAATAAAAATTATTTACATAATTTGAATTTTGTAGATGATGTAGTCATTTTGAAAAAAAAAAATTAAAAAACAGAAGGTATTACAGATACTATTTGACAAAATCAAAAGCATCAATCTAAATATAAAATATTAAATGACTAAAATAATTTTAGTAAGTTAAAAAAAAATATTGACAGCAGTGAAGTAGAAGGAATTTGAAAATTTAAATATCTTGGATACACTAATAAAAATGAAATGAATAAAATTGGTCGCAACATTAAATTTTTTTATAAAGTTTTTTTAATATTGAAGCAGTTGGATCTAAGTTCGATCCTAGCTTCATGACATCTTTTCAGAAGCCCACTTCAAACCCTAGTACTAACCTTGAATTTCCAATGCAATGGGGCTTTATACATTTAATCCACGCTAATTTCCTTAAAGAAAAACTATTACATAAACATGTGTTAAAATTAACTCGTTTGAGGTTTAAATTAATCAATTCTATTAATAAATTCATGAATTTATATATATTATAACTGCGTGGATTGTGCGTATATATTTATAAATATTTAAATATATATTCATTTTAAAGTTTCATTGCGTCGGGAATGTTTTATTTTACTTTTAAATAGTTTGTTCAAATTTTAGTGATTAAAAGCTACATTCTTTTGATAAGCTTTCAGATTGTCCCTTTCCAAAAACAATGGGTAAAATTTTATTAATTAGAAAAAAGATAATTATTTAAAATGTAAGGACAGTTCCTAATTAAAATCATTTTTCTGATTTTAAAAATTCATATTCTAATTAGGAAATGAATTCAAGTTAATGAGTTTGAAAGCCTTATCGATGGAATGTATCTAAAATCAATTAGTAAAATTTTGTAACATTGATAATGAAAGAAACACTAGCCTGAAGGCATCTGAGGACAGTATAAATAGCCTGGAAAAGTTTGAAGAGGGAGAAGCCATCTTTGTTTAGAAAAGTACCATTAAACTCTGCATTTTTAAATTATGATTTTAAATAGTGTTTCTATCATGGTGAGGGGCTAAACTTCAGGAATCTGACTACTGTTCCCGAAGTCCCCTGAAAATCTTCAATGAAGCTGCTAAATCCTTTCCGGACCAATCGTGCTGCCCAAAAATCATAAAAAAATCAATCAAAATGCTGTTCAAGTAACTTGCCAAATGTGCGCCTACGTCTCAACCAACTCGGATGTGTAAACTAAGGAACCAGCCCTGGAAGAAATGGTAATATAATTCCATCATGAATTGTAACTTTCTGGCCAGTTTCCAAACTTTACTTTACACTCTCTTTAAAAGCTCTTCTCATTCCTTAATGTAATAATCTGTATAAAACTTTCCTTTTAATTTATGCTATTTTAAATTTATATAGTAATTCTCTCAATCTTTAGTCCTTAGATTTAACTTTCCTTTTTTTATGATGGTGGTTCATTTATTGTATTATATATATTTATTGAGTAATTTATTAATGTCATTTATTTTTAATTATATGCCAATAATTTTTCGATTCGATGATTTCCCCTGTTCCATTTGCCTTATTCAAGTAATAAAATATTAAGACTGATAGTAATTTCCGCCCATTAGAACTAAATTTATACCATTCTATTAATTGTCAAGTCAAAAAAATTTATTCAATGTTTGCTATTTTTATAATTGGCTAATAATAAATCATTAGCTTTGTTTCTAACCTATGTCCCCAGCTCTTTTATCAGGTTAACAAATGTTTATCTATTTATATTTATAATCTCAAAATATTTTTGCAAAGGGGTTGATAAAGGAATCAAATGAATACTTTCTAATCCAAATCCTTTTTTTTATATATATTAATATTCGGGGGGGGGGGGCATGATGTTTGGGCATAGTTAATATAATTTTATAACTGCTTTAAAATAATTTTAGTTAAAAGCTCATTTGACTTTAATTAATTTGATCAAGTCATCACATAGAGCATTCTATAATAAATTGGGTTTTATTATTCAAATGGTGACTATCAAGTCATCATCTTCTAACGTTGTTGATGCAGGGCAATCTTCCACTCAATAGGCTTGTCGTTGGTGATATTACGATTATTTTAATTATAGAGGAAGAAAGCATTTCCTTCCCTGCTTATATTATATTTGGAACACCAAAAGTTCATAGCTATGACTCGGCCTGGCTTTCCCCATGTTCCACATCTCCTTAAAGGGCAGTAAGACTTGTAAAATACAAGCCGCCATACTACTTAAATCACCGACAAGCGATTATCTTTCCTGTTCATTTTATAGCTCATAATTCGTCAGCACCGTTACCTCTCTTTTCCAGAAAGCCCGCTCTTATGCTCGTAATTCATGATGAAGTGATTTCAATTAAATTCAAACAAATTCTTAGTCATCTCTACTTAAATAAGTTTTCTAGTAAATGTTAAAGTTATGCCTTTAATATGTATCTTGCTCTTCATGAATGGATTTGCGAATGTGAAAATAAACCTCACATTCTTTCATATAAAATTCGAATAATAATTTCTGTCACCACTGAATACCTTTATCTGCCCTTCTTTTCTTGTTGGGGGCATAGACATAAAGATTTCCATAATATTGCGTAATAGTTGTTGGCATATAATAGGGACTGCCATTCTTATTGCAATTATAAACTCTGTTTAAGGACTAGAGGTAATCAATATAGTCATCATTTAAAAGTTGAACAATAACTATTAATATTGTTATTAAACATTTTATTAACACACTTGGTTTCTTAACTCTTTTATTCAATCATTATTTTAATGTTAATGCTTGCTGTCTGTGTTGGCAACCCGAACATATACATATGATTCGACTTAAAATTATCTTTAGTTAATTTATTATCTGTTATTAGTGTCAGTTCAGGGGTTTCAAATCATCATCATCCGTTGAGCTAGTTTCTTGATGCATAGTCATGTACCATCGATATAAGTCATCCATTGATTTGATCTAAGCTCATGAGTTGGGTTTGAATTCAGTTTGGTTCGACTGAGTTTGAATCTGACTTTGAGTGAGATTGTTGCTGGATGGTTTTTCGACCGGTACAATATAAATAATCTAAGATTAAGTGAAAATATGCTGATGTGTTGTAAATCTATTTAATAAATATGTAATTTCTATATTCAAAAGTATGCCTAGTAAACTAGATATATTTTAGAATAAGGATTTTGCTAGAAAAAAGAATAAATGAAAGAGAGAACAAATGAGTATGCTAACATCATTGAGAGAATTAAGATGAAGAAATAAAATTAGAATGATTCTGGTGTTAGAAAAGATATTATATAGGTGATTAAAGTCCAAGTGATATATTACAAAATCCAGTATATAAAAAAAAATCTGCATATTAAAAAGATGAATAAATAGAACATTTGATTTAATAATGTGGATGAAGAAAATAGTAGAAAGTACTGGAATAAATTCAGACACTTGATATTACAATAGATTAATTAAGATTAAAAATTATGAATATGGTAAAATCTGCAGTAAGATTTAATTTAGTTAAAACATGTATGATCTATACAGAATTTTCAGGGCAAGATTTCTTGAGCAAATAGCTCCTAAAAAAGAAATGGTAAAAAGTTATTTCTCCTCAGTTTTTTTAATTGCAAATTGCAAAATGATAAGAATTTAATTAAGACTATTATTTTACCTTCTGACTAAAAAAAAAAATACCTATTGCCTGACAAACATTAGATAGTTACCTGGTTTAGTTATTGGCTAACTAACTATTTTTAAAAAATAAATCTGAATGATGTCTGAAAAAGTTTTGAAATTTGATCTATTTTAAATTGAAACCTAAATGTAAATAACTAAATCTTTGACATGGTAGGCATATTTAGCTAGTAAAATGCGAATATATCTACAAGCAATCGCTGTCAAATATTATTTATTGTCTCAAAAAATAATGGTTTACAAAAAAAATCTTTCAATTTTAAAATCCGCTAAATCCACATTACAGCCGTCAGCTTATACACAATTATACATTTTATCAATTTTTTTTTCTTTAAAAAGATATCTTTTTGTACAACTTATCAAAGTTTTCTTAAAACGATTATTTTAAAAATCTTATGTTTATTTCTTTAAACTTTTCATTTCAAAAAAAAAAATGTCTGAAGTTTTTAAAGGATTACGATTGTAAAAAGGTTCAAATATCAAAAGATTTACAGTCGTTATTAGGAAACGAGAAATAGTTAATATCAGATAGCTGTAAAAAATAGAAATGAACAGAAATAGGATGTGATAAAATCTCATTATTAAAAAATCCTGACAGTCATGTGCATGTTTATTAACTCAGATGTGACTTGTCAATATTTTTGAGTAATAATCATCATCAAAAAATATATAGATATTAATTTTTTTTTAATTAGGTTATAACAATGTTAATTAATCAAGCTACACGTAAGTATATAGATGAATAAATAGCTGATCGCCCACTATAGAGAAAACCAACATCTGTTTCATTACTATATAGGATTTCATTCCGGAGCAGGGAAGTCATCAGTTGCTCTTAGAAATTAATATCACCTCACTCCTCATACATTAGCATAATGACTTTTAATATTTAAATGAAAAAGGCATGATTTTCTTAGAGAGAGAAATTAAAACTTAAAAAAAAAAACACAAACCTTCTTAAATATTTATTGCAAATGATATGCCATAAACTGTATTTCATAAAGTTACATATATATATATATAGTTATGTTGTCTATTATATATTTTAATATCTATTTTTCAAAAATTGTTTATATTATTTGTAAATGTATTTCTTTCTAATGATTGCAAATTTCTAAAACAACTAATACTTATTTAATTTGCTTATACATAAAAGGTAAGACAACCTAAAAACAATCATCTGCAGGATGAAGGCTTTTCCAACAGTTCATAATAGAAAAACAATAAGAAAAAAATAATAATCAAGTGGCTAATCAGGTAAGACAACAGATTTTCATTTTAAGTTTGCCCTTTACCTAAACTGATCAACATTGGATAATTAGCAAGATTGACAATGAGCTGGCTACCTGAAAGAAGAATTCTGAATTTACTTGACTCAGAATTTGAAATCAGATTATAGGTAAGATACAAAGATATACCACTATTGCATTTTATAACTATTGTTTTTATTATTGCTATTTTTTTTTTTTCAGGAATGAATTTCTTCACTCTATTAAAGCATACTATTATAAATTTTTGAGTAATGAATATGATTTCTAATTTTTTTATGCTTTAAAAATAAATGCCTAAAATTTAAAAATCCTAACATTTTGAACACAAGCCAATTCTAATGCATAATTATTTTAGGATGGACCGTACATAAAATATCATCCGCATGCCATACCCAGAACTAAGATTCAAATCTAGATAAAACTTGGATTTTCTCTTTCAAATTCAAAGCAAGCTTAGATTTTTTTTCCAGGGATATGTTCCCTTGTCAACACAGCTATCTATCTAATTATTGGTTAGAAAATAAGTATATATTATTTTTGTTTAGTCTGGCAAATGTTGTTTTTTCTCATTATTTCTTTATAGACAGTTGCTAGATGAGTTTTGGCCCACAGAAAGTTAAAACTGTTTTAGTTTACAATATCACTTATAAATACATTTATTTTTAGCAAAAATACATTATTTGATATCTAATTAAAGAATATAATTTTCTATTTTACAATTTTTATGCATTTTTATTATTTTTTTTTAATACAATTTATAGATTTACTTTTCACGTGTATATTGTTTTTTTATTTGGCAGTAAAACAATTAGTAAATATAATCTATCTATCAAAAATTCATGATTATATAACTTCTTGATTTAACTATATCTCCACCCACATATCCACCTTTCTTATAAATAGCAAACTTTCAAAATAATATTTTCTAATTTATTATTTACATGAGCTGAACAATCAATAACAAGTTGGTTAGATTTTAATATAGAGTAGGAGCCTCATTTCAGCAAAAGAATTTACATTGAAGTAGTCATATTTGGGGATCTTTTTTACTACACATGGAAATAGAATGATTAGAAAAATGGTAGGTATAATTTCATAGTAAAACATATTCAGAAAAAGGAAGTTTAATCGAACAGATAAATAACTTCAAGTTTTTTGGAAAGTCAAATGGTGAATAAAAAGATAATGCATGGCTCTGAACTCAGCATGAGATTTACTTTAGTATTTTATATTTTTTGAATTCTTAAATATATTAATGAAAGGCTAATATATTAAAAGATATGTTGTGAAATGGTATCTGTTTCTATTTTATCAGTCCTTATGCACCAACATTAAATTCAAAATAATGGAAAAAAAATCCCAAACAAATATTTTGTTTCATGTTGCAAAATGTTATTACATTAATTCTATTAAAGAATCTTTTTATAGATTTTATTGTTGCAATGTTATTGATATCATGCAGAACTCAAGTCATCTACTGTTATGAAATATTTATATCACACATTTAATAAGCAGTTTGTTTAGCAGAAAATAATTATAAAAAAACATGGATACATACACATTCAAAACAATAGTATCTTGTGAATTATGTTGTTATAAGGAATCAAAATATTAAAGAAGTTATTATATAAATATTTACACCATTTGCTGGACAAATTATAAATTGACATACTACAAGATTAAAATTATACTTGCCTTAAAAATACATCATTAGTTCAGATATATCAGTAGAAAATTTGGCATTATTTTTTTTTTTTAATTTGCTCAGATATGAATGATTATGGATATGAGTAAACCTATTTTAGATTTGCTATAAAGGAAATTCTGATTGACTTTCTGAAAATAATTCTAATTACTAATATTTGATTAAATCAGAAAATGTTGGATTCTTTGATTGGATGAATAAAAAATTGAATGTGGAGCTTTGTAAGCAATAAAAAACTTTTTTAAAAAAGCTTGCCAGATAACAAAAAAATTTTAAAAACTATTGCAAGATTAAAACTGTAAAATAGTCATCCACAAGAGGTTTTTTTAAAACATTCTACTAAGTCTATGAATAGCATGCATTTATATGTTAATATTGATATTTCAAATGGCAACAGGATATATTCTGATTCTCTTTAGGAAAATAATAACAAAAAATAATATTTTTTAATGATATACTATTTACATTCAGATGAAGAATTATAGCAGCTCGTTTCAATTTCAAATATAAGAAGGCTGTAAGTTCTAGTAAAATATTTGGAGAAAAGGTGATGAAATGTTAGTTTATAAAATATTAGAATTTTTTAAGAATATATGAATTCATTCAATTGTGGAAATGGATAGTGAAGGATGCTTCCATTGTATCAACTTATAAAAATAGAGAAGATAAAATGATTGCACTAATTATCATAAAATAACATTGTTTTCCACTAAAACAATGTTATGTTCAAGAATTTTAGTAAATAAATTGTTTCCAGTTATAGAACAATAGTTACTATAAACTCAATGCAATTTTAGAAGACAAAAAACAGTATATTCATGGTTTCTATTGCCAGAGAAATAAAAAATTATATCATAAGCATTGATTTATTTCCTATAGTGCTTTTATCGATTTGATTGTATCATTTCATCTAATTGTTGAAGGGAATTGTGGAAGTGCTGCTCATGTTAAAAATTATGAGTCATTTAAGCTCAAAAATGATGTTAAACAAAGATAGATCTTTTTTTTTCCTTTTTACAACAATATTATTTGGAATGGTTTATATAGCAGACATCAGTATACAAAATAAATTTTATGGTTGTTTTAATTTGCATAGATTAAAAGCATAAACAAGAGCATCTTATTGATTTTATATTCAAAGATTGCTGAAGCTTCTATTATTTTTGCCAATTTAAAAAATGATCTGCAGAATGTTCTTAATATTTGAATGTGATATATATAGATTTTTTTTTAATAATTAATATTCAAAAACTTCAGTGTTTTATCAGTCAGTGGTGAAAGAAAAATTTTCAGTAACCATTAGCAAAGTTGATTGTCATTAATTTAATTATCTTGATAGCTTTTTGGGTAAAAAGGTAGATTTGAATATAGAAGTGTAGTTACAGATTCGTGTGTATTATGTTGTATATAACAATGTAAAGATATGATATTTCATTAATAACTGCAATTAAACTAATTATATAGGTGATTAGTATTTTGTTCAATTTATTATATGAGAAAAATATGAAAAAAGGTTACTATTAACATTTTGAAAGTAGATGGTAAGATCAACTATGTATTTTTTAAGACTAAATGATATATTATTGATTTTGTCACTGTAAAGGCATATCTTTGTTAAATTGAACATATGAAGTGAATGAGTGATAAAAAAATGTTTATTTATTTATTTATTTTATTAAGGAAAATATGCATACAATTACAGTATAAATCTTTTTGGTATGTATTTGTTTAGATTTGTTACACTTATTACAATAATCATCAGTAAATGATTTTCCAAATTTAGAAAATATACTCATTTGATACATTAGTTACAATTATTATGACAAATTAATTATCATGATCAGAGTGAAAATCTCATTGTTCAAACTTAGTCTATAATTATTATGTAACTAGTTTTATATCAGAACAACTGGCTCTTCATTTAGCCGGTGATCATTATGCAGTTCGTATTTTAATTGGTAGCAATCCTTTGTTATTCTTCACCTAACCGGGCCATTTATTTTTTAACCTTGAATTAATATTTAATTAGCATGCCTGGGATAGGCTCTTAGTCCAGTAGCCTAAATTGCCCCCAAATGTCTCCGAAGAGCTTTTCTGGCATTAACAAGCGATCCCTGAATATAGTCCTTTGAAAATTTTTTTTACATATCTCCCATGGTTCCTTACTTCCTTGCTTAAAAACAAAATAATTTCTAGTTAACCACACAGCATAAAGCAGGAACAGTCCCATTCTAATTGCAGCAAAAACACCACTCATTATAGCATCCCTGATTCTTAGAATTTTTATGTTAGCCGGCAGTATTCTCGTTATATTTTGTCTAGCAGGACTCAAAAATGGGCAAGCAGTAAAAATATGTCCAATAGTTTTATCCTCTATTTTACATAAGCTACATAGTGGTTCTATTTTAGAGAAATTTCTATAATTTACCAAAAAATGATTCGTTGGCAAGGTTTTCAATTAAGTTTTATGATAAAGTCAATATGTTTGGCTTCTAAGTAGCAAAATTTTAATTTCCTGATTAGTAATCTGGTAGATAAATCAAGCTCAGTAATTAATTCAGTAATGTTTGCATGCATGTTTTTGTAAACTTGCCAGTAAGTGTTAGTATTGTTAATGATTGATGCTGTAACTTTGAAGAATTTGTTGGCATATGCTAGCAGCTCAATGGCCCACTTATTGGTGGTGGCTCAATATCATCCTGTAATGAGTCCACTGGCAATCTTGCAGTCATCGGCTTAAGCATTGATAGGGATTTTCTGAATAAAAAAGGTATTAAGATCATTCAACCCAAGCCCATTCAGGTCTTTTGGTCTCTGCATCTTGGCTAAACTGATGGTTACTGTTTTTCTCTTCCACAAGATGCCAATACAGACTGAGTTTATTGCATTCTGAAAACACCTAGTTGGTTTAAAAAGTGTCATGAAGTAATTAAATTTGTGGAAGCACCAACACGTTGATCGGTGCCGCCTTACCTGGGAGCGATAAGTAGATCCCTGCGAGAGCACTTGCAACCTTTTTGTTTTTTCTAGAATGCTGTTTTCCAGTGCTCTTCTCATAGCCGACCTGGACAGCATCATGGGGAATCCAAGAAAGTTTTGAGGTTTTCCCGAGAATCTTGAAGGAATTGCTGTCACCGATGGATCTTCCAGGTAGCAGATTTCTCAGAGTTTATTCTTAGTCTATATCTCCCAGTGTATTCATCCAGAAGTTTATATAGTTTGGGCAAGTATTTATGTGAGGGGAGGATGAACATGATTACTGAGGAAGGTATAGATTTCATTTACATTTTATATATAATTTTTTCAAAGACACTAAAGAATTGCAATGTTGATTGTTTTCATTGGGAAGATATGAAGGATAGCTATAATTAAGCATGACATTGAAAACTTTGAAAAATTAAAATTTATAATAGAATAAATTAAAAGATAGACTTTTCAAGATGTCATAAAAACACATTTTCATTGTATTGGTCAGGTAAAGTAAATGTATGATGACATAGTTGAAGTAAGTTTTTATGGGATATAGGTCTTATTTATATTATAAAAATGATCTGAAATACCTTAAAGTGGTATAATACTGATTGCTTTTATTTAGGACATGGCTCAGAATAGAGTATAATGAAGAAATACAATCAGACAAGATGTTTCAGTCTGCCAGAAAAAAAAAGTTGCTGCATTGTGATTTGTCAATTTTTTATGAAGTATATGATGATTTGGAGATATCCATTCACACTGTTTATAACTAATTTAAAGTGAATTAATCTAGTCATTAAATAACAATTATATATTCAGTTAACTTGAAAACCTCATATGACATTCAAACATGCAAATACCAGATGAGCATAATAATTTTATTAAATTGATCAACCAAAAATTAAATAAATCATTAATTTGTGAGTCCGTCACTCTATTACTACACTTATCCATAGAAAGCAAGTACTGATTCTAACATCAATCTAAACACAAAGAAATATACAACTAATTCCTACTTTGTGAGAGAGTGGTATAATGGGAAATATTAGGCTGTCAGTATGGGCATGGATGTTCAGATAATTGATACATCTGGCTCACCTGGTGAGCAATGGTTGTTTGTAAAATGCATGAATAGTGAAAAAGAATGGTCTTAATTTCTCCAGTGGTGAATGCTTGCATTATGGTGGAGTTGAAATAAAAAAATACAATGACAAAAAACATAAAAACCTGGAAAATACATATCTTCAATGCAATGACTATTGATTATTCCACAAAGTTTTAAAAGTGGATTGAAACCAGCCTCTATCATGTATGAGAATAGTGTAATAGAAGAAACCAAGCCCTCAACATTGATATGGAGATTCTGTTTGATAAAACACCTGAATTGTATCTACCTCACCTGAAGAAGCAAGATTATTTATAAAATGCTTGTATAATGAAGGGAATGGTCTGACTTTTTGAAAAGATGTATTGGTCACTGTAATGTGAGCTTGAGATAAAGGATGCACTGATTAAAACCAAAATAACATTTTAAAAAGCTAACAAATATTTTATTATAAGTTATAACCACAGAAGAGTTAACTATAGATATATATTTTAAGAATTATTCCTGATTGCAAATAAAAAATAAAATTCTCAAGTGAAGTTGGATAATTTAAATTTTCTCTCTACATTATCAGAATCAATAACTTAAAAAGAACTTTTTTAATTAATTACTTTTACAAATTTTCTTATCTAAGACATTTCATTATTTGATAATTTAATTAAATTTTATTTGAAAATATTTCTTACAGTATTATTATTTACATTTTAAAACATTAAATTTATACTAATGATTATTAATTAAAATTATATTTAATAAATCATAGTTTATAAATAAACTGCAATATATATATAAAATTAATCTAGAGATAATTCACTTGCTTGAAGTTCTGTTCCCTAGTGCTTTCCTTTTACTTAGAAAAAATTCCCAGGTGGGAATAAAAATAAGTATGAAAAACTTTATTAATTTTAATTACGCTTCAAATCACAATGGAACTACTTTTTTATATTTAATATATTAATTTTAAAAAAAACACCAGCAGAAATAAGATTTAATAAAGTAAAAAAAACCTAGTAAACAGCCAATTTATTTTTTCAAAGATACATTGATTTTTTAATAAAAACATAAGAAAACATAAAAAAAATAAGTTCTACAATTATAAAAAAAATAATGGCAAATTATTGAAGATTGTCTCTAATTTTTTCAAGAAGGAAAAATCACTAAGTGCTTGCATTCTAGAATGTATTTGACTGTTTGTTTATGTGTCTACCTGCTTATTTCTTTGCCTATATATCTATCTATCTATTTTTGTGTGTATATGTGTATCTAGATATCGGTCTGTTTTTGTTTATTTGTCTGTCTACTTGTCTGTCTATGTGACTATTTTGGTGTATAAGTAAGTTTGTATTATTTTCTTTCTGTTTATCTATTTGTCTGTCTGCCTATATATCTAACCATGGTATCTATCCATCTACACATCCAATCAACTGTCTGCCTACCTATTTATGAATATAAATTTCAGTAATGCTATCTATGTCAAACAGAAAATCTGAATAAAGCAATCTGACAAATGTTCAATTCTTTAGTTAATCAATGTAAGTATCTATCTATCTATCTGTCTGTCTGTCTGTCTGTCTGTCTATCTATCTATCTATCTGTCTATCTATTTATCTATCTATCTATCTATCTATCTATAGGTGTATCAGCATATTCATATATTTGTTTGTCTATCTGTTATGTCTGCATGTCTATCTATTTGTTTGCCTACTTATCTTTTTATCTAGCTGTATATGAACATCTATCTATCTGTCTGTCTATATATCCATCCATACTTTCACCCACCCACCTACCTACCTACCCATCCACCTATCTACTTATCTAGTTAGTTAGCTAGCTTGCTCAAATTCTCATTGTGATGAAAAAGTAGAAGATTTTCATATGGATATACAAAAGACTTTTGATCAGACCAAAAAACATTCTTAAAATTGTCATAGAAAATTAATGTTAGAATTGATAAATAATTAAAAGATGGAAGTGCTATAGATAAATTGGTTATGGTGATAGAAATAAGAGAGGACATAAAACTTGTGAAGTTTGAAGCTACAAAAAAAACTTCATATTATATCTTTTTTTTTTTTTTGAGGAAAATGTTAAACAGAAATGGATCTGGAAGCATCCAAATGAAGATACAACAAAATTGGATTATATTTTGACTACTAGAAATTATGTATTTCAAGGTGGTAAGGTTTTTAATAAATTCAATACAGGAAGTGATTATTGATTAGACAGATTTAAATACATGTTAAGACAAAAATTATTAAGAACAACAGTATTCACAGTTGATATTCCTAATTCTGAGCAACAATATAATATTTTAAATTAGAACTTGCAAATCATTTTTAAATATTAACAAATTTTGAACATGATTAAGATTTGAATAAAAGTAATAGGAAGGCAACTGATACACTTTTAAAAACTACTGCAAATATAGCTAGTCCAAAAAAACACCAATTGACCAGTAGATTTTCTACTAAGATGACAATTTATGAATGCATTAAGAAGAATTGAATATCTAGAATTTTGTAAAATGGTATGAAAAAGAGTTGTTAACAATATAAGAAAGAATAATTGTGAATTAGCAAGAAAAGCTATAGAGGAGAATAAAAGTCTCAGGAGAGTAAAATAACTTCTTGGTATTGGTAGAAAAATTATTTCTGCATTAAGAAAAAAAGATGAAACTACTGTATTACTAAAAAAAAGAGATGAAATCATGAAATGTGTAGAAGAGTTCCATCAAAAATTATATAACAATAAAAAGAAAGGAATAATATCTCTTATGACTGCTACATCTTTTGAATTGCCCAGAATTTTAAATAAAGAAACAAGTCAGAAAATTTATATCTATAAAGAAAGAAAAAATTCCAGATAATGATAGAATTATAATCAATACCCTAAAAGAAGCAGGTAAAGAAATAGTATTTATTTATTTTTTTGGCAAAGATATGTACCAAATATTTAAATGATAAAGATGTACCAGATAATTACAAGAATGCAGTATTAATATTTAAAAAATGTGATAAAGAAGATATTAGAAATTACAGATGTATACAAAGTTTTTACCAAGAATACTACTTGTCTACACTGAATCTTGAATTTTAACCAACCAAAAGAACAAGTTGAATGTAAAAGTAGTTTTTGAATAAAATATCCAATTAATGAATAAAATATTCAATTATTGAGATAAGTTATAGAAAGACGAATGAATATGAGTTGCCATTATACTTTGGGTTTATAGATTATGAAAGGATTTGACAATATATGCATTTCTTCAGTGATTAAAACATTGGATCATCAAGATATAGTTCCAGGATATTGATATATTCTAAAATATATTTATAAAAATGCAACAACAACAATTAGATTACATAATGATACTTGGAAGATTAACATTGAGAAAGGTGACTCCATATCTCCAAAACTTTTTACAGAAGTTTTGAAAGAAATATTTTGTGGATAAAAATGGGAAGATAAAAGAGTAAAAGTAAATAGAGATTATTTAAGTTGCAGTTTTTGCAGATGATGTAATTGCTTTTGCAAATAATGTTTTACATTTTCAGGAATTGTTGCAAGAATTATCAGATAAAAGAAAAAAGTAGGAAGATAAATATTAAAAAGTCTAAAGTAATGTTAAATGAATTTTCTCAAAAGAAGAAAATAAAGATTACTAATGATAAGTTAGAAAATGTTAACAACTACAAACATTTTAGATTATTATTACTTATAAAAACATAATGGATTAAATTAATCATAGAATAAACTTGAGAGGAATATTTTGGGTAGAAATAACTTGCTATTAAAAGGAAATATTTTTTTGAAAAGGAACATTTTTAATAAATGTGTTTTACTAGTTCTTATTTATGGACTGTAGACTTGAACACTTAACAGAAGCACAATATAAAGACTTCATGGAGATAATGCATGTTAGGGGTAACAAGAGATCAGAAACAAAATACATGAGTGAGAGAACAAACAGATATTACTGACATTATGAGAAGAGATATTAGATGGATAGTTGAAATCTTAAACTAGATTCCAAGTTATTAAAACAGGCAAAACTCTCCATATAGTAGTGCCACTCAGTGCAAGCCAGAGTAATCAATGAATGCCAGAAGGCTTGTGCATAAAATCCCTATCTAGTGCCTATTCATTCAATATCCTCAGACTAGTTTCTGGCTTGTGGCCTTCATCAGTGAGAAGCTTTGGATCTAAGAGCACTGCACCTATATCTTAGGATCTAATGCAACCCTCCCGCAGCCAGCTTTTATCTCTATTTAACTACAAAACTATGAGAATAAAATTAAAAACAATATTTTCAATACAAGCTCATTAGCTTATAGTCATATAGGTCTGAACTCAGTTCAGTACTCATACATTTTGGTATCTTTGGTTCTTTAATAACCATAGACAATAGATAAAGATTTTATGCACAAGCCTTCCGGCATCCATTGATTACTCTGGTTTGCACTGAGTGGCACTACTGTATGGAGAGTTTTGCCTGTTTTAATAACTGTTATGAGCAAGCATAAGAAATGGTGATCATGTGATGTTTAGATTCCAAGAGACTGTAAATGACCTAGAAAAACATCACATATAGGGTAGATTAATGAAATAAGAAAGTATGTTGGTGTAATGTGGAGAAGAGTGCTAAAGATTAGAAAATGAATTAAACTTGGAAGGATCTTCATCCTGCAGTAGATCAATAATGGTTGAAAAAGATAATCTATCTATCTGTCAATGTGTCTGGAATACAAGAAATAGATTTTCTGGTTAAAGTTTAAAATGAAGAAATATTATTTTTTTGATATTTTTGTTTCAATGGATAATAAAAGACCTTTGATGATTTCTGCTACAATGATTAAAGAAATATGCCAATTTTATTTTATTAAACTTTGTAACAAGACTGTATTATAGGTCAGAGTATGAAAGTAATTTGTTAAATTTTTGAATGTTTTTTCTTTGACATTACTACTTGCTAAATAGCAAGATTTTGGTTCATGTTTCCTTGTCTTGACCTCTATGATGATCTGTAGAAAAGTTAATAAATATATAAATTCTATGAGTATGGGTTTATGGAACAATCTGAAAATATGAAAAAAAATTACTTCTCGATAACATTAATACTTTTTTTTAAATGTGTTGGATCTATTTATCTACATGATGTTTTAGATTTTTTAAAATAAGTATTTAATCAAATTTTGAAATAGATATTAATTTATTGTGTTAAATGATAATTTTTTCAACAAAGGTTTTCAAAACCAGAAAATATATATGTGTGGAAATAGATATTTGGATAGAATCAGATTTATAATTAATAAAACCTTTCATAAGATGGCAAAACCCTTGTCTTGAAATATTTATTTATACTATAGTTTCTATCAATGTATTTTTATTTTGGCATAGATGTATTTTTAAAGTTTAAAAGAAACAGTAGATAAGCATATGGCTAGAGGACCAAATGGCATTAAAATAATGTTTATAAAAATTATTTCAAAATTAAAAGTACGTTCAAATAAAAGGAAAGAAAGATGTAACAAATGAGAACGTGAAAATGCACAACAAAATGAGAAGTTTTCAGGTAAATATCAAAAACAGGGAATATATGACATCTTTATTTTACAGATCAACGCCCTGGGCATTTTAAGGTGGCCAAATAGTATTAAAATAAAAAAGAACTTCAATATTAAATAGATTTGTCATTTAAAAAAAAAAAAAACAAGTTGAAAATAGCTTATAATAGCATCTATTTTGACACTCTTTGTAGTATTTTAAATTGAATAAACTCCAAATATTTACTTTGTCAAATAGTGTATTTGAAATAAAAAAAATGAGATATCACAATAAACAAACACCAAAACTCCTGGCCAGTTTAGGACAATTTTTTTTTTGGCAATATACTTTATTGACCAAAGATGTGTTGCATAGGTTTTACAAATATTTTACAAGGCTTTATCAGGGTTACAAAGACATTTCAAATATAATGATTATTATTTACTAAGGCAATAAACCTAAAGCATGTATGGTGAAAATGCAAAGGTAAAGACCTCTACAGGTCTTAACCACAAGCTTATGCAATGGAAGAAAAGAGGGGAACCTCTCCTTACTTCAACCTACTTTCTATACAAATAGGTGAAGCAGTTAGATCTGAGAGCATGAAGCTATTCAATACTTCACTGATTAAGTCCACAATTCCTATTATACATTAGTACTCATGAAATCTTTCAATTTACAATGAGTTAATGGAAAGATCTTATAGTTAGAAATCTATTATGATAATTTAAAGTTGTAATTATAAATTTATTTAACGCACATTGATTATGTAAGTAATATTTACTATGGCAATAAACCTAAAGCATGTGTGGTTGAAAATGCAAAGGTAGGGACCTCTACAGGTCTTAACCACAAGCTTTTGCATTGCCAATTAAACCACTAAACATCATATGATCCCCATTTCTTATGCTTGCACATAACTGTTATTAAAACAGGCAAAACTCTCCATACAGTAGTGCCACTCAATGCCAGCCAGAGTAATCAATGGATTGGAGAAGGCTTGTGCATAAATTCACCATATAGTGCCTATTCATCCAATATACCCAAGCTATTTTCTAGTTTGTTCTCATAGTTTTGTAGTTAAGTAAAGATAAAAAGTGGCTGCTGGAGGGTTGCATTAGATCCTAAGAGCTAGGTGCAGTGCTCTCAAATCCAAGGCTCCTCACTGATGAAGGCTAGAAACTAGTCTGGGGATATTGGATGAGTAGGCACTAGATGGGGATTTTATGCACATGCCTTCTGGCATTCATTGATTACTCTGGCTGGCACTGAGTGGCACTACTGTATGGATAGTTTTGCCTGTTTTAAAAACAGTTAAGTGAAAGCATAAGAAATGGTGATCATGTAATGTTTAGTGGTTTAACACCAATCCTGCCTAAGAGGATAGTGGTGGCAATGGTTGTTAAAGAGCCAAAGACACCAAAATATACAGTTACTGAACTGAGTTCAGGCCCATATGACTATATGAGCTATTGAACTTAGATTGAAAATATTATTGTGTTTTCAATTTTATTCTCATAGTTTTGTAGTTAAGTAGAGATAAAAAAAATGGCTGTTGGAGGGTTGCATTAGATCCTAAGATTTAGGTATAGTGCTCTCAAACCCAAGGCTCCTCACCAACAAAGGCCACAAGCCAGAAACTAGTCTGGGGATATTGGATGAGTAGGCACTAGGTAGCGATTTTATGCACAAGCCTTCTGGCATCCATTGATTATTCTGGCTGGCACTGAGTGGCACTACTGTATGGAGAGTTTTGCCTGTTTTAATAACATTGCCAATTACACTACAAATATATGAACATCGGTAGTTTTCCATGATTGTTATTAGTGATACCTTTTTTTTTGTACAATATAGTTTTGGATATTTAAAAAAAAGAAATGTTTATAACCTTTGAATTAAAGTTCACTTGAACTTGACTGGTCCAGTTAGATAGCTTTTTGTGATATTGAATTATTGTAATGGGTGTCTGGAATATAGTTTTTTATGTATCTAATTGTAATATGAAGCAGATGAAATATCCAAGAAGGTTGTTAGTATTGCCTGCTGTGGCTGTGGCAGTTTATAGGTTGGACTGCTCTCTAATATGTGACCAGGTGGCTGCAAGTGTTCAAGGGGGAAATGTTGTTATCTTGTGCTTTTAACTGGCATAATTAAATGTGGATGGATGCTTTCTGGTGTTGTTGCCTAAGAAGCAGGTATAACAAATACATCAGAAGGGAAACATTATAAATGTGGCTGCACCCTGCAGAAATATGTAACCTTTGAAAGGATTGAATCATGTGATGGATGGAAGTAGTGAGCTGCCTGTATGAATTTAACATAATTTTCCATGTAGAGTTTAGTGCTCAGCAGTTATTGAGAAAGCATTGTTGAGTCTCTTCAGCTTTATGGCACAACCCATAGAATGGCTTTCAAAATAATTAACTAATCTTGGATTTTTTTTAATAAATATTGATTATCAAAAAAGGAGAAGAAGATAGGCATTATAAATACTATGTTTTCCAATTACAGGTAATATTTTTTTAATTCTAAAATTATGCAAGAATTTTTTTAATACAAAATTTCATAATGAGTCAGAAAGATCCAAGAGTGCAGGAGATTGATTTTCTCCAATCAGAATTCTTTTGAAAGTTTCTGTTGAACAGTTTTTGCCTCTTGAAGAAATAATAAATTAGCTCAAAAAATTAAATATTAAACTGAAAAAATTGAATGTTTTATTGGTGTTATGCACTGTAAAATACTTACTGAAACTATGTATAGCAATGAAGCCATAAATCATAAGAATATTTTCAAGTAGTTTGAAAGATTTCATAATGGCAGGAAAAATTATAAAGATTTATGATTTTACAAAACAAACTATCACATTTCATGCCATTAATTATAATCCAAATGTGCTAACACTTCAAATTTTTAGTGGTGAGTAACTGAATTATGATTTAAAGATGGTCCTGCATGAATCTAAGAATGTGAACCAATCACATTTCCATAGGAATACACTGAGTAAATATAATTGAAAAAAAAAAGATATTAATGAATCAATCATTTATTCATTCCTGGGATTGGTGCATTATTTTGATATGAAAACTCTATACAAATTTATTTCAATCCAACATAATCCCTAAACATGTGCATCTCACACAGATAATCAACAAATATTAAATATGGTGACCTCTAAAGCATCTAACATTAATTTTTTTCCAGAGCATTTTTTATTATGATAAGTATGTCTCAAACCATGTCCCATATGATCTTGACTTTCCTCATTCTTCAGGTTTTCAGTATTTGACTTTTTCTGTAAATGTAATCACTACCATCCTTCTCTTATCCCACATTCAGTGTTTACAACCTTCTGGTGTCATCAGCAAATAAAAGGTTCCACATTATATAAATAGTAAAGAATAAATCAATTTGGTTAGGAAATGATTTTATTATATCAGATGCTATCAAGTTAATATAAATTCCTTTCAATCAAATAAATGCATTAAGCCATTAATAAAATGTTTGATATAGTATACCAAAGTACATTTTTATTGCTTATTATGCACAACTTGTAATGATGTTTTGCTATCCATTTGACTGTGCTCAACTATGTCCAACATATATATTACTGTTGTTCAATATAAATATTAATAAGAAGAATTTAAAAAGTTTAAAGAAACACATTTAGGCAAATGCAAATTTATGTAAATTAAATTTTATATAAATCCAGTCTTGTGTAACCAGTCTCTTTTAATATTCACTTCAGATATTACAAAACCTTATTTACTACTTAGTTAAATTAATTATTTAGGATTACTTTTATTTATATTACATTAGTATAAATGTTGGCTGTTTATTAAAAAAAGTATCAGTAAAACAAGCTTTCCCTATATATTTGTGATATAAATCAAGTTACATATTGATTGGGGAGAAGAGGGATTGAATACAATTTAAATAAAATATGACTTGAGTAAATGAGCCCAGAATGACTCACTTACACGAGTTATCTATAAAAAATAGAAAGACAAAATAGAAAAAAATGACAACAAAAGAAAAAATGTACAAGTCTTTCTTATAAGAAGCAATGGATATAACTTGGAGTATATTTCAAGATAATATGAAAAGTATAGTCAAAAAAATGAAAAAAGTGTGTATTCTAAAACTGTACAATTACACACATATAAATTCTTATCACTTTTGAAATGATCAAAACTATGTTCAATGATTTGTGAAAACGTTTATGGCTTTAAAAAGTGTTTTGGCAAAGATCACTATAATTAATTGTTAAACTATTACTTAGGAGCTTGTAAGAAATTTGTGGATCAGAAGTGACAGAAATGGATATGATCCACAGATCTTGAAATTGACCGTTGCATTACTCCAAGACTCCTCTGTTTAAGTCATTGAGCATATTAGGTGATGCATTTAAAGAACCCAAGTGTGTATTTTTTTAGTCATGTTTCATCTTATTAAAAGATTCCTAGGATAAAAATCTCTACTTAAAAACAGGTTTAATAAATGTTTTTAGATAGAATGTTATACTTAATGATTTAATAAATACAAGCAAAATATAATTACAGAATAAAAGTTATATTAAAAACTAATAATCCATAATATTTTATAATCTGAACGAAATTATAAAATAAGAATAAAAAGAAAATGGTAAGACATGACCTCACAGTCCACAGAAGTTTAATATCTTGTTTACTAGGGATCTACTAATGGTAAAGCTATCACATTGACACTTATCTGATCAATCCAAATTAACCAATGACTTTTACTCTCTGCCTCATAATAAATGCCAATTTTCTAATCAGTACTGGATAAATAATTGGATTATTAAAAAAAATCGTAAGCTTGATTCCAACTATAAAAAATATTATGAGAATATCTAAAATTTTACAATCAAAAGATATTATTGTTTATTATGATTTAAATAAGATTTTAATTTAATATGCTAATTAATATAATTTTTATTTAAAATGTGTGTCTAAGTCAAAATAGAAACATTATTTTAAATAAATCAATGAAGGATTCTGAATCATCCCCATAAGATAAATAAGCAAGCCACACTTAACAGTAACTGATAGGCAAAGAAAGGAGATTGTAATGCTGCTATATTATGTTAAATGTAAGTTTATGTCAATTATTTTGAATTTATTTAAAATTGCAAATTAGCAACCTTGTAAGATTAACTCATTTCCTATATATTTGAAAACTAATCAGTTATTGCCTGTTTAATCCTATAGAAATAGAGGTGAACCAAGTGTCTGTCTTGCTTAGTTGTCCAACAAAACTTATTACAGCTCTAAAACTGTCTAATTGTTATGACTGCCATATTTTTCATTTATCTTTTTTAGTTTTTAGTTTGAATTTGATGGTTTTTATTTTTCCAAAAACACAGTGACTGGAAAATGAAGAGAGTGAAAATACCTTAATCACTAACATTTCAAATACTTCTTACATAATTTTTATTTAATGCTAATTTAAATTTACTGGCAAAAAAGCATAAAATAAAAATAATAATTTTGTTAAATGTTATTAAAGTGTAGTGTAAACCGTATTGGAAATAACTAAATGGAATCAAATCTGTAATCAGTGAATTTTAATTATAAAAACAAATATTTTGATGTACAAAGTATAGTGTAAATGTATATCTAATAATAAAATTATTAGCTGTGATAAAAAAAAAAAATTATATCGATTATTGCTCAGAAATTCATAGAAAGTTCAAGCACCAGAAGTGATAGAGATGGATCCACAATTCATGGGCCCGAGGTCCAAAATCTATGACTCTACTTTTGCCAAATCATGTAAAGCATTAGTTTTTGTTGTAACTAATACAGGTATTATACTTTTCATATGGCGCTCTCTAGTTTGGAAACTTCTGATCAAAACTGTAAATTTTTATAACTATCAGACTTATTAATTTAATATAAATTATAGTTTATTTAGATGTTATTTTACTTAACATTGAATACATTTATACAAAAACAAATTGAACAGAGGGTAATAAATAAATTAATATACTGTATGCCTTTTTTTTAAAAAAAATAAAAATTTTATTGGCTGTTTATTTAATATTTTAGCACAGTATTTTTTGATTATTTATAGTTTCAGGTAAAAATAAACAAGTTGTCTAATTCACAGCACAAGCAAAAATTTAAAAGTAACCACAAGTTCAAAATCAATAAAAGTGTTTTATCTTTGCTCCAATAATTAAGTCAACATTATACATATTTTCTATTTTTAAAATCAAAGCATTGACATTTATCTGGTCAATTCAGGTTGACTTGTATCTTTCAATATTTATTGACTAAATATTGGACAACTATTTATTTTAGCTCAAAGTTGTCTACCTTGTTAACTCTGTTTTGGTTTGAAAAAAGTTTCAAGATTTATTATTCAGCTTGGATCATGATGGACAAATGCTCTAACAACTGCTTTTGTTTTTTGCTATTCCTTTGGTTTTATTTAATAAATTTCATCTTTTTTCTATAGAATCCCGACTGATTATTTTGAAATGACCTGAGTTTGTTATCTTTATGTAAATGCTGTGTTTACTTAAAATAGAATCTTCTTTTATTACTACAGTTTTAATTAAAGTCAAACTTTTATTCAGTAATACAATATATTATTTAATAATTATTATTGAAATTAATATCTAGATGCATATATTTATATGTATATTTACATACAGATTTTTAAAAAAAAAATTTGCTTTGTTTATCACTTAATTTTTTTCAGATATGAAAGTAGTAATCTCTCATTACTGTGATAGAAAAATGAAAATCTGAATGTATAAAATCTATCAATTTAATAGCAATAGATAGTGAAGATTTTATTTTAAGCCAATATATGAGGACAAATAAATATGACAACACAAGTTAACTCAAAAGCAATCACTCAGGAATATTGTGGAAAAGGATAATATATATGTGAAATGATGATTATATATTTATATTGTTCAAATCTTGTAGCTCTGATGAAGACTGCTGGACAGTCAAAACTGTAAGAAAATAAAAGTTTTAAGAAAATTAGTTGCATTAGGGTGTATATGAATGAAGTATTATAAGAAGTATATATGATAATAGTAATTAAAAGAAACTAAAGAAATACTAATGTTTAATGAAAGAATAGCCATACAAAATATAAGAAATATAGATAGTTCAAATCAATTAAAATTGTCAGATATTTAATTAATCATCTCAATATTTAATTTCTAATTTTCTTCCACAAAATAAAAATTGAACAAAATAATCCAATTTACACAACATAATCTAGACATACCTTTTATCTCAGTAGTCAAACCTAATAATATATCTAGTCATGGTACTCCTTAAGTGCTTTTTGTGAATGTATGTATGGATTATTTTGCTCATTTTTTAATATATTTTTTTAGTTGTATTGTTTATCAACAATAATTTATTGTTTTTAAAATCTTTATGTTTTTGACAAATTTTGTTAAAAGCATAAATTCAAAACATGAAAATAATCTTACAAAAATATCAACTTTGCAAATTTAAAAAAAAAAATGAACATAAATAAATAATCAAAACCAAAATTTAATTTCAGACTTCAGACTAAAAAGTATACTTTTTAAAAAAATTATTATCTATCAAATTTGTATATTTAAGATAAATTTTGTTTTAAAATAAATCGGGGAAACAAAAAATATTTTTTTAAAATATTAAAAATTAACTTTCCATTTAGAAAGAAAAAACACAATATAAAGTTATTCACATAATTTTTTATTGTTTGATAAAATATATATTCAACTAGCTAATTTTTTTTCTAAAAAGCAAATATATTAAATAAAACTAAATATAAATACCACATTATTTACTATGAAACAGATATTTATTAATTTTACAAAAACATAATAAACAAATAAATCATAAACTTATTGTTTTTAAAGTTATAATATTAATAAAAATATGTTATGCAAGCACAAATATTATTTTTTAATAGAAATTTATAAATGTTTTATTTTATTTAAAATTTCAAATTTCAAGCTTTCAAGTTTTAAAAAAAAACTCAACATTTAATGATTAAATGTTGATAGGTATTTCTTCTAATGCTTATACTAGATGTATATATATATATATTTTTTTTGTTAAGCTAATGTAACTTATTACTGTTGTAATAGGACAATGTATTATCTTATATGATTTAGAAATCATATTATATATAATTCCTATATTCGAGTGTGTGTGCACTGTTAAAAATTATTATTATTATTTTTTTCAAAATTGTATTTTATTTTATTTCAATTTCATTGGTACAATTTGTTAAAAAAATAGAGAATTAAAATCTTGTCTGTTTATAAATTTGTTTATGTAGGAAATATGTTAGGTATATTTGGATGTAGAAATGGTCGAGGGATGATAGTATTACATGGATTGAGTTATACTCATCTGATCATTTGCTTATTAAATTGTGGTTGGTTGGTATACTTACTTGTTTTAGAGCATATTGCTAAAATAGTTGTATTTCTTTTCCTTTTAAATGAAGTGGCAAATGCCCAGTTATTAATAATAAGTTGGCTAAGTTCTGTAGCCTTTATGTCTTAAAGTTAGTGGATGTTAGATTAATGAGTTAAGGTTGAGTTTAGAGATGTTAATTAACCCTCATGCACATAGATGCGAATGTTTAGTTATTATTATTCCCCTCCCTTTTTTCATTTGGATGTAGTGATCGTAAGATAATATATACTGATTATATCAGATAAGTGTTTCAGAGATGTTTATAATATGTTTTGAAAAGATCATTAGTTTAATGATTAACTTGTTGCACCATTCATTCTGTAAATAAGCTAGTAAAAGTATGATTTATAAATGCATTATATTTGTAATGTTATAAAGGTGCACATACTCAAAAATGTGGTTAATAAAGAAATAGTAGAAATAGTGGAGAAAACTATTACTGAAATTATTGGTTACAAATAGATATTAAATCATATTACATATCTTATTAATATCCTATTCCTTTTCATTGTTAACAATTCATCCTTCAGAATGAATGAAATATTAGTTTGAGAGAAAGTTTATTTTGTATAATAAAAAGGAAAGCAATAGTAGAATTATAATTTAGATTGATATAAACCATTAAGCATCACATGATCACATTTCCTATACTAGCACATTAATTGTTGATAAACAGAGCAAAACTCTCCATACTAGTCTGGGGATATTGGATGAGTAGGCATTAGATAGGGATTCTATGCAAAAGCCTTCTGGCATCCATTGATTACTCTGTTTAGCACAGGTGGCAATACTGTATGGAGAGTTTTGCTCTGTTTATTAAATTGATATAATAAATATTAATTAATTTGTATTCTTATAAGGGAAGTATTATAATTACTAGCAAGGTGTATAAAATAATATATATATATATTGTCTTTTATTTATAATAAATGTTTTATTGAAGTAATATCCCATATGAGTTGTTTTATTATATACGTTCAATTTGTCCATTTCCACACACACATTTCATCAACATGAAATTATAATTGGAAAGATGGAATCCACAGAAGAATCAAACCATGGTCAAAGGTATTTTTTTATATATGCACACTAAATTTTCATTTATAGTTTTAAAAAAAGCGATAATTTTTTTGTTGTTTATTATTTTTGTAAGAAATTGTGAAACATATAATTTTGAAAAAAATCCAATCAATTTTCTCTTCAAAATTATGAAATAGTTTTTTAGAAAAATTAATTTTTATAATTTTTTTTTTTAAAAAAACAACAACATATTTTTCTCTTTTCATTCATTTTCTTTCCTAAAAACATAACAAAAGGTTAATTAAGCTCAACCAAAGTTTGTTATCTTGGATTTTGAAAATGTTTTTCCAACTCTTAGTTATTTTAAAGGAAATAAGTTAATTAATTAAAAGTTAATTTGTGAATAGAAATCAACTGATTGATTATAATTTTTATGAAAATATATTTTTTGATAAAGTGAATGTTTAAAATTTCATACTATCATGTCATTTTTTTGTTTATTGTTAATTAATTAGTTATTAAATAATTGTTTTTAAAAGATTTTTTAGTCTTAATTTCTTTATTCTATCCATTCCTGTTTCATAAATTTCAGTGTGTGTAGACTTTATTTCATAACAGCTTAGTGTTCTAGCATTTTTTAATAATCCCAATACAACTATTTATTTATAATAGGGTAAACCTAGGAATTATTTGAAGTGATTTATAATAAGCTGATTTATTTGTTTTCTCTTGCTCACATTAATAGTTTGTAGAATTCTTGCTTCCTGAGATAGATTTGTGCATAACATTTATAAGGAAGAGGGATTATATTTAGTGTTATGGACATCCAAATGATGATGATCCTGGTTGGTGCAAAAGAGATATACTTTAAAATCCATGCACTACATTTCATTTTTTTATTTTTTTTTAGAAATTTAGTTTATAGTTGGCAAGTACATTAATGGTACTAAGTGGCCAGAGTATTGGTGATGGTCATAATAATTTTTAATATATCATTATTTGATAGAGTAGTACCTAAGTATGTGTATCCAGATAATTACTGTTTGTATTTCTGCCCTAGATTTGGCAGTGGTTAAATAATTAGCCTGGTCTATAGTGAGCCACTTTCAAATACAGTCAGAATATTGACTGTTGATTTATTTTTATTAATTATTTATGAAGGTGAATGATTATTACTTTTATGTAATGCTGATGAACTTATAGTTCTGTGCTGTTCCCTCATGCTCATTCCTTTTATATTCAATTTTATATTTTATTTATTTGGGATGATGATGGTTTCCCTCATAATTCAGCTCTAATGTGGCATACTATTACAAATGGCTATCCAATTGTGGGACATTGTAACCCCAGATTCTAACTCCTATTTTCTGTAGTGTTACAATATACATATATATATTGTAACGATATATAAATATGTCGTTACATTAATTTAACCCTTTGACCCCCAGTACGACTTTTGTACAACTTGTCTTGAAATTTCTATTTTGAGCTGAGTTTACGCGTAAACGGTAAACGTCACACATACGCGCAATATGTCATTCTTTGCGCAATTTCAATATCTACCTTAAACTCTAAGAATTTTTTTTGTATGACAATTTTTAGATTTTTTATGAATATTTTTAGCAAAGTGTACCTAAATTTTTTTTTTTTGATTTTTCTCATTTTATTTATCGTAAAAAAGTTATTCCATAATTGTTGGATCAATTACTGAAGATTTTATTGTGATTTTCCGTTGAAGTTGTCCGTGATTCTGGGCTCTCTTCTCAAATTACGTTTTTGGATAACGTTCAAGGGTATGTAATTACTTTTTTATATATATATATTTTTTATAAATTATAATATTTTATATTTACTAAAACAAATAAATATGTTATATAATAATAAATTATAATATTTTCGATGTACTGAAACAAATAAACGTTTTTTGATAACATTCGCGAGTATGTAATTACTTTTATATATATATATATTTTTTATAAATTATAATATTTTCTATTTACTGAAACAAATAAATATGTTATATAATTATAATATTTTCGATGTACTGAAATAAATAAATATGCTATAGAATAATAAATTATAATATTTTCAAATAAATATGCTGTAGAATGGAAAAAAGTTGGGGACTGGGGTATCTGTCACTGCGTGAGCTAATGCATTTTTTGGCATGATTATAAATATGAATAGTGTATCATGCGTGACCAAGTTTGAATTTATGGACGAATTATTGCATCAGTGCTAAAGTTATGACCCTCAATTGATTTGTGTCAATTTTAGGCAAGTAATATAGGATATTGTATAAATTTTCTGGCTTCTTTAATCTATCCAGTTATTGTTACAGTGCCATGTATTTGAACTCAGCCTTTCTTCATATTTTTTATGCAAAATAATAAATATATTTATATACAAGTTCATGCTACACAACTGGAATTTCATGTAATATAGGATATTTATACACACTTTCTGGTTTCATCAATCCATCCATTCTGTATTATAGTGCCATGTATTTGAACTCAGCCTTTCTTCATATCTCTTATGCAAAATAATAAATATATTTATATACAAGTTTATGCTACACAACTGGAATTTCATGTAATATAGGATATTTTATACACAGTTTCTGACTTCATCAATCCATCCACTCTGTGTTATAGTGCCATGTATTTGAACTTAGCCTTTCTTCCACACATGTAATCATTGTTAATAATAATAAAAAATTATGTTTATTGATTTATTTTTATTCATTTTATTTTTTATGAGTTTATTTATTTATTTTTGAATTACACTGTTCTATTACTTTTTTCTCCACTAAAAACCATTCATATTTTTACAGATAATTTACAAAACTGAACATATCTGGCTGTGGAATGAAAATGGATCACAGCAAGTCGGCTGTTTTAGTAATTTTCTCAGGGAAAAATTACCTCAGGTAAGACTTCCAATACATCATTTTTTTTGTAAATTTGTGAGGAATGTGATGAAGCTGTTTATGAAAGTGTCATTTTATCATTTGAATTTCAAAATTTAGGATTTGTGAATCAGTGTAAAAACAAACATTCTTAAATCTGTTATAAATATTATTTTTTTAACTTTTTCTTTATGAAATGATTATTTTAACAGCTTCATTATATTCTTTCATATATGTACTTGCTTTTACAACATTATTTTTATATATTTATTACATTCAAACACAAAATATCTAAGTTATTAGAGTTAGGGTAAATTTTTTTAAAAATTAAAGATGGCCGCCTGGTTTTCAAATGGTTAAAATAAAAACTTAAAAGTTCGCAAATAAAAGTAAAAAACTAAACGCTAAAATTAAAAGTTTGTTAAACGTATATACATTCACACAGATGCCAAACTTTAAAAATATTTTTTTTTAAAAAACAAATAAATAAGTATTTGAATGTACTTTTTTATAAAAAAAAGTACAAGATTTAAAAATAAAAACAGGTATTAATTAATTCTTGTAATTTGTAAATGGAAATGATTGTTTATAAATTGTTTGAAAAGCAAGCTAGCCTTGGGCTCTTGTATAATTAAAATGATCTGATGAAAGATAGATAAGAAGAAAAGAGAAATTAGCTTGACCAATGGAAGCATTAAGCCTTGGCTCGGACCCTAACAAAAGTGATAGATTAGTGACGTTTTGTTGATTGAATCCATGTGGATTAATATAAAAAGGGAAATACAGTTTTTTCGGACAGTTCCAGCGTTGTGTGTTTGAGAGTTGTGGTAGGACGCACATACCATACTCTCTATTTAAAAAAGAAAAAGGAAAAGACTGTGATACCTTGAACCAGCTATTGCCATCTCCAGAACATTATCTTCCAATGGAGGCATTGCGGGAATTAAAAGCAGAAACCTGGACTCTTCTACCGTAAGCGATATTGACATGAACTCTAAATTTAAAAATAATTAAGAACTTTTGTTCAAGCTTATGAACTTCTATCTGACTTTTTTAAGTTTAAAATCAAATTAATAATGTTTAATTTTATATGTTTTCCGATTGATAAAAATCATTTCCATTTTTTTTTTATTGTATAAATTATTTATTGTTGAAATTTTAAACGATGAAATTTAGGTTGGGTATAGACGTTGTATAGATTCGTTAGTGATTGATTATGTTGGAGTTTTCACATTTGATTAGAATATATAGGTCAATGATGTTAATGCGGGCATCTTACGATGAATGCCATGGGGCCTTGTGTATTCCCTTTAACAATTGACGTTATCGATGATTTTGTATTTTGATCGATTGTTTAATTTGGATGTTTTTGACCGTGGAATCTGTGCAGCCGATCTATACTCGACATTATAAAACAAATTGTATAAAAATAATCTGTGCGAACGTATTTAAATGTTAAATTTAAGTCAGGCGTGAATGGCTATATAGTTTTGTAAAGTTATATTAAGGGAGGGTAATCTTAGGTTATTCATTTCATAGTTGAATTGGTTCAATGGATTGGATATATTTGTGTAATTGTAGATGTAGTATGAGATCCGCTATGGGCAGGATTATATATATATGCCACACACCTTCTGTTTGCCTATGGATGGGTTTGTAAGACGGCAAAGGACCGCAGTCCATTCCTATGGAGTTTTATGTTTATTGTTCTACTCGCCAACAGATGTGACATTCCTGTTGGTGGAGAGACAATGTCTTCTCTAATTCTACTTACTGATCAGATGTACATTCCTGATAGTACAGTATATTTTGTGTTGTCGTATTTTCATGCTACATTGAATACATAAATGTATCAGATGGATTGGCGCCGGTTTGATTGCAAAATTTGTTGCCTAAGGTTAAATCAGGGAAGAATATTTTCTTTTCAAATGCAGATCTATGTAGTCTATTCATACTCGACTATCTAAATAAAATATTAAACTCATTGAAACTTAGTTAAATGTAAAATTAAAAGTTAATAGAAAAATCTAAAATGTTGAACTTATTCCTCAAATTAGAATGATTTTATATGTGCGTAAATAAATATTTTTATGTGTTAATTTCTGGCAGTGGCTTTTATTTATTTATATTTAAGATATAAATTAAGTTATATTTTATTATCTCTGCTACTCCACTGAGCTAGTGACTTGGGCTAACGATCTGAATATTTAAATAAAGTGGAATCTTAACAGCGCGTATCTGCCTACTCTATAAATTTTTCTAGGTTTAAATGCCTAGATGGCGCCCTCATAGAGCAGATATCATAGTTTGCGGTTAGATTTGATCTTCACTTGCATTTCGATCATTATAATATATATATATTATTTTTCTCCATAAACAAAGGGTTTGCAATAGTCAATCGATGTATTGTGCAAAAATTCTACCAATAACAACTTTAGACTAAAAGTTTACTGTTTATAACAACACATGCTTAAAGTCTCCAAAAATATCTTTTTATGATATTGCTATAATTATACTATAAAAACAATAATACAAATTATAATATATTCAGTAATTATATGATAATAACTGAATGAAAATTAAAATAATCAAATGATGTCTATCTTTTATTATTGTTTTCATGAAGACAGAAAAATTACTTTGTATATTATAAAATATTTGTATGAATAATCGTTCATGATTCTGGAAGGAATTTTTTATGGGATTAAATACTATAATTATTTAATTATAGAACTGGAAAGATATTTTTATGGGCTTGTATAATTGTCTGATTTAAATTTGTAAATTTGCTAATGAATTTTTAAGCAGAGGTGATCATTTGATGTACATTAGATTCATTACATATTCGTCAATTATAAATAAAAACAATTGAAAGGTTTATCACTGTAAAGTTCATAAAAAGTTTGGCAAGGCTACAATCCATGAATCTTGAGTTCCATAATCTGACATTCTATTACTATACCTTTGGCCATGCTACACTACCATGTTAATCCAATTTATAACATTATGACTGCAGTTGAATCATACACAACTTGTCTCTTATGCCAATATGAAGCACACTACACACATACATATTACCATCAACATCACTAGTGTTATTTCATAAATAAATGTCTTTTATAACTTTAGAAAAAATATACATAATAAAACAAAAAATAAAAAACTAGAAAAAAAAGACAGATGCTGAGAATTTATGTGTGCATATGTAAAGAATGAGAGCGTTGTCGCACCCATCTTATTGTCACAGTGTAAATATAAGTCAGAAAGCATGCTACATTTTTCCTATATTATCAAGCATTTAAAACTTGTTTAGAGCTATATAAATAAAGTGGATAATTATATATCTAATTTGATTAGAGTAATAGATGATACAAATGAAAAAATTAAGGTTTTTTTTTTTTTACTTTTATTAAACTTGACTGGTCTGCATGTAATAGAAAAAGAGAAAGAAAGATGATGAGAACAGAAAAATGTCAAGAATGTAAAATGAATTATAAATGATCAATTAAAATAAAGAAGTCAAATTTTTGAATTTCTAGAGAATGAACACAATTCCAGAAAAAGGCAAAAATGTAAAATATTTAACCTAATATCTGCGAGATTAAAAAATAATTTGAAAACAAAAAAATCTAGGACATTCATTATTTTTATTTAAAAAAAGATAAATGGTCAAATGTTTTAGCGATGATCACTGCTAACATATAGAATGTTCAGATAATCAACTTTTTACACATTAATCCACTAAATAAAGTTACAAAACAATTTTAATTTACTTTCATTAAACATTTTAGTAAACTAAAGAGCACGTGCAACAAATAATGATCGAAATATCTTAATACAAACATATATATATATGCGTGCAAACATAAATAATAATAATGATGATGGTTTTAAATCAGAAATATGCATTTGAATACGTAATAAAATTTACATATATATCAAATAATATTCAATATTTTTTTTTACTCAATAAAGGTATATTACAAGAAGGTTTAGATATCCATACCTGGATCTCAAGTGCCTGGACTTCTTAATTAAGACAATATTAAAGTCCTTCCCACCCATTCTTTCCTATCTTACAAAGTATACTTTACAAATATACACCCCCTCAAGTTCCAAATGTCATAAAGGTGAAGAGACCCTGGATTATTTTTTGTTGAAATCGTTCTTTCTCCTAATATAGCATATTCTTTTATCACTGACATTACTTGCTAACAAGCACAGACTTCATTGATAGCTTTCATGGAGGCCTTTTTTCTAATATAAGAATCATTGTTTTCATTCTTTTCATACACTACTTCATCACTGTCCCCTAACCTTTAACTTCATATCTTACAACATTCTTCATATTTTTATTACGTAATATTAAAATGAAACCAAATCCATATATCAGTGGATATTTGTGCAATTATCTGGAGTTTGGTTTCATTCACAACACCACAGTGCTTAATACTTTTTAAATTTTTTGTTCATTCATATACGCTGTTAAAATTTATTATCCTTACAAATGTAACCATTACACGAAATACTAATAAGATGCATCATTACACAAGGGTTTTTTTTTTTGCACCAATTTTTATCAATTTTTCATAACACATGTAAATTGATTTTTTTTTTTAAAGTATAAACTAAAAAAAAAATTTATTTTAAAAACTAAAACCATATTTTTTAACAACCATTTCACTCAAGTAAAGCTATAACTTATTCTTTACTTTTTATCATTGGCAAAATCTTTTTCCTCAATCCTATTGTTTAGTACGATATTCTTATTGAATTGAAGAATGATGCTGATACTTTTAAAACTTCCATAATAATTTATAATCAACAATTTGTAAATGCAATACAAACAATCTGAAGATAGGCCTAAAAATAAACCCTATTTTGTGTGAGAGATATTTAATAAAAAATATCAAGCTGTCAACATTGGAATGGAGGTTTAGATGTTTGATATATCTAAGTCAAGTGACAAGTGAAGGTTATTTCGGGAATGCATTCATAATGAGAGAGAGTGATCTGAATTTATGCACTAAAGGATAGTTGTAAAATGATGGAGTTAAGATGAAAAATGCACTAATAAAACCAAAAAAGAAAAAACTTGGAAATTAATAAGATTTAAGTGAGTAAATCTGAAATGTCTAGGGACATGTGTGAACATTAAATAATGAAGAAAATGTTAAACCGCATAGAATATCACTAAAACAGAATAAAATGCATGAAGTAAAATATGTAACACTATGTCTAATAAGAAATTTAATTTTTTTTTAGATTATACATTCTTGAAACATATGAATAAGATATCTGAATAAGTTATTTAAAAAATATGGGCAAAATGGGTTTCAACTATGTTTAAGCAAAGATATTACACATACAAACAGAAAGACCAAGTTGAATTATTCCAATATACTTATTTATAAGGATTAAATTGGGAATTACATACAGATTTTAAAATGTGTTTAATTGCATTTATTCTAATCACCTTTTTCATTCTACTGATGTAAATAAAGTGCCATGGTCAGTTAAAATATTTTTAGGTTTTGTACACAGAAAATTTGTTGATCTTATAGATTTCTAATTAGTTGATTTAGCAACTGCTTTCCTAATTGCATATGTGGCATATACTGTGATATATTTGGAAAATATATCATATTTAACTACCAGATATCTAAATTGCCTAAATGCTGGCAGAGGTCTGTAGTAGACAATATTAGATTCCTGTGGAAAAATTGGATGGAGCATTTGGGCATAAGATCTGTTGATAGGTTTAGCATTTAAACAGATTGAGCAGATTTGTAATACAGTCAATATCTGTTAAAACATTCCAAACTAGTGAAATAATCTATGCAAAACATCTTTGTGAAATCATAATAACCATATAGGCAATGTACATACATAATTTACTGCCAATGCCTGCTGGTTTTGGTACTTCTCATTGTTTCTCTTCATAATTAGTTTAATATAGTAATATATTATTAACAAATTTATACAAGAATATATATTTTTGAATTCTATAATGGCATGATGGTAGCTGTTGCTTGAGATTTAAAATAGTATGATATTGGGGATCACTGTCCTGTTATTTATTGAGATACCTTACATCATCCTCCACTTCCTCATCCACAGTTAATGACATAGCTGCAAGGATCAAATAGTTTATATTAAAGTATTGGAAGATATTTAAACTGAGTGATGACTTAGGATATTAGCTACTATATTTTTTTTCTTGAGCACTATCTTACCTTGTATTTGAATTTCTGTAAGAATAAGTTCCATCTGATGAGATGATCATTATTCAAATGACACTTATTAAACAACTCCAACTATTTATGACCAATAATAATGATCACTTCAGAACCAAATAGAAAATACTTAAATTTTTGAAATGCCTAGACTATTGCAAAAGTTTTTTTTACCAGTTTCTGAATAATTAAGCTCAGATCCTTTGAATGCATGGATAATGAAGTATAAAATTTGACACTTTTGAATATCACTTATTTGAAACAACACCATATCTAACCCAGACATGTACTAAGTTTGGAAGCAGAACAGCTGAGAAAAATCAGGATATGCCAATATAACCTGATTTAAGAACTCAGCCTTGATATAATTAAATTCCTGTTTGTATTTACTAGACCAATCCAAATGACAATCCTTACTAAGTAATTTGCAGAAGGATTTGGTATCTTGAGGAAATTTCTCAGAAAATTTATGGTAAAAATTGCATAGGTCTAAAAAGTACTACAATTGTTTCCTAGATGTAGATGTTAGAAAGTTTTATATTGCACTGATTTTATCAGTGTAAGGACAGATTCTATCTTGTCCTATCACATGACCTAAACAAGTGACTTCATGAGTACAACAGTACTCTTTTTGAGATTGATTTTGATATTTTTCAAATGATATTTTTCCAAATATAGATGTAAGTAATGAAAATGCTGTTTGAAAATTTCTCAGGCAATCACTACTTCAGCCCCATAATTCACTTTTTCTGACAAAACATGGTCAAGGCATCTTAGTAGACCTCCACCATTATTACCAAGGCCATAACCTTGATACCTGAAAACCACGTATTTTTATTCTTGGGGTGCAGGAGTATCTGCCAGCCAATAGCTGAAAGTCTTGTCAAGGGTTGAGAAAATTGATTAGCCTTTAAATTGTATCAAAAAATCATTAACAGATAGAGACCCAGCTCTTTCAGACCCAGTGATTGCATTTCATTTTTTAGCATCAAAACAATCTTACAGTCCCAATTTTTTTGATAATAATCAGCAGATTGTTATAAGTTAATGGGTGCTTTTCTGTAACCCTCAACTCCATCATTTGTTATATTTGTCCTTCAACTTTATTTCTGCATTGGTATAGTCTACTTCAATACTGTTTCTCTTTTTTCACCCATATTCTATAAATATACACATCTGTAATATCTGATTGGTTTGAAAAATTATCTGGATAAGTTTTATAAAAAATTTCTGCCTCATCATAATATGTCACGAACAACATATTTGATACTTTTAATTTATCTTCAATGTTCATTTCTGAGATATTGCAATTAATATGGTTAATAGCATTATCATTAAACCTCCAAATTCCATTTCTCCATCTTCATACCATAATTTATTTTCTTTGTAATCTAAGGTGCACTAGTACAGAGACAAAAAATTTGATCCCAGGATAGTTTTGCATATCATACCAGGCATAAATCAAAAATACATATTCTGTAGATACATATCTCTTCTTACATATATAACACCTGTTTGGTTTGAAAAAACATCTGTATAAGTTATAAAAAAAATTTCTGTCTCTCCATAATATGTTGGGAACAACGTATCTTATTCTTTTAATTTATTTTCAATATTCATTTCTGAGATTTTGTTGCAATTAAAATGATTAATAGCATTGTCATTAACCTTACTAAATTCTATTTCCTTGTCTTCCTACAATAATTTATGATCTTTATAATCTAAGGTGCATTGCTACTGAGACAAAAAAATTTGATCCCAGGATAGTTTCACATATCAAACCAGGCATAATCAAAAATACATGTTCTGTAGATAAAGTATTAATTTATAGGATTACTCATATTTGTTGGTTTCCAACTTAACATGTTTCCAATTGGCTAAACTAACAGCTAAATTATTTCCAATTGGCTAAACTAACATCTATATGGCACAATGATAGAGTAAGAATTTTTATCTCCTTTCTCCCCAACATTCTTAATCTCACCTATGACATGATAGATATCTGACTTCCAGTATCAATTAATGCCTGGAGATTTATTTGTTTTTCATCTGATCCTTCGTGTCAGCCATAGAATGGCACTATTTCTAGCTAAATTTCTAGAAATATGCCATTTCTGTGGCCGCATCCAAGCCTTTAAGCATTCTTTCTAAAATAAATCCTAAATAGATTGTTAACTCAGAGTTAAGTCTACTTTCTACATTAAAAGGTAGAGTGTTAACTCGGAGTTAAGTTTTTTTTCTACAATAAAATCTAGAAAGAGTGTTAACTCGGCTTAGCGGCTAACGGTGTGGCTTTTTCCGATGCTAAAAGCAGAGGAAAATGCCGTAGTTGTTTGTGTCATGCACTATATTGTAATGCTGTGTTATGTATTTTATGTAACAGTATCGTACGAGGGTGTGTTAATTTGATCGTGTCAAAATTATTTAAATTTTCATTGGGGCCTTTTTTTAAGACAAATTGATGTACTGTTATCTTTTAACAATTTTAACAGTGTCATGATTGTTCCTCATAAAGCTGTAAGCCTCCTAAATTCTCAATTAGGGAGGGGTAGTGTAAAATTTTTAACAATCATGCTTTGAGTCACGTTTTAGCGAGAAATTTTTCGAAACCAAGAAGATAGCTAATTCCAACACAGAAAACTTGAAAAGATGGGAATTGTCAGACACGGAATCCGGCATTGGAATATTTCTACAGCAGAAAAAAAAACATCCTGCTGCTAAAAGAAAAGATTGGATTATGCGGCAAATATATGCAGATTTGAGGTCCAAAAACATTTGTAAGTCTCGTTGTTGCCAATGGAAATGTTCACTTCATAAAGGCAAGCTTGTTTGAGGGATTCCAAATGGCCTTCATCAAATGTAAAAAATAAAAGAAGTAACTTCAATTTTTATTTAAACATACATGCCTTCTTCTCCCAATAATTGTTATCATCGGCAATCAAATGTAAAATAAAAAAAGTAACTCAAATTTTTATTTAAACATAGCCCAAAAAAACCCTCTTCTCCCAATAATTGTTGTCATCGGCAATCAAATGGTCAAATAAAAGGAATGTCAATTATTCTTTATTCATATAGGAAAAAAAACCTCCCACTAATTGCTGTCAGCAATCAAATGTAAATCAATCAAAGTAAAAACGTAAAATATTAGTTAAATATAATCCAAATTACTATTTGAACATACACCAAAAAAGACCCGCTCTTGTCAATAAAAATTAAAGAAACAACTATTATTGTCCCATTGTCAAACCAAATATTATTTGGGAAAACCCAAATAATTTATAAACGAAAAAAAGAAAGTCAAATCAGTTGTCAATAAAAGTAACTTAAATTTTGATTTAAACATACACACAAACAAAAATAAAATGCAAAACCCTTTCTCCCAATAATTGTTGTCAGAAATCAAATGTAAAAAATAAAATGTAATGTACAATTATTCTTTAATCGTACACAAAAACACCCCTCCCACTAATTGTTGTCGGCAATCAAATGTAAAGCACTAAAAGTAAAGTAAACCAATTATTTTTTAAACATAACCCAAATTACTATTTGAACATACACCAAAAAAGACCTGCTCTTGTCAATAAAAATGAAAGAAACAACAACTATTATTGTCTCATTGTCAAAAATATTAGGTTTTGGGGAAACCAAAACCATAATTTATAAACAAAAAAAAAGTCAAATCGGTTGTCAATCAAATGTAACCAATAAAAGTAACTTCAATTTTTTATTTAAACATACACAAAAAAACAACCCCTTTCTCCCAATAATAGTTGTCGGCAATCAAATGTAAAATAAAAGGAACGTAAATTAGTATTTAATCATCACCCAAAAACACCCACCCCTCTCACTAATTATTGTCAGCAATCAAATGTACATCACCACTAAAAGTAATATAAACTACTATTCTTTAAATGGTTACACTCCTCCCAATAATTGTTGTCTACAATCATGCACACAAAAAAACACCCTCCCAATAATTAGTGTCAATCAAATGTAAACCAATAAAAGTAAGACCGGAACTTATTATTTAAACATAACCCAAATTACTATTTGAACCTACACCAAAAAACACCCTCTTGTCAATAAAAAATTAAACAAACAACAACTATTATTGTCCCATTGTCAAAAATATTTATTTGTAGAACCAAAACCATAATTTATAAACGAAAGGAAGTCAAATTGGTTGTCAATCAAATGTAAACCAATAAAAGTAACTTTAATTTTTATTTAAACATACACACACACACACGGAAAAAAAAACCCACTTCTTCCAATAATTTGTCGGCAATCAAATGTAAACCTATAAAAGTAATAATTGTACACAAAAACACCCCTCCCACTAATTGTTGTCGGCAATCAAATGTAAACCTATCAAAGTAATGTAAATTATTATTTAAAGATCCATCAAAAAAACCCATTCTCTCTTGAATTTTGTCAATCCAATTTTACAAAAACAGTAATACTGTTTAAAAAAACACAAATTACTATTTGAACACACACCAAAAAAGACCCTCTTGTTAATAAAAATTAAAAAAAAAAACTATTATTATACCATTGTCAAAAAAATTATTTGGGAAAAATAATTCAGAAATGAAAGAAAGTAAACTTTGTAAACAACAACAAAATAAAAGTCAATATTAATAGAGAATTGCTAGCCCGGGAATGTTATATTAATGTGTTTTTGGTTAGAAATCACGCCATCCCACGGCTGACACAAAGGATCAGATGAGAACCATTTATTTCTCCAATTTTTATATTGTCAACATTGGACAGACTTTCCTCACTTGAAATGAAAAATTATTATCATCATTGAAGATTATATTGCATAAATAATATTCACACACTTCTCTATTTGTATTGAATGCATCTATTTTTTCTTGTAAACTCCAAAGAGAGGAACACCCTATTAAAGTTTCCATTAGTTTTCCAAACAATAGACAGACCATTCTGATAATGTATTTTCACTGCCATTTGGATCTTATTTTCAGCTAATGTTTTTTTTATCCATGGTTTCCAAAAATAGAATTTATCTTAAGGGGAATATATTTTCTTTCTTTTTCTATAGAAGTTATATAATATCTATGTCCAGATGTTGGCAAAATATCTTTTGGTCATGTTTGTTAAGATTTACAGTACAAACCATACTCATACAATGTGATCCATAATGATTCATTCACCTGGATAAAGCACTTCCAGGTCTATAGCACATAGTAGATCTACCATTTTTTCAATAATCAGCCAGTTGTTGGCCAACATTATGTGTTTAATATTAGCCTGCAATTTATGTCTTATAAGACAAATAATACAGCTTTCTGTTTTAATAAATTGGAATAAGCTTTCTCTAATCCTTGTATCATTCTTGAGATATCTGCTGCAGCACATTATTCTGATGTTTCTTATTCTAAAAGCTTTACGCTATTGCCTTTTTATACACATTATAGGTATGTGGATGGAAGTAGCTTAAATTCCATCAATCCTTGGCTGCATCACCCAAATAATTTGTGGCAGTGATATTTTTTGATGAACTGCAAGTAATTCAACAAGTCCATTTAAATATTTGAATGGATTTTTACATAATAATCCTTTGAAGGTCTTAAATCATACCAGTTTGAATGTGAATCTCTTATTCATGTTAGTTGATACATTATTTATTTGATTATCCTCCTTTATTGACATCTATTGGTTAGTTAGTTATATAAGATTGTTTCATTTTTCTATGTCTATTTAGTCTAATATTAATGTAGATCATACAATATTATATTTAAAAGGTTAACACATCATAAGAACAATGGTTTAATTACAAAATATAATTATTCATTAACATATAACTTACTTTTCTTTAACAAAATTTTTTCTCCAATCTTTTATATATTATTGTCTTGTTTCACATGCATGTAGAAAAATAATGATTATTTATAAAATATCCATTGTTTCTTTATTAAATTTAATCTTAATCTTCAATTATACTTTAATATTGATGCTATTACAGACAATTGAGGTCATTTTCTGTACAGTGAACTCCAGATTTTTAGTTTTCTAGCACAGACACATGCATATACTTAATATGGGATATGTAACCACTACATCTTTCTACAACAGTAACCATAAGGAATGGCCATTTTTAGTTCCAATCCCTATTGAATAAAACTATGACTTCTACAGGGATGGCTCATTTTAAGTCTGATTTCTAATTTATAACAACAAAATAGAAATGAATCTTCCCATATAGATAGAGATATGTTTAACATCTTTGACAGTGAACAAATAACTGTAAATATATATATACTATAAGCTCACATAAAATATCATTCCCAGCAATCAAATGCAGAGTTGACTATGGACAAATGAGCCTAATGGGCACAATTAATTTATTAACTTACTCTAATTATTTAACACTTGAATGATTTATGTGTGAATACATTACGTTTAAAACAAATATTACATCTTCCATTATTATTGATATATATATTTTTTAACTGATAATTTCTACAAAATAACATTTGTTTAATATGTATGTATTAAAAGAAATGGGTTTTTTTTTTTTTTTTTACAAAATGTTAACATAACACACATATATAATACAGAGCAAATCTTTTTTTTTTACTGCAGCTGCATTAAAATGCAACAAACTTTAACTAAACCTCCTTTTTAAAAAAAAACAAACAACTTTTGCTTCCTATTTTAAATAATTTATAAGATAATATATAGCATATCAGTATTTAATATAAATTTAAAGCTGTTTAAGATAAAGACTAAATTGTCCCTTTTAAAAGTAAGACTGTTACTGTAAGATAATCATAACTTGCTTTCTTCCCAATAGCAAATATTAAACAGTTCTTATGTGTTCATAATATACTTTAGCAATCTCCAGCTTTGCAATTTAAAATAAACATTGTTTCTTTATTTTAACCAGATTTATTCAAAATAGCACATCAAGTTTTTCAGCTGTTCAGCTTAGATTAGCAGATGGTGTTTTTTTTTCTCTTTGTACTCACTAAACATAGTGCAGGTCCAATATTGTTCTAATAAATTGAGAATCCAGAATGAATGCAATTTGCATAGCACTTGAATTGCCTGAATTTTTTTAAAATCTCTTATCTAATTATATTATTTTCAATACATTCTTTGACAAGAAAGTTCCAATTTTTTTATTTATTTAAAATCTCTTACCAATGTGGAAAACCATATGGCTGACACTGAAAGGAATAATATATTATTCCTTTCAATATATATATATTGTAACGAGCACAGACGTTTGTTACATTGTTGTTGTTTTTTTTTATTTATTAAACATGAAAGTAAATTAAAAAGTTCGCATTTAAAAATTTTCTTTTAGAATTAAAAATTGAAATTGAATATCATCTTAAACTCGTATATATTAAATCGCACAGATAATGAAAAATTATTAAAATAAAACTTTATTAAAGAAAAAGTATTTTAAAACTAAATTTTAAAAAGATTTGGAGATAAAATTATATCTTTAAATTTATCTTTAAATATATCTTTGATTTGGAAAACAGGTTAATTAATCAGAAATGGAAATGATAAATTTAATTAGTCAAATGTAAACCAGCCTTGGGCATTTAAATGTAAAAACATCAGTCAGATAGGAAAACAATAGAAACTTTTAGCAAATGAAATAAATCCATTGGGAAATCGGACCTCAACGAAAAGGATCAACACATCGATGACGTAATGCCAAGTCAATCCTTCGAATACGTATAAAAGGAAAATTTGGAAATTATTAATCAGTGAGATAATGATTATTACAATGTGACAGATAGGTGTTAGTGCGGAGGTGCGGGAGAAGCGATTGAAGAGACGCACGATTCAATCACTTCAGTTTTGCCAAAGAAAGAAAGAGAAATGAACTATCGTTTTCTACATTGAGGACCAACTAAATTAAAAAACCTCCGAATAAATAAAACATCGGCTAAATGTATACCAATATCTTCAGGACGGCATGGGAATTCCCGTTCAAACTTACAAACGGCAGATAAAGATGGACTGATTAAAACCGTAAGAACTTTACAATTAATGAACATTAAATTAAAAACTTGTCGTATTTAAAATAATTGCATTAGTTTCCTATCTGACTAAAGTAGTTAAAATGTTATTTGATGTATTTTTTATTTATTTGTGTAAAATCATTTCCATTTATTTAATTTTGTTCTTTAAGTTTATTTATGATTTCTGTTTTCCGATAAATTAAAATATATCAATGTTAAACTTAAGTCGGGTGTGAATGGCTGTATAGATTTGTAAAGTTATATTAGGGGAGGGTAATCTTGGGTTATTTGTTTCGTGATTAAATTGGGTCAATGGATTGGATATATTGGTGTGATTAGTAGATGTAATATTGATTCGCTACGGGCAGAATCGCTTCATACGCCGCACACTTCCATTTGCCTATGGAAGGAATTATAAGTCGGATACCGCAGTTCCTTTCTATGGAGTTTTTTGTTTTATTGCTCTTCTTTGCAGATAGATGTAATATTCCTATCTCATGAGAAGCAATTTCTTCTCTTAACTTTTTGTGCTGCCGTATTTTATTACATTGAATACATCGATATATCAGATGAATTGATGCCGGTTTGACTACGAATTTTAACCTAAGGTTAAATAGGGATAGAATGTTTATTTTCAAAAGCAAATCTATGTGGTCTATTCATACTTGACCCTAAATAAAAATGCATTAAATTTAAGTTGTTTATGGACGCTTGCATGGATTGTTTATCGGTTAGGTATGTTTTGGGTTTTCATATTTGGTGAAAATATATAGACATTCGATAAATAATGATACCTTACGGTGAGTATCTAAAATGTATTTATTCGGATGTCTTTTAAGTTATTGGTGACAATGCAAGTATCTTATGGTGAATACTATTGGGTTACATATAAATTTCCCTCCGCAATTGTCAGTAATCAATAATTTTGTATTTTGATCGTTTATGTTTCTTTTGAAATGTTTTTGACCGTGAAATCTATGTAACCGATCTATATTCAACATTATAAACAAGCTTTCATAAATTTATATGTGCGAACTTAATTAAAATGTAAAATTATAATATAATAGTAATTAAATGTAAATTAAAGTAAAGTTAAAAATAATGTTAAATGTTAAAATGTAAACTGATACTAAAACAATTTTAAATCTTATATATATATATATGCGTAAATAAATTTTTGTATGTTAATTACTGGCAGTGGCTTATTTTATTCTTTTTTTATATATACTCTTAGATTATCTTATTAAATCTCTGCTATTCCACTGAGCTAGTGACATGGGCTAACGACCGGAATCAAAATTTAAAAAAAAAAAAAAATTTTTTTTTTTGACTGACGTATCTGCCTACTTTATAAATTTTTCTAGGTTCAAATGTCTAGATGGCGCCCTGTAGTGCAGTTTACGTAAGTCTACCATTCTCCGGATCGTTACAATATATATTGTGACCTTCTGGTTTGGCACCAGAAATATTAATTGTAATTGTATGGTATTATATCAGTAACATCTGATATTATCTTCTTAAAAAAAAAAATGAAATAACGCAAAATTTAAAATTTTTTTTATTTATGATTCAAAACTATGATTGGAAGTATTTATAGGTGTAATTTAAAATTGTTTTGATATCTAGTATCTTACTTTATGGTATAATTAATGATAGGATAGGGGGTGGCTTGTTATAAACATAGTCAGTTCAGTTCAAGTTGATGCTAATTTGTTTTGTTTGTTCACAAATAAATATTTAGACTTGTTTTGGTGATTCTCTAGTTCATTTGCTTTACGTATTTTAATCTATAGTATAAACACTGAAGCATATTTCACTCATCATCATTAAAATGGTCATTTAGTCATATCAGTTTAATACCTATAGTACATTATTTGTAAATATTCATTTATGTCTGTATCATCATCCAATTTCGTTTTTCATTCATAGGCTTCATGAAACCATCAAATATCATATCTCATACTCAAATATTTAATTTTACCATTACTAGTTTAAAAACCAGCTTAATTACCTTTTTAATAAATTGATGGGTCATTGGACTAGTGAATTATTTTAAAAAAAAAAAATGCTGTAAAATATTTTATTTGTTAAAATAATTATTCATTTTATTCGGTTACTTTAAGAATACAGAATATTTAATTATTAGTTTCAATTTAATATTTAATCTTTTATTCATTTAAAAGACAAAATATATTTTTTTTTGTTTCCTTTTTTTTTTTCTCCGAGAAAGTTTCTTGCATAAATTAATTCTTAGTCTGTCTGGTAACCTTTGAACTTTCAAACGACTTTAGATTATAAAAGGATTAAAGATAATTATACAGGGGACTACTAAAAAGACTACTACCAAAGAAGTACTCAGATTCTCTTCTGATAGAACTTCAAAGTATTATTTAAGCAAAGCTTGATAGTGCAGTTTTATTAAAAGCCTATTCTTCCAAGAAAAAAAAAGCTAAGTTGAAAGTTTAAAGTACTAAAAAGTTTCGGGATAATGATAGTGTAAACAACTTTCAAGGTACATTGATTTCTATTTTTAATTAAGAGTCTCAAAATTCTCAATCATTATTTTAAATGCATAAGTATATTTATATTATAATGTATTTAAAATTAATTAGTAATATGAAGAATGGAATGGAAGTACATAATTATATTTCAAAATCATTTTATTTAAATTTCATTCTGACTTGTGAAGAAGGCAGAAGAATATTTATTTATTTGTTAAAATTATTATTCTTAAATTTTAACTACAATATTAAGGGAATAACTGCAGCTTGTACATACCTTTGTTATTCCAGAAAAATATGCAGACTCTTATTAAGTATCTCAAGAAATCACTATAATAGATTTTGTGCTAGCTATAAAAGAAGGTCATTTTATTAAAATACTATTTATAATTTTTTTTTCTTGCATATTAGAAATAAGAATAAATATATAATTCAACTAAGTATTTAATTGTTTTTCCTAACTACTATGAGAAATGGTTTTAGAAAACGATTAAACTAAATATGACTTTTATTGCATTAATTGTCCTCTTATTGTGCTATGGAGTTTCTCATATAGAATATTGCCAACCAGGTCACGGAAAGTTAAATAAATGTTATCAGTTCAACTAATTATATACGTTTTATGAATGGCTCTGAAAGAAAGAAAATAAACATCAAATAAATACTTAATATATTTTATGAATGAAATATGAATTATTATTGCTTTTATATAACATTGATAGCAATTTCATTAGCTCAGCTAAAAAAAAAAAACATTGAATGCGCTATATTGGAATCAAGATAATATTATTTGTTTTCCTGCAGGAACATGTTGTTTTGTCAATATTTATCTCTATGTGCTTATCATTATTATTATTATTCCAGACATGACCAAGGGATATCATGTATAAACTGAAATAAACTTTTCGTTTTTCAACCCAGAAGAAGAAAACAAAAGAACTTTATTTATTTATTATTTAATTGTAATTTCAATAATAATTTATTATTTCTAATGTATACAGTGATGTGTAATCATACAATTGCGGTTTACATTGTTGTTCTAACTGTCTTGTTATTTCCATTTGGGTTCTGATAAATCTATGTTGTCCTATATGGTGTGAACATTAGATCTTTCACATATTTGTTATCTGATTGTTATCCTGCCCCCCTCCCCCATTTGCCTTGTTGTTAGTTTGGAATATTGTATAATGTCCAAGTGTCTTCAAATGTTTTCGACGATGCCAGGAGCTGGTCTCTCTTCTGGATTTTAATCATTGTTTTGGAAAAAACCTGTTTTATATTAGGTTGTGGGTGTTCCATGATTAGTTTACAACGTGTAACCCATATGGCATAGTTCAAAAACACTGAGAGACATATTATTGGATAGGTTTTAGTATTGATACTATCTTTCAGAGATGATATCAGTTGGAAATCTATCTTGATGTTGGAGAATATGATTTCTCGGATCACTCTGAATCCCATACATTGTGAGAAAAGGTGTTCCAATGTCTCATTGCCGTTCATGCAAATGCTGCAAGTAGGGTCTATGTTGTGACCACATTTGTAAAAGAGGAAGTGATTAGTAGATAGTCCATTAATGTTGTATTTAATGAGGAAGTCTAGGTATTTGGCCTCTAGACTCCATCTTTTAAAGTTGGATACATAGATAGTTTAAGGGTTGTTTTATGATATTATTTTTATTATTATATTTAACATGTCTTCAAGATCATCTCCTAAATGTACAGGATTAAGGAAATATTGTGCAAGGTATTTTTATTATTTTAGTATAAGCTTTATCATGTGCTGTATATAAATGTACGTGCTTGGTAAAATGGAGACGTCCATTCAAGGTTAAAAGGGGTGAACGGTTATTTTAAAAGAGTTTCATTACATAAAATCTATAATATATCTTTGCGGTTTTTTTTTTTAATAGATTAGAAAATCATTATTTTCAATAATTATTTAACCTGGAACATACAGCTTCATTATTTATCGAAGTTAAACTTTCCATTTAGATTTGTGCTAATACAAATGCACTATAAAAAGATTATTTTGTCTTATATTGCCAACAGAAATTATTGCCTTGTTTCTCAACCATAGTTAATATATTTTAAGTTATGAATATTATATCAGATATGAAATGTTTACCCATTGTTGTGTTTACAGTTAGTAATTAATATTTTTACAGTAGTTTTTTACCTACTGGGATTTGAATTGTCTGTATTATTATTATGCTCATATATGTGTGTATGTTATAAAAACTCAACCATAATAACGTGTAATTTGCAAGTAAAAATGATATGTAATCAATCGGTTTCGGAGGATGGGGATGGACTGTTCAAATTTGAAAGATTAGAATCTAAGCAAACATGAATTTATTGTTCTTTATTATGTTTGATAAAAAAAGTGTTTAGTGGTTATTTGTAGTAAAAGTAATGCTGTTTTATTGTGTCTTGTGGGATTGAATAATCTCGTTATTTGAATATTTGATATGGTAGATTACCTAATATATTTTATGGGATAGAGTAAATCCCTTTGTCATAGAAGTATTTGATAGGAATGGATTGAATCCTCCATTTGATATTTTATATTATGAATTAGGGTATGTGAAGCCCAGTATTTTATCTCCCTGATGTTTTGGTGTTGAGATTTAGTCCCGCCAGTTTATGTAGTCTCAGAAGTAGACTTGGGAGTTACTGTCATGTTAGTTATGAAATTAGAATTGTGAAAATCTTTTATCCCATGTGCTTATAGAATGCCTTCATCTTACTCATAGCCATGTGCCAGCTAATTTAGTGATAAGAAGAATAATAAAAGTAGGGTTGATTTCCTCATAAAAACAGCTGTGTTAGAATTAGTGCTGAAGCTTGTTTGGTCCATTGCTATTGTCCGTATTATGATTTATTGACACATTCATAAGTAAACCGATTGAATTGGATTGAGTTGAGTGTTATTAATTATTTATTGTATGGCACACAGCAAAATGCAGACACAGATATAAAGTACTAATTTAATAGTTATAAAAAAAATTCATCATTAATGTATAACTTTAATCATTTTGCATTTATCATTTTAAATTTCATATCATCAGCTTCCATCATGTTTAATCATGACTGGTATAAGCAATAAAAGAAGACAAATCAAAATTAATTAATAGCATTATTCATTTCTGTTTTGCAAAGATAAACATAGTTAATTGATAGAATTATTTCCATTTTGCAAAATATAATTTAATCTTATTTTGTGTTGATTCTTATATTCAAACCCCCTTATTTTAGTTATTGTGCATTTTAAAGTAAAAATGCCAAGATTTAGATTTATTTTATAATGTAATTGAAATATTCAACCGATATGTTTGTTATAAACTTATTAGATTAATTGATAAGTTAAGAGTGATATAAAGCATTTTAAGGTAAAATGCCAAGATTTAGATTTATTTTATAGTATAATTGAAATATTTAACCGATGTGTTTGTTATAGACTTATTAGATTCATTAATAATTTAAGAGTGATATAAAAGACAAGATGTCAAATATGAAATAAATTCTGTAGTTTGTTGCCTGAAATGTAAGGCTATATTGTTTTAGTTCCATATGTGTATCAGAAGGGACTGATAAATGAAAACTAATTTTGCAATAAAATATAAAGATTGTATTTTAGTGTATTCTTTAGGGTTAAAGATATAATGTGTGCCATAAGTCAATCATAGTGACTTAATAGACTAAATGTATTAGATAAGAAGTTAGAAAATTATCTTGTAATTTCTGTTATTATGTGGGTCCTTAACCACTGATATTAATACATCCAAAACTTATACTTATTCAAATTGTAAAGAAATTAAATGTTGTTTAACTATATTTTATTGTAATAAATATTTTATTATTCAAAAACTGTATTCATGATTCTTCTTTAACATGCATTCATTGTTCCATATTTCCACACATTTATTTTATTTTATGTGATATAATTGTATTTTCATTTAATTATGATAAACCTCCAGATATGATGATATTGATTTCTTTGATCCAAACACTGTATAATATGCCAATTATCTACTGATTGTTTTAAAAGGTTTTATTATTTAGTAATTGTTTGGATGATGAATTGAAATCAAAATGTGCCAGATTTCTTTCATTATCTAACTGCCATTATTTAGTTAATGTATTGCTTAGTTTATATTATTATTTTCATATTAAATAATAATTATTGAGAGATAGAGATTTTAGATTAGGCCATACCATAACAGATTCCCTGAGATCTTCAATATTTAATTCAGATTAAATAATAAATTCAATTAACTAGATTAGATTAGTGTGTAATTAAAATTTCAATAATGATAGGTTTAGTTTAAGTTCCGATCCAACTAATTATACATTATAGTTTCTGAAATATTATATTTTAGTTATTAGTTTAATTGTCTAATATGGTAGAGGTTTTTCAATGCATGTAGATGATGGGAGGAGGTTAAGTATAGATTATAATTAGTTAATTTTAGCTGGTAGAACTTTACCAATTAAATTTTTGTGTAGTATAGAATTTAATAAATGTTTATTCCTATTAATTATAATATTTTCTTCCACATCTAATGTATATTGTACATCTCATACACCTCTGTATCCCTCAGCTGAGTTAGTTTAAGGTGAAACTTTAATTAAGAGCCTCATAAGTAAATTTAGGATAAAGTTAGTTTGATAGTTTATTTTATGTTTGATAGAATTGGCGTCCCCGGGTATTTGTTAGTGATGGTGATAGGTGGTGAGGTGTTACAATATATATATATATATATATATTAGGTTATCTGCCTAGAAATAACTCAAATATAGTTTTATTGTTTAGATACTATCACCAACTATAATAACTCATCAATTCTGGCTATACTCAATGAGCCTTTCTATTGTTGATATGTGACCTGTAGGATTTGGTGCAGTAGTAGAATGGCAGACTCTAAAGGCTATAGTTTGGGTAATGTGGCCCATTTCTGTCAATTCTAGTATGCTCAAACTTTTTATGAATTATTGAGCAATAAACCATTAAACTATTGATGAGAAAGTTACAATTTTTTAAAGTCAAATGAAGATTTTTAAAAAGAAAAATTTTTTAAACCATAATAGATTAAACAAATTATATAAATAAAAATTGGATTTTTTTTATAGATCATGTTAAATCCCAAATGCAAAAAAAAAAATATGTAAAAACAGAATTAAATAGTTTTTAATAATTATTTACTATCTTAATTTAATAGTTGGAAAACAGCACACCATGCTTAAGAAAAATAAATACTTATAAAAGAACTTGACTTGGTAATAAAAAAATAAATATTGCATGTTCAATTGTAAAAGCCATGTTTGCAGTTCATATTATATAATTTTTAAGGCATTATTAAATACTGTATTTTAATTATATAATACATTTAATCCAAATATTTTATTACATATGTTAAGTGATCAAGAAAGCCAGATATAATGAATAAATAAAGTTTGAAATCAGGCCATATGAAACTTTAAATTTTCAATTTTTTTTTCTAAGTAGATGATCCAAAACAAATTAGTTTACTCAATGTTGTCAGTAAATGTTTAGCTAGTTATTAATAAAAAATGAGTAAGGTACTTGAATAACCAGAATTTATAGAGATTGATAAATGATTATGAATACTTTGCCAATATATTGGGAATATTATATTGTTTTACTGAGATTTGACTGTTGTGCTATGAATATATATGATGGAACATAATTCATCCTTCAGCTATTATGAGAAAAGTCACAGTCCAATAAATTGTAAGTTTATCATTGGCTTTTAGCCATACTCTTTTATCATTAAAAAATAGTCTTTTGGCAAAAACTAATGTACTAAAGTAAGATATACTTTATCATTATTTTAGGTAGCTGATTCTTTGTCAAGATATAGAGACACCTATAGTTATTAAAAAACTGAGGGCATCAGCATAAATGTATAATAAACTGATGTCAGATTATATAACTACGCAAGCAAATTGGGCTTCATGGAAAGTGCATTGATCCAAAAAAAATCAATTTGCAATAGATCCAGGATCAAAATTTTTTTCTGATGTAAACATTAATCCAAAAATCATTCTGAATGGTGATAGAATAACTTTAAGCCCATATCTGGCATATAATGATTACTCAAACTTATAATAATGGAAAACTAGAATGGAGTAAATAGTTAGCTCTCGAAAAGCATTGTATAAGCTGTGATTATGTGAAATTTTGTTAATTTCATACCAATTCTGGCTAAAAGAGAAAACTATCTTTAGTTATTAAAAATAGAGGACGTCAAAATATATAAATACTAAGCTGGTATCAGATTAATTGAACTATGCAAGCAAATTGACTTAGATTAAAAATATTTGATGTTTGAATTTCAAGCTGTTAGCCTGATAATACAAAAAATAATAAAAAGTGGCTGCTGAATGAGAAGTGCATTAGATACAAATATTCTAATTGCACTATATTCACATCCGAGATTAGTCTGGCAGGGAGTTGGACAGGACATAACCGAATAGGAATTTAATAAGAAGTTTATCTGATATTTATTATTTATTCAAGCTTTCACTTAAATGATAGAATTGGAGTTAAATAGTTAATCTGTCAAACTTGTTTAATTCTGGATAAGCTATCAAAATTTTTTAATTTAAACAATATCCTAGTGCTTAAATTAAAAATTAACCATTTTTGTTTTTTAAGTTTCACAATAAACGACTTTCATTTTGGTTTTATTATATTTAATTCGGGTAAAAAGTGAACGTAATTAAATTCAGGAAACATTTAGTTTGTATCTATGTTAGGTTCTTTGCCTAAATCTGTCATTACTCTCCATGTCTTTAATTTAATCCAGAGTTTTAACTTTGGTGTTATAAAGTAATAAAGTTATTGCGCAATTCCAAATTTAAAATGCTAGAGCAAATTGTGTTTAATGGGGGGATGTTTGAGATTTCCTGTTTAATTAATAATCACTCCAATCTACCTTCAAAACGAGAAAATGTACATTACCTAAATCAATCAAATGCATTGCAGTAACAGTCCAGTATAAGAAGAATTGCTTAGAAGCTCTTACAATGTTAAGTATTATAGTAATATGTAGAATATAAGAGTGCATTCAATTGATTAAACTAATATTTTTACTTTTATATCAGTTGGTATTGATTTACAATCTTTAGTTTTTGATTTCATTGCTATTAACATTCAGCTAACTGTTTGGAGTGAATAGCAAGGATTGTTATTTTTGTTATTGTTGTTGTTGTTATTACCACCACCCCCACAACCACTACCACCACTACTAATACTACTACTGTTTGAAGGTGAAGCAAGATATTATATTCATTTTGAAGACAATTTATAAAAATAATAAAAGAATAGAAATTTTCATTTTAAGAGTGAGGCTACAGTAATATAATTATTATTATTGTGTAATTTCAAACCTACATAAATTTCTGGTGAGCTTATGAATGACCTCTCAATTTTGTAAACTTTTCAATATATAAAATACAGAATAATGTTGATTGTTCTCATAAAACAGTTTAAAATGACATTTAACTGATGATGTAACAATGATTCATGATTTTCACCCTCATCAATGAATAATTACTGCAGTACTACAGTTGATCAACTGTCACCACCACTAACCATGATCAATTTCCATCCTTGCAGCATACTGATTGACTGTCAGAAGTGATAAACTGTCATTACCATTAATAATAATTGATTGTTATCCCCCTCAGCAATGAAATAATCAATTATTATCATTCTTAGCAGTGCAGAAATCAACTAACACTAACATTAGCAGTAATCACTATTATTACCACTAAAAGTGATCAACTATTTCAGTCAATAGCAGTGATCAATCAACAGTAATCAATTTTCACTGTTAGAAGCAGGAATTAACTGTTACCACCATCAGCAGTGATTAATCATTGTCAATTCTTCAGTAACAACTGTGATTATCATCTCTCACCACCATCAGCAGTGATTTGTCCTATACAGTTTTGCATAGTCTAGATCAATGGATTTGGGTAGCTAAATATTTCTATATCAAAGCTCAACTTGCCCCTTCTGGCATTTGAACACATTATTTCCAAAGCAATTTACTGTTGGATTTTTTTTTGCACCCACATGCTCTAGTATGATAATGGAATAATGGATTTGATAGTTAAAGCTTCCTGGATCAAAGTGCATCTGTCATTTCTGGTATTTAAGCACTGCTTTGTTTGATTTTTTTTTAATTGTGTAATTACTTCAGTAAAAAATAAATGGACTTGAGAGATTAAGTATCCTGGATCAAATCTTAAACCTGCAACTTCTGGTGTTTGAAAACCACATGATAGACATGAGAACTAAAGGTCCTAGTTCAAAGCTCAACCTGTCATTTCTGATATTTGAAATGATTTTCCAAGCACTTACTGATTATTTTTAGGTTGTGTTGTTTGGGTTAGTGATAGAATAATGGATTTAAGAGTAAAGATTTTCTGAATCCAAGCTCTCTGCCATTTGAATAGTACAAAATCTTCTGACTAAACTATCTGTTTGATTATTTTGACCTATGTAGTTTAAATCAGTGTAGAAGAATGCACTTGGAAATTAAAGTTTCTGTGTCAAAGCATCTGTCATTCTTGATATTTCCTGAGCAACTAATGGCTTGATTATTTTACTTTATGTAGTTTAGTTTGCTGCAAAGGTGATGTATTTGAAAGGTAAAAGCTTTTGAATCAAAGCTCAACTTGTTGCTTCTGGTACTTTAATACCACATTGATTGTTTTGTTCTTTATAATTTTGATCAGTAATAGAATAATGGAGTTGAGAGCTAAAAGTTCAATTTAACATTTCCGATTTTTAAACACCATATGATATCCAAAGTAAATAACTGTTTAAATAAATGATAGAATAATGAAATTTGAGAGATAAAGGCTCCTGGATCAATACTCAACCTATCACTTCTAGTATTTGAATACCACGTGATCTACCAAGTAAGTAGTTGATTATTTTTAGCTCTTGTGTTGTTTAACATGTTGATGTAATAATGGATTTGAGTTTAAAGACTTCATGCATTTAAATTTCATTTATCACTTCTATTGTTCAAATACCACATGAGCTTTGTGTTTGATATAAAAATTATAATTGCTAAAATTAATTGCAATTTTTTGTTCCATAAGTTTCTATTGGCTTTTACGACTTTTTAATTTTTTTTTACTTTTATTTTGAAACAATTTTCTGAAAGCATATTCATCTTGAATTGACTTTTTAAATGTTAAAACTTTCTATAATCTTGTTTATTAATATATTTTTTTTATTGCAGTTCAATTTTAATTACTTATTAAATATACTTTTTTTAATTTTATTATATATATTGTTTATTATCAAATGTCGTAAAACAAGATTGTTATTTTAGCATAATTGGTAATTAAGTAATTTCTTTTGCATTATTTAGTAAATAAAATATAATTGGTTATTGTGATTTTAGAATATAATTATAAATATCTATTCACGAATATTTTAGAAAAAAAAAACCCTTTTTGAACTATGAATATAAATTATTTGTTTAGTAATATATAGGTTGACGTTTACCTTTAAGGTACTTGGGTATTATTCCTGCAACCTAGGAAAGATAGGACGACTTTTTACATACACAATAAAGGCATAATGTTGCGAACATTAAATAAACCCTTGCAATTTGAGTTTTTTTCCTCGTCAAAAAACGTGTTTTTGAACGGGCACAAAATGTGCTTTGAAGCGTGTCAACCGAAACTATTATATATGTGCTTTTTTGGACATTTTGGTATTTTTTTCTGATTCAAAAGTTTGTTGTTTGTACATTTTAAACTTACAATTTGTTATTATTGTGAATTTGGTTTAACATTTTTAATTTCAACTGCATTATTTACTTCTGTGTTTTTTTTTTCCAATTTCAACTTGGTTATTGACTGACTTCTGCATTTTTGAATCTTTGAATTAAAAGTTTATTATTTAATTGGAATTGAATGAAGACGTTGACTTTGTTATTTATTTATTCCAAAAATTAGATTGCCTGGCAGAATTCCATTTAGAGCGTGTACTGGGCAATCATTTGTTCCACAAATCTTTTGGAGAAATAGAAAGGATGGTGGGGGGGGGTACTACTGACAATCGCCATTTTGTATGTAAAAATCGTCTGCATAAGTGTATATTTCATAGAATATTTTTTCTTTTTTACTTTTATAAAAATATATTTATGTTGGCTTTTTTTTTACGGACCACTTTTTTTTTTAAAAAAAATTGATCGAATGGTATTTGAGTATTAACTAAGCTATGACATACTACACAACCCACCGGTAGATATAATCATTGAAGAACCAAAACAATGTCATGGCAACTGAAACATTGGCATGACTAATCGATAGAAGCAGGCAAAGTGTTTTCATGGTCACCTTCAAGATTTTAAAATACTTGGGTGAATTCTGGGTAAATATCTGTCTTTTACCTGCTTGCATTGACCGAGATGCATTTTTTTTTACAGTGTCTGATCCGCCATTGTAAGAATTGAATATTTTTTGATTGCTTATTTTATATTTTGATCGTTCAACTATTGCTGATTTTATTTACTAATTTTATTACTAATTTATCAAATTGTATTCCTAATTTATCAAATTTTATTATTAATTTATCTAATTGTATTACTAATTACCATTTATGACTAATTAACCAAAATGTCTGTGCAAAAACCAAGAAAAGGGACTTAGTAATTTATCAAATTGTGTTCCTAATTTATCAAATTTTATTAGTAATTTATCAAATTGTATTCCTAATTTATCAAATTTTATTACTAATTTATCTAATTGTATTACTAATTACCATTTATGACTAATTAACCAAAATGTCTAACCAAGAAAAGGAAAATAAAGCCATATTAAGTTATTGGGACTTACAGTCTTTTCCGAAAAAGAAGCGATTTCAGTATCGCACTATCTCATAAAGGCAATTATTTCTAGTTAATAATTGAGAACAATTTGCTTTTTTTTTTTTAAAAAAAAATGTAAATAATTAGTTAAATACCATTAAAAATTATAAAGATTATTTATAATACTTATTTTTGATAATATTTTACTGTAATAAAATATTACTTATTAGTCCATTTATTATCGGAGTAAATTATTACTGCAGTTCTGAAATTAAATGTCTCATTTTTGGGACTGAAAATTGGAAGGAGGGGAAGTTAGAAGGATTAGTTAAATATCCCTATCTCTACAAAAAATTGTAATGATTATTTATAATATTCATTTTTTAATAATTTTTTTTTATTGTTTTCATTAAAAATTGTTTTGATTATTTATAATATTCATTTTTGATACTAATTTTTTATCGTAGTAAATTATTAGTTATTATTTCGTAATGGCTTCTAGTCTGAAAATATATATGATTAGTTGTTTTTTTTTTGTTTTCGGGGTCAAATGATTAGTTAAATATCATTAAAAATTGGGTAATGATTAGAATATTCATTTTTGATTTTTTTTTTTTTTGTTTTTTTATCATTTTCAGGGTCAAATGATTAGTTAAATATCATTAAAAATTATAATGATTCTTTATAATATTCATTTGTGATAATTTTTTTTTCATAGTAAATTATTAGTTATTATGTTTTGGCAATGACCAAACATGGCGACGTTCAATGTCTTTTTTTTTGCTATTAACTATTACTATGATGTACTACCCCAAAGGCATACTATTCTAATCTTGCAATCTTCAAGGTGACTTCTCCACGTGATCTGCGAGCAAACTTTATCGATTAAGTTTGTTCGCAAATCACTAGGAGACGTTATCTTAAAGATCATAAGATTAGAATAGTATGCCTTTGGTATAGTATGTCATAGCTTAGTTAGTACTCAAGTACCATATTTTTTTTTTGTTTTTGTAAAACTGTATTGAGTATTATTTCTGCAACCAAGGAAAGATAGAAGGACTTATTTGTTTATTCAAAAAATTAGATTGCCTGGCAGTATTCCATTTAGAGCATGTACTAGTTAATCACTTGTCCAACAACTTTTTTGGAGAAGGAGGAAGAATGTTGGGGGGGGGTGCTACTGACCACCATTTTGTACGCAAGAATCATCTGTGTAAGTATATATTTCATAGAATATATTTACTTTTATAAAAATATATATTTATGTTGGCTTTTTTTTTCTCCTGCAACACGGACCAAATATTTTTTTTTGTTGAAATTGATCAAATTAAGTGAGTGTCAACAGTTAGTTTGCGTCCATGTAGAATTCATCAATATGTGTTTATCTCATGTAATATTTTTTATTTTTTTTGTCTTTGTAAAACTGTATTGAGTATTATTTCTGCAACCAAAGAAAAATAGGATGACTTTTCACATTCGTATCAAAGCATTGCTAACTTTCTAATGTTTGATGTTGCCAAAATAACAACATTAAAAAGTTAGCAATGTATTGATATGAATGTGAAAAGTCCTCCTATCTTTCCTTGGTTGCAGGAAAAATACCCAAGTACCCATTTTAATATAAATATAATCATTAAAATAAATTGATAAAAATATCAAGACAGATGTTGCATGACCTAATTTTAATAAAGCTCGTGTTTACAAATGTTATATATAGAGTTTGCAAAACAAACTCTTAACAAGATTTGAGAATACCCTCAACCCCAGACCGATTTCTGCATCTAGCGTCATCAGTGAGGTGTTAGGATATTCATTAGATTAAAAATACTAAGGCTAGCCCAGCACTTTATCTAATGTATAACTATTGAGAAGAAAATCTGAAACTTTCAGACATCTATATGTCTAAAAATCCAGCTATCTAACTCAAATAGCCTTATGGGACTGAACTAAGTTCAGATACACCATATATTAATAGCTGAATTTTTAGACATATAGATGTCTGAAAGTTTCAGATTTTCTTCTCAATAGTCATACATTAGATAAAGTTCTGGGATAGTCCTAGTATTTTTAGTTTAATGAATATCCTAACACCTCACTGATGACACTAGATGCAGAAAACGGTCTGGGGTTGAGAGTATTCTCAAAGCTTGTTAAAAGTTTGTTCTACAAACTCTATATATAACATTTATAATCATTAAAATAACAAAAATTGAATGGGTCACCGCTCGGAGTTCAAAAATACTTCACTCACTGGAACAAGATCGAGTCCTTCTTTATGGATACTGAGTTCCAGAGTCTGACACTCTACAAATGTACCAAATCATACAGGGAAGTAACATTAATTACCACTCTTGGTGGCTATTCTATCTCTGAAACAAAAAACAGAAAGGCAACAAAGGGTTGAAGGTGAACTTTATGATGCTATACAAAACAATATCTAAACCCAAATATGATGCCATAAATTACAAATTTATTCTTAATGTTATTTATTTAATATTTTGTAATGTTGTCTTTTGATTTCTTCTATAGTAAATGTTTCTTCTTGAAAGATTTTATCCTAATAAAAATAATCAATACTATATCACATTAGAATGTCTCTGATAATATCAAAAATTGTAAATAGTATTTACCTCTCCCAAAAACTAACATAATTTTATATAAAATACTTCTACAAAAACCAATTATTTTCATTCATTTTACATTGTCAGATACAGTAAAGATATGCCATTACAATAATAAATTCAACATATTTACATTCAGCAACATCTGGTCATATGATTTTAACATCATATTTTCCAAGCACTGTGAAGCATTGTTAAATGTCATTTTAAAGCAGTAGCAATTCTTATCAAACAGTAGCACCACCCAATGTAAGCCATAGTAATCAGTGGATGTTAAAATGTTTGTGCATCAAAATTCCTATCTACTGCTTACTCATCCAATATTGCCAGAATAGTTTCTAGCTTGTAGCTTTTATCAGTGAGGAACCTTGGATCTGAGAGCACTGCACCTAGATCTAAGTAGGATCTAATGTAATCCCCCAACAGGCACATTTTACTTTTTAGTTAACTATACAGCTATGACCCCCAAATTAAAACACAATAATGTTTTCTTTTCAAGTTCACTTGTATAGTCATACAGATGGTTTTTTAAAAAACATTAGTCACCATCATTCTTTGGCTGAGATTGGTATTGTAATGGTATAAAAAGTAGAGCTGCTTTAACCTAACCAAGAAATGCAGGTAGAGGGGTTTCGAACCTCACCTACTCCAAATTGCTACTAAGTGACTTACTCCCCAAACCTTACTAGAATTTTATTCTTAATGTATGCCCGGTGGTCAGGGAGAGAATCCCAAAGGGGAATTGTAACAAAGAAAAATCAGGTTTATACTATATAATGACACAAGTAAGATATTGATGAGATTAGTGAATGAAATTTTATTGTTCAATTAAAAGAAATGACAATTTGAAGAAATAATTAACAAAAAAAAATGTTGCAAGTTATTTTCTTGCATCTATAAACATGGATATGTATTGATATGCATTAGTAAGATCCAATTAATTTAATTAAACAATAGTATAGTCATTACATAATAATACAATACTTAGCCAACAACTGGGTGCTTTATTTTAAAGGAGAGACAGAAAACAATAACTCTAGATGAAATTACAAAAATGGATAATTGGTTAAAACTAGTTAAATAGATTAAGGTGATATTCAAATATAGCCTGCATTTAAATGACAAAATAAAGAAAGATCCCCTCAATGGACATTTTTCAGACTTAATCAGCAATATTTTGAGCATATTACAAAATTAAGGTTTTATCTATAATGAAATTAAACATTACTGTGGTCCTTGGTGATTTAATTGTGTGAGTTTAGAAGCAAGTCTCGGAGGCACAAAAGTTTTATATATGGCTAACTTGAGGTCTGGATAGCACTCTGGGTCTAACACAAGAGTTAGAGAAATGGAGCTCATTCACCTCAGTGTGATCCAAGCTTAAAGCCGAAGTATAAGTGCTTGTGTCTGGTAATAATATTGAAAAAAGGTCACGACCCACTTTATCATTAATGGCCATCTCGGAACAGTGTTAGCCTATTAATCAATGAAGATGGGAGTTATGGAGATGTGCCAAGACAATGCAGTCAACTGACCAATAAAGTTAAAAACCTTAAGTAAAATATACGTATATGAAATAATATGACTAAAAAAATATCCACTATTAAAAGTAATCATTTTACACATTTTAACTAACATTAAAATATAAAAAAGATAGGTATATTAATTAATATTTAACTAGTTCACCCTTAGAGTTAATGAAGATTTAAGATTTTAATTTACATATATATAACTGTACTGTACCCTCTCTTATATTTAATAAAATTATAAAATGCTTAAGCTATACCTGTTTTAGACAAATAGATACATATTAGTAGAAACATAGATTGACTTTAAGAAAGTATAAAAAAAATATATGGCAGGATTGGATCTTTCTCATAAAATTGAACACTTTGATATATATACTCAAATGTCATTTTCTTTTATATTTCTAAGTATAAATTAAAAGAAACATTGAATTATTTTTCTAAAAAAAAAAACAACAGTTGCGTGTTCTGTTTTTTTTCTCTCTCTTTCTAATATATTTTTTTAGAAAAATCAGTGAAACCAACGAGGCAGGAGGGAGTTGGAAGGAGAAGTATTATTCAAAGAATTTTCTAATAAATCTGAAATATTCCCATATTTAGTAGTGGGTCAAACAAGAAGAAATAAGTGAAATTAGATTATTTCTTCCTTCCAGTTCCTCCAATTTACATATATTTATTCCAAGCCATAAGAAAGAAATCATGTTTCTTTCTTTAAAAAATATATATGAATAGTATACAATTCAAGTAATGTATAATGGCAATCCATTAACAAAAAAAAAAGATTTACGTATTTATTAATAGGATTAAGAATTGCCATTATATTGGTCAAACAAAAAAAATAACAAGGAAAATGTTAAAAATTATCAGGCTATATACATATTAACACATTATAATTATAATACATAAATGACTTAAGTTTATGATTTAAGCCAAAATAAAATATAAAGAAAATTAAAGTTACCAGTTATCATTTAAAATTTCCTAAGTCTTTATTAGATAGCCATGAAGACATTCTGGTCAACAATCCCTTGATGGCTTGGGGTGATTTCTGTCCTCGATTATCCATATATAGTAGCAGGAATTGGTTAGGCAAAATTGTTCTAGCACTCTACATTTCTTGGGAGCTAAAATATTTTTCTGATTGCAGAGAGCTCTTCCCAAAAGATAAATATATTTCTTTATTTCTTCTCCAATAAAAAAAAATCTTTGTGGCTGTTTTTCGGTCCAAGAAGTAGAACTGAGTCAGGTAAAAGAGAAAGAACAATAGACAAGTTCTCAATTTATATCTAACCTGTGGGCCATCTTACATTCCAATGCCATTGTTTTGCTATCTTATTTTTAATTAACATTTTTAATTAATTATTCCTATCTAACTAATCTTTTCTCTAATGAGTTCTGTGATTCTAGGAATTTTATTTTGTTATCCAAAATAAAATCTTTTAATTTTATTTTATAAAGTTTTTTTTTTTTTTGATAATTTTATTATTTTTATGGAATGTTTTTAAATTTTCTGCTTACTTTAAATTTAGCCTACATTCACTGTGGTTGGACTCGGGGTCTTTAGTTAAACCATGGTCAATGGTGAAGCAAACATATTGTAACGGTATGCATTCTCTCAACAAAATAAATTAAGGCAGTCACATCTCACTATAGTCAGATTTAAGGTCTTCATATAGAATACCATGAATGATGTGATTTAATTTTGATATAAAACTATATCTGTTCCCAACAAATAACTTATTATTAATAAATTATTATATCTAAACCACATCAAATCAATTTTCACCATAATTGACTTAACCGTTATGCTCAGATTTCGAACTCAGGGAAGTTTAACAATTTACTCTCTTCAGGAGTTCCTATCAATATTCTAAAGTAATATTAATAACAAACCTCACTAACTCTTTAAATTAAATAAAACAAAATTAAAGACTTCATTTAATTTAATATAAAAAATATAATAATTATTTATTTAACAAAATAAATAACTTAAATTTTACAATATATAAAAATTATTTATATATCTACTTCTATTAAAAAAATATAAATATTCTATTTATTTACGGTAGATATATTTTCTAACTTGTAGCACTATGTAATTTTATAAAGTATATAAAATATAAGTATCCAAATATTAAGACTTTTATATTAGTACTATTATATATTAATTAAATTATACAAATAATAATCCAATTATTTATATATAATATTTTCATTCCTTAAAATGATTGTACGTAATTTATGTTTATTAATATAAATATATATATTTAATATCAATGTTAGTCATTTATCCACATCATACATTATGGTTATTAGACCATTTGGAGTATTAACAATGTAGTGTCATATCATAGAAAATAATAGTATGTGAATTTAAAAATAATTTAATTTCTTACCTCAAGGTTCACTTTATCCCATGCCTTTCCCATATTAATATTTCTTACCCTATATCTAAATCTTTATTAATCATAAATAAAAATAAAAATATTTTAAATTATTAATTCTCTTTTATTATTCATTTCTTTAATGAAATGAATACAATAATAAAAAAAATGAAATTAATCTTTCCCAATTATAATTTTTTTAAAAAAAAACTTAAATGGTATTTATAAAAGTTAATACAATCGTCTCAGATGTTCCTGGAATTCATGAATAAAACTCCTTGAAGATGCAATTTTTAATTCCTTCATTGTTATACATTAAAGAAAATAATAGGATATCCCAAGTTGACATTTAGTTTCCTCTTTGTATGTAGATTTCATCTTCTTAATACACAATTCCTTTATTAACAATTATAATTCCATTTTGAAGATCTAACTTTTTTATAATATCATAGGCATTCAGCAAAAGATGTTATTCACATATATATATATATTTGACTAGGCAAGTGCATTTTATATATTTTCCTTATAATGTAAAGTACATTAAATTTAGTTGAAGTTTTTATAGACATGTTCTTTTTTAAAAAGAAGTTTACAATTTAGAACTTTGATTAGAACGATTTTTTATCGAACACGAAAATATATTCTAACCAAATAATTTAGAAATTACTTTCTTTAAAAAAATATTAGAAATTTCATCTAATAAGTATTAAGTCATTTAAAATATAGATTTTATCCTAGACATTGTTCTTTTAAATTGAACACAGTATAAATTTTTATGAGGATATAGATGCAAAAATAGAATCCTTAAATCTAATAAAAATAGAATTATTTTTATATTTAGCTCCATGAGCTTACTGAAGCATGCAATCTACATTGTTACAATACAATTTGATATTAAAACACTAAGTTAATTTCCTTTCCTTTAATTTGATAAACTATGTGAACCCAGAGGTCATTCATTACCTTGTCAAACATTTTTTTCTCGACAACATTTTTTTCATTTTAAAGAATGAAAAATACTAACTTACTAAATTATATATTTATTTTCATAAATATAATAAGAATACAAATATAATGTATACATATTGATTATATGTATGTATGAGTATATATATACTCCTACATTTCTCCTTGACTAAAAAAATTAAAATAAACTAACATTTTATTTTAATTCTTCATCTTTGTTATCATTTATGCATCATTACAAGCAGTCGGATCTAAGTTCGATCCTAGCTTCATGATCTTTCACATGTAGCCAACTTCAAACCCTAGTACTAACCTTGAATTTCCGATGCAATGGGGCTTTATTCATTCAATTCACGCTAGTTTCCTTAAAGAAAAACTATTATAAATGTGTGTTAAAATTAACTCGTTTGAGATTTAAATTAATCATTTTTACTAATAAATTCATAATAGAATTATTCCTGAATTTATATATATTATAACTGCATGGATTGTGTGTATATATTTATAAATATTTAAATGTACATATTCGTTCTAAAGTTTCATTGCATCGGGAATGTTTTATTTTACTTTAAATAGTTTGTTCAAATTTTTAGTGATTAAAAGCTACATTCTTTCGATAAGCTTTCAGATTGTCCCTTTCCAAAAACAATGGGTAAAGTTTTTATTAATTAAAAAAAAGATAAGTATTTAAAATGTAAGGATGGTCACTAATTAAAATCATTTTTCTGATTTTAAAAATTCATTTTCTAATTAGAAAATGAATTCAAGTTAATGAGTTTGAAAGCCTTATTGAAGGAATGTATCTAAAAACAACTAATAAATTGATAATGAAAGAAGCGCTTGCCTGAAGGCATCAGAGGACAGATAAATAGCCCAGAAAAAGTTTTCAAGCAGCTATTATTCCTCATTAAGAGAAGCCATATATATTTCATTAGAGAAGAAGCCGACCAGTTAAATTATAAAGTAAAATAGTGTTTCTACCATGGTGGAGGGGGAGGCTTAACTTCAAGAGTCTGACTATGGTTCCTTAAGTCCCCTGAAAATCTTCAATGTGGCTGCAATATAAAAATTCATATACCAATCGTAAGCTGCCGAAACCTTAGAGAAATCCATCAAAATGCTATTCACATAATTTTCAAAATGCGCGCATATGTTTCATCCAACTGGACTCTGTCCTGTGGAAACTCAGGAACCAACCAAAGAAGAAATGGTAATATCTTTCCTTTTGAACCTGGCCAATTCTGAACTTTAAGTTAAAACATCTTGAAACTATCTACTGTAAAATTGTCTTTTTATTAATGCTATTTTAAATTATGTAGTAATTTTCTATCTATCTCTAGTCTTTAAATTTAATATCTGTTAACTTTCCTTGCTTATGATGGCAGTTCATTTATTTAACCCTATTATATATTTCATTTATTTATTGTTATATGCCAATAATAACTTCAACTCGATAATAATTTCCTTCGTTGCATTTGCCATGTTAAATAATATTATATTTATTTTTATAGTAATTCTTACCCACTAGAACTCATTGGATACAGTTCTATTAATTATCGAGTTGAAGGATTTATACAATTTTTGCTATTTTTATTAATGGCTAATAATAATAAATTATTAGCTCAATTTCTAACCTATGCTCCCAGCCACTTTACTGAGTTTATAATATTCATTTATTCACATTAAAAATGTTTTGCTAAAGGTTGATAAAGGGAATAAAATGAACATATTCTAATTTAAACATTATACTTTATATTAGTATTCAGGGAGATTGATGTTTGGAGCATAGTTCTATAATTGTGTTAGTACTTTAAGTTAAAGCATGTTTGACTTTAATTCAACTTGGTCAGGTCATCACGTAGAGTATTCTTTATATAAAATGGGTTTTATTAATTAATAGATGATTACCAAGTCATCATATTTCCGAATGTTGCTGATGCGAGCCATCTCCTGCTTCACGGGCTTGTCCTCAGTGATATTACTGTTCATTAAATTACATAGGAAGAAAGTACTTCCTCACTTGCTTGTTTTATATTTGGAACACCAAAGGTTCAAAGCTATGACCCAACCCAGTTTTCCATGTTCTATGGATCCTTCAGATAGGGCATCAAAGACTTGTCAAATACAGGCCACCCTGCTATTTTCTCAAATCACAGACAAGCCATTATTTTTTATATTTATTCTTATAGCTCATAAGTCGTCGGTACCATTTATTTCTCAGTTCCAGTAAAGCCCGCTCTCATGCTTGTAAATCATGATGAATTGATTTTATTAAAGTCGAACAAATTCATATTTATTTATAATTAAGTAAGTTTTCTATTAAATATTAAAGTTATGCCCTAAACACATATCTTGCTCTTTGTGAATTGATTTACGAATGTGAAAATAAATCTCACATTCTTTCTTTTAGAATTTGAATCATAATTTCTGTCACATCCAAATACCTTTATCTACCTTTACTTCCTCATCGGGGCATAGATATATATAATTCTCCTAGAATATTGCGTGATAGTATTGGCATATAGTAAGGACTGCCATTCTTATTGTAAATATAAATTCCGTTTAAAGACTAGAGGTAATCTATATAATCACAATCTAAAAAATTATAATTATTATTAAACATTTTATTAACACATTTGGTTTTTTTAACTTTTTTTTTTTATTCAAATTATTTTAATATTAATGCTCACTGTCTGTATTGGCAACCTGAACATATATATATGAGTTGACTTATAAAGATTCTTAGTTATTTTATTATACTTTATTAGAGTTAAATCAGGGGTTTCATTAATCATCATCATCCGTTGAGCTAGTTCCTTGGCTCATGATCATGTACCGTCAATATATGTCATCCATTGATTTGATCTGAGCTCGTGAGTTGGGTTTGAATTCAGTTTGAACCGCCTGAGTTTGAATCCGACTTTGAGTTTGGGTTTGTTGATGTGTTGGCTTCTTTTTGACCGGTACAATATAATGTATCCTTATCAGTATACTAAGTATTTAAAAGGGTATATCAAAATAATTATATGATAGAAAACCTGATCATTTTATAACTAAGTTTTAATTAGTTAGTTCATAAGTGTTTTATGTATAAATTAATTTAAAATGCCAATCCTGCTCCTTATTGAGACTTACTAGACCATAACTGACATCCAATAAATGAATATACATAAACTTATTTAAAGGTACCAATCCTGCTCCTTAATTTTTGAGACTTACTAGATTATGTTTAGCATTCAATAAATATATTAGTTGGAATTCATTTGTGAACTTGCCAACCTATAAGTAACCAGTCTTCTGTGTCTATATTAATGATATGATCCATCTTAGCTAGACACAATTATATATTGTATTTCCTTCTCTTTCTTATCTTAATTCTTTACATTTCTTCCTTATAATCCTAATAATTATTACATAATTTAGGTATTACAAAACTCATGGTAATTGTTTATTTAAGACAATTATTATATTTTTCCTCGATAGGGCTTTAATATATGAGCATTATAAGTACCTTGTATCTCACCATCACAATCCAACCAGTATGCATTTGGTCCAGCTTTTTTTCTAATGGTAAATAGTCCTTCATAGGCATTACAAAATTTATGAAAAATAAAATTTTGTGGATTACTAACATGTGGTGTCTTTAAAAATACTTTGTCACCTACTTTGAATTGATAATTTTACTTATATGTATTTTTATGACATATTTTGAGCCATTTGTATCATTCTTTCTAAAGCTTCTTTTCTATCTTTTTCAATATTTATGGTTAAATTAGGGATTGGTGGTTTATAATATTTAAATAATATTGGTATATTTTTTTAATTGCAATTTAATGGGTTCGAATCCAGTGGACTCATTAGCACTCCAGTTTATATAATTTACCATATCTGGTGTGTGCTTTACCCATGCCTTGTAATTATCTTTCAAATAAGTTCTAAACAAACGTCCAAGTTCCTGCATTACATATTCACATGGGTTTGATTGAGGATTTCTTATAGAAGTAAGCACATGTTTTATTTGATGTTTATTTACCTATGTATTCCATTCTTTGGATAGTAAAGGTGTGCCATGATCAGATAAGATCATCATAGGTTTTCCTAGGCTTTCAAAATGGAAGGTTTCTAATACTTTAATAGTATATCTAGTATTAGCTGGGGGTATTGGATAATCAGACACAAATTTAGAGAAGAGATCATAAACTACTACTAAAAAAAAAATTTATTAAATGGAGGTAAAGGTCCATAGTAGTCTATAGCTAAGATCTCTTTTGGTCTTTCTGGAATGATAGAATTTATTGAACTAACATAATTTTTATTTACTGGTTTAGCTCTCAAACATATTTGACAATTTTGAATTTCATTCATATCTTTATGCATATTAGGCCAATAAAACCAACTCTTTATTGTTTGTTCAGTTTTATAAACACCATATATTTTGGAATGAATTTTTTTTTGTTGATTTTGTTATATTTAGGTAGAATTAGCTAAATTATAGTGAACTGCAATGTTAAAGTATTCAGATTCATGAATTTTTAGAAATCTGTAACCTGGCTGTATTTCCAAGCTTAAAACCCTATAGGAAAATGTTAGTGTAGAACACTATATTTTGATTAAATTTTTTTGCTGATTTTGTTATATTTAGGTAGAATTACCCTCCACTCATTTAAATTATCATTAATTTTATATTTTAAAACCATATTATCTATCTTATATAATTGAAGATTACTAGCTGTATACAGAATTTCCTCCTTATTTAATGTTTTAATAATCAGCATTAAATTTTTATTTTTATTTTGTAAATTATGGATATTTAATAAATCGTTCTCTACATTTTCGTCAACTATCAGGTCAACATTCATAATGTGGGCATTATCTACTGATAAATGTAATTGTTCTGATTTACATGGATTTTGACTTAGTGCATCAGCTACAACATTCTCAGATCCTTTACAATATTTAATTGTATAATTGAATTCTTGTAATAAAAGACTCCATCTCACTAATTGGGAATTAGTCAAGTAGCTATCATTCAAGAATTTGAGGCTTTTATGATCAGTTATCACAATCACCTCTGATCCAAGAAGCATCTGTCAAAATTTTTGAAAAGCCCACACTATTGCTAGGGCTTCTTTCTCTGTAACCATATAATTCAATTCAGGACCTTTTAATAGATGGCTAATAAAATAGAGGACTCCTGTTTGGCCATCCTCTTGGATTTGAGATAACGTTACCTCTAATCCATAACTGCTACTATCTGTTTGTAAGATAAATGGTTTGCTAAAATGAGGAAAAGCTAATATAGTTTGTTTTAAAAATCCAACTTTGATTTTAGCAAATGAATCATCTTATTCCTCAGTCCATTTCCATTTCTCATCTTTTCTAATGAGTTTTAACAATGGTTCCATATAATCAGAAAATTTTTGGTAGAAATGATTATAAAAATTACATATTCCTAAAAATGATCTTATTTGTTTTTTTATTTGTGGGTTTAGGGAAATTCTGTATAGCATTAATCTTATCCAGATGAGGTTTAATCCCATTGTGACCAACAATATGACCTAAGAAGATCACTTCATTAGATACTAAAGTGCTTTTCTTAAAATTGATTTTTATTCCTTTGTCAGAACATTCTTTAAAAAACATCTTTATATGTTGAAGATGTTCTTCAATTGTAGTTGATGCAATTATAACATTGTCACAATCTGTTTTTTATCAGGAGATAAGGTTTTATCTAAGCATCGAATTAAGGCAGCACAACTATTGATCAATCCAAATGTCATCTTATTAAATTGGTAAGTAAATCCTTTACAAAATGCTGTATATTGGTGATCTTTGGGATGAAGTTCTATTTGACAATAGCTTGAGGTCAAATCGAAAGTAGAAAATACTTTCCTGTTTCCAAATCTCATGAATAATTCGTGTATGGGCGGTGGTATATTTCTGTCAGGGACAGTAATTTTGTTTAGTTGTCTAGCATCCAAACAAAATCTCATTGACCCATCTTTCTCCTTCACCATTACAACTGGATTACAGTACAGTGCAGAGCATTTGGAAATGATTTCCCATTCAAGCATTTTATTAATTTGTTTATATATTTTTTCTCTATATTGATAAGGAATAGGATAAGATTTGGATTGAAAAGGTTGATCATGAATTAATTTTTTTTTTTTGCTGAAAACCTTCAATAACTCCTGGTATTTCTGAGAATATTATATTATATTTATTAATAATAGATTGCAATTTATTAACATTATCACCATCAATTAAATTTGATTCAGCAATTTTTGATTTTACAAGTGTTTCTGGTATGTTTGACATTATACAGTCAATTTCAAATAGATCATACTTTGGAGATAATGTCATCCTTAAAACCTCATCACCTATATGAACTATCTTATTTTTAAAATCAATCAAACATTTGTTCAGATGTAAAAAATCTACTCCCAATATCATTTCATAAATAAGTCCAGTTAATATCAAAAATACATGATAAATATATGTTTTATCAATAGTTAGTTTGATCCAGATTTGCTTTTGAATTAATTTTTTCCCTTTTATTGTTAGCTAGGATAATCTGTACTGATTTTAGAGGTAAGGTTTTAATATGTGGATTTTTATCCATCAACCTTTTATAAAACTCCTCAGATATTACAGACATTTGGCTACCACTATCTAATAAGGCTCTAATTTGCAAATCTTCAAACATAATATTAATTAATGGACAATTTTGAACAACATACTTGGGTTCATCATCTTCCTCTGAACATATTATGTTGGTGATTTGTTTAACTACAATTTTATTTTTGTTCCTCGTTTTAAATATCGGTCTTTGAGGAGAGGAACTATTTCCAAAGACCCTCTTTAATTTAATTTTGCTGTTGTTTTGGGTATATTTTTATTATACCCTATTTTACTTTTATTTAATCCACTAGTAGATACTATACTCTTAATTTCAGAAATCTTATGTGTATCATAACTTTGTTTAACTTCTACATTATTATCATTCTTCGTTGTTTTACTTTGCGAATAATTAAAAGTCTTATGTTTTCTTTTTTTATAATTAATAGCATTTGCTTGAATGTTATTTTTCTTTCTTTCAAAATAATTTTGATTAACATTTTGGTTATTTGAGTCAATATTATTTAAAATATCTATAATTTCTTCAATATTTTGTGCATTAGAAAATAATAAAGACTGCTCAATTTTCATAGGTAAGTTATGTTTTACAATACGAATAATTTGATTTTGGCTAAAATGATATATATCAAAGGTTTTCAGTTTTGATACTTGTCTTCTAAAAAATTTAGTAAGGGTTTCACCTAGCATATTTTTATATTTTTCCAGAAATATTTGATATAACAGTGATTCTTGATGATCATTATTCCAAAAATTCTTTATCAATAATTTTTGATATTCTTCAAAAGTTTTAGGTATTTGGAACAACGATTCCCACCATCATAAAGCATCACCTTGTAAATGACTGTATGCTACTATCAATTTTTCACCTTCTGTTAAATTACTATTTACTGAAAAATATAAATTTAAACTCTTTAGATGCTCTATTGGAGCTTCATTTGTAAACCCTTGGAAATATTTTAATTTTACAAATTGATTTATAACGTTAAGTGGTAATGTGTGATTTGTATTGTTAACGTTTTCTTTTTGCAGATTTATTGATGATTGTTGATTGTGATGGTGAGCAAAGTCTCCTATAGAATAACTAATATTATCATTATTATTGTGTTCCTTTGCATGTTTTCCATCTCAATTACTATTTCATCTTGATGTTCCTTTTTATTTGGATCTTCCTTTATCCTATTAATAGCTTCTAATATTTGATTAAATTTATCTGAAGTGGTGTCTTCTTTAATATTAGATAATTTAAACTTTTTACAAGCTTGGGTATAATTTTCCATCATTATTTTTCTTTCTTTCTCAAACTCATCCTTCAAAACTTTTATGGTTTGATCTACAGTAATATTTTTATTTTCCAATTGATTAAATATCTCCGATTGATTCTCTAATAATATTTCAATATTATTTTTATTTAATTTTAAATCTGAATCAATCAAATTTTGTTTCACATTTAAACACTGAAAATCCTTTTCCATAGACTGAATTTTTTTTTCTTGGTTATTGATTTCTACGTGGACATCTTTTATTTTTTTCATCTATAACCTTTTCAGTCTCTTCTTGGATTTTATACACATCAATTTGGAGATGATTGTACACAGTTTTTATTTCTAAAAATTTGTTTTCTACTTTATTTTCTATCTTTGTTTCAAATTCAAAAAATCTTTTTTGACATTTAAGATCTGCTTCCTCAATAACCTTTTGAATTTTTTGTTTCATTATTCATATTCGTTTGGATTTGTGATACCTCATCCTTCACATCTATTTTTATATTATCTAATTTTATTGATAATTCATTTGTAATATCTACTTTCATATTTTCCATCTTAGTATTCATACTTTCTATTTTGGTATCCATATACTTTCAGATTTTCCATCTTAGTATTCATATTTGTAGACAAATCTACTTTCAGATTTTCCATCTTATTATTCATACTTTTCATCTTTGTATCTATATTTGTAGATAAATTTTCCATCATTTGTTGCATCATTAACATCATTTGACTTAATGATGGATTATCACTGGTTTTACTTTCTATAGGTTTGTCAATAATATCCATAGCTTCTGGAACATGAGTATCTAATATAGAATTGCTCTCAGATACACCTATATCTATTTGTTCATTGATACTATTCATAGTATCATCAGCTATATTTGAACTAAGTACCTCAGTTTGCATTTCTATATTATTATCAGTATTAGAAAAAAATGTTTTATATTTACTTCTCGTAATCATAAAACTAACTTTATTTTAATTATAACTTTATTTATATGATAATATATTATTTATCATAGGATATTAATGCGATACCTTTCTCTTTTCAAGATATATATGTGTTCTTACTCTAATGTCTAATTTTAAAATTATATTTTTAAGCAAGTGATCTATTCATTTAAATTTTAACTATTTAATTTTCAAAGTCTCCATTATTTTATTATCTAATATTTTACAATACATTTAATATGAGATTATTATTAATAATATTTATCCCTCAGAGTTTTGTATAGCTATACAAACAATATAAAATCTATGATTCAATATTATAATGATATGAAATCTATGATTCAAGGCCCTAGTTGTGTGCACCATATGTAACGGTATACATTCTCTCAACAAAATAAGTTAAGGCAGTCGCATCTCACTATAGTCAGATTTAAGTTCTTCATATAGGATGCCAGGAATGATGATTTAATTTTGATATAAAACTATATCTGTTCCCAACAAATAACTTATTATTAATAAATTATTATATCTAAAGCACATCAAATCAATTTTCACTTTAATTGACTTAAGTGTTATGCTCAGATTTTGAACTCGGGGAAATTTAACAATTTACTCTCTTCAGGGGTTCCTATCAATAGTCTAAAGTAATATTAATAACAAACCTCACTAACTCTTTAAATTAAATAAAACAAAATTGAAGACTTCATTTAATTTAATGTAAAAAATATAATAATTATTTATTTAACAAAATAAATAACTTAAATTTTACAATATATAAAAATTATTTATATATCTACTTCCTTATATTAAAATAATATAAATATTTTATTTACTTACGGTAAATATATTTTCTAACTTATAGCACTAAGTGATTTTATAACATATATAAAATATAAGTATCCAAATATTAAGACTTTTATATTAATACTATTATATATTAATTAGATTATACAAATAATAATCCAATTATTTATATATAATATTTTCATTCGTTAAAATGATTGTACATAATTTATGTTTATTAATATAAAAATATATATTTCATATTAATGTTAATCATTTATCCACATCATACATTATGGTTATTAGAACATTTGGAGTAGTATTAACAATGTAGTGTCATATCATAGAAAATAATAGTATGTGAATTTTAAAATAATTTAATTTCTTACCTCAAGGTTCACTTTATCCCTTTATATTTTCACATGCCTTTCCCATATTAATATTTCTTATCCTATGTCTAAATCTTTATTAATCATAAATAAAAATATTTTAAATTATTAATTCTCTCTTATTATTCATTTCTTTAATGAAATGAATACGATAATAATAAAAATGAAATTAATCTTTCTCAATTATAATTTTCAAAAAAAAACTTAAATGGTATTTATAAAAGTTAATACAATAGTCTCAGATGTTCCTGGAATTCACAAATAAAACTCCTTGAAGATGCAATTTTTAATTCCTTCATTGTTATACATTAAAGAAAATAATAGGATATCCCAAGTTGATGTTTAGTTTCTTCTTCATCTTTTTAATACACAGTTCCTTTATTAACAAGTATAATTCCATTTTGAAGATCTAACTTTTTTATAATTTCATAGGCATTCAGCAAAAGTTGTTATTCACATATATATATTTGACTAGGCAAGTGCATTTTATATATCCCATGATAAATAAATGTTCTACTCACTCTGCATTTTCCTTATAATGTAAAGTACATTAAATTTAGTTGAAGTTTTTATAGACATATTCTTTTTTAAAATGAAGTTTACAATTTAGAACTCTGACTAGAATGATTTTTTATCGAACACGAAAATATATTCTACCCAAGCAACTTAGAAATTACTTTCTTTAAAAAAAATATTAGAAATTTCTTCTAATAAGTATTAAGTCATTCAAAATATAGATTTTATATTATACACTGTTCTTTTAAATCGAACACAGTATAAGTTTTTATGAGGATATAGCTGCAAAAATAGAATCCTTAATCTTCTAATAAAAATAGAATTATTTTTATATCTCTCTCGATGAGCTTACTGAAGCATGCAATCTACATTGTTACAATACAATTCGATATTAAAACACTAAGTTAATTTCACTTCCTTTAATTCAATAAACTATGTGAACCCATTACCTTGTCATACTGTTTTTTTCTCAACAACTTTTTTTTCATTTTAAAAAATGAAAAATACTAACTTACTAAATTATATATTTATTTTCATAAATATAATAATACAAATATAATGTATACATATTGATTATATGTATGTATGAGTATATATATATATTCCTACAATATATACATTTAATATGTATATATGTGTAGCTTCAATATTAAACCATTAATACATCACATGACTATCATTTCTTATGCATACACCATCTGTTAAAACAGTAGCAATTCTCTCCAAACAATACAGTGCAAACCATATTAATCAACATATGCTAAAAGTTTTATACATCAAACTGCATATCTAGTGCCTACTCAACCAATATCCTAAACTAGTTTCTAGTTGTGGCTTTCACCAGTGAGAAGCCTTGGATCTGAGAGCACTGCACTAATGATACCAAAATATATAGATATTGAAAAGAGTTTTAGATATGTATGACTATATAAGTGAATGAACTTGGATTGATAACATTAGTGTGTTTTCATTTTGGGTTCATCGCTTTATAGTTAATTAAAAAGGTAAAATATGGTTTCTAGAAGATTGCATTAGATCCAAAGATCTAAGTGCAGTGTTTTTAGGTCCAAGGCTCCTTATTTATAAAGGCTACAAGGTAGAAACTAATTAGTCTGAGGATATCAGATGAGTAGACTCTAGATTGGAATTTTGATGCACAAATATTTCTTACATGCACAAACCTTCTAATATTTATAGATTACTATGGCTTATACCAGGGGTGTTACTACTATTGAACAGAGTTGTATTTTATCAAAAAAAATGGTGATCATTGGTTGTTTCAATGGTTTAAATGTAATTTTTTTTAATATTTTCAGTTAAGTCAATAAAAAAATTTATATATTACTTTTTATACAATAAATTTGGAAGAATACCAGCATTTTGGTTGAAATACTTATAATATTGTGATTAAATATCCAAGTTTTAGCACAATAAATGCAATATCATTTTAGAATATCTCCTGCATCCCTTCCAACATCCAATTCAATTTTTCTATTCAAGAAGCTGCGAAAACATTTAAATCAATTCACATTTTAATTAGATAACAACTCAAAGTTATTGACATTTTTTAGCACTAATTAATGAATTCCATGAGTATTTTGATTATTAATTATTAAATAAAATTATTTGCAATATGCTTTCAAACATTAAAAATAATAATGAAGATTGATTTTTGAATTGGCAAAAATAACACAATTATTGAGTACAATAGTGTAAAACCTAAGAATATGCAGGGATTTTTTTTTCTATTGTTTAGTTCAAAAAATAGGCTTTTCTATCTTGGTTTCTGCTTTATCAAGTTATCTATAAACTGATACAATGTTGAAGTAAATATGAAACCCTGTTCAAAATCAATTTTTATATTAAATGTCTTAAGATTTTTATAACCAATGATAATGTTTTCTCTAATACTATCACATAACATAGAAACTTCACAGCAATTATGAACAACCAGAAAATTTAATGAAATTGGAAAAAATAATATAAAAAATTACACTTTTGCTTAAGACTCTTTTTACATTTTCTTGTTTTTCAATTCTAAAAAACCATACTGAGCAACTAATTTATGGCTGGAAGCTATTTAAACCATTAAGTCTTTGAAGTTTTTGGATATTTCTCAATAACTACTGATTTTTTTAGCCATCTTATTTATATGAACTAGAATAAAAGATTTATTTTTAAAAGTAAGTGGCACAACATTATAAGTTTATGTATTGCTAAAAAAAATTATAAAAGATTTATAACTATCATGATATTCCCACAATTCAAATTTTTTTAGGTATCTTAACACATTTTTTCATATTTCAAAAAACTATTATAATTTCAATAAGGAGGATATCCCTGTCTAAGTTTAAATGAATTGGTAGAATAGATATGTCATTATAATATTCTAGTGAATTATACATCATTATTTGTAAGATGATAAAAAAAGATCATCCACTGATTTAATATGATTTTCACATCATTTATTGGTTCCAAATTGTAATGGTCAGATTAAGGGTGTTTCAATGATTTCCATTTTTAAAAAAAATTATAAAATTTACATGGGTGCCATCTGACCTTAAATATCAGGAAATAAACTGACACATGTTTTTTTCTTAATAGAATAATGATGATCACTACACAGTTATTATTTGCAATACCTGAGTAGATCATGAATAACATAATTTATTCCTGATGAATGAAAGTAGACCATACAATATTACATTTAAAGACTCTTTAGATTACAAGACATATTTGTCAATCAAAATATAACCTTTTCTTTAACACAATTTTTTCTCCAGTCTTTCTTATATCATTATTTTATTTTATGCACACGTGAAAAAATAATTATTTGTAAAATAGTCAAGGTTTCTGTGCTAAATTTAACCTTAATCTTTAATTATACTATAATACAATTATATAATTGAGTATATTTGCTGTACAGTGAATTCCAGATTTTAATAAATTTAAAAAGATTTCTATGTTTGAATAAACCTATAAATATACAGCATTTATTTGACTTATAAGTTTCCTAGTATAAACACATGCATATACTTAATATGGGATAAATGCAACTGCTACACCTTTCTACAACAGTAACTATAAGAAATAGTCATTTTATGTTCAACCCCCCAATTTAATAAAATGACAATTTCTACAGGGATGGTTCATTTTGAAACTGATCTCTTTATCAAAACAAAATAAGATTGAATCTTCTCATGTGGATACACTTATATTTAAATTATTAGACAGTGAACAAACAACTATATATATATTATAACAGGATGAAGTGGGTGATAAGAAGGTGGATGGTATATGATTTGAACTGGGTGATGGAAAAATATCATCATTCTCAGTCCATTTAATGAAATACTAATATCAATAGTATACAAAAGTATATATAAGTAATGAGATATTTATGAATAAAATAACATTAGAGAATCTCTGAGAACATTGAGAGATCAGAAGCTAATAAGATGAGCAACAATAATTCAACCAGCATTATAATAAGTCAAAGTAAGTATAAGTAAATATTAAGAGAATCATCCATCATCATCATTAATGGGAATAAACAAATCAGTACAATAAAACATATAAATCAACAGTCAACCTTGTGACTGGATTGGAAATGGGTCTTCTGTAGACCAGGCTAACTACTGAGCCTTTTGCCAGCTTGGGCAATTATATAAACATGACTTGGATTCACCAGCTTAGTGCCCATCCATTAAAATACACAACTAGAAAATCTAAACAATAATGCTGGGACATTAAAGCATGCTGATCATCATCAATGCTCAGGCCACTTGTACTGGCCAACTATAAACTTAAATTTTTAACAAGACAACTAAAATAAAATATAGTGCATGGGCTTTAAACACTATTCTCTTTTGTGCCAACCAGGATAATGATTGATCATCACTGGATGCCCAAAGCACTAAACACGTCCCCATTTATCCATGTCCGAAATCTAGCTCAGAGAACATGGGCTCTATTACTGTATGTGAACAAAAGATGATGGAATACAATTTTAACAATTAAATACAAGTTTATTAATAACAAAAAAATAAATGATTAAGGTCTTATAAGGGTTCTGATTTTGAAAAGTATTCTTTGAGTTACATGATGAATAAATTAGATTTATTCAAACCCATTCAGCACACAGGCATGTGGCTTGATACAAAATAAACATGTTTGAATTAACATTTAATTTAGAAAAATGATCAAAATTTTACACATAAGTGTTTATCTGACACACATTTTTATTTATAATACAATTGACATATATACGCACATATGTGCGTGAATTTTCTGATTTTGATTATAATACAGAATTTCAAATGATTCAACATTTAAATTGTTACAATGACTTACATACAGATGCATGATTTCTAATATACAATTAACATATTTCAATTGACACAAAATAATTATATAAAAAAAGATTAAATTTTACATGTGTTATACTTGACAAGCATTCATCTATATACGCACACATACAAGCGTGTGCGAGTAATTTCTAAACATATTTGACTTAACCTACAATAATACATGATTAAGCTTTTAAATTATATTTTAAAGAATACAGATCCTTAAGCTAGGTTTACTAAAATGATTACATAGAATTGCACAGATAATTTATAAATTTAATCTTGTCCAACAATAAATAATAATTTTTACATAAAATTTACATATTTAATCAATATTTAAAAAAATCACTTTATCAAATTCTATTACAGCTTTCTTTATTCTTTTTTTTTTTCAAAAAAAAAATTATAGTTAATTTTTTTGAGAGATTAGAAAGCTTTTTATCAGGTTATCTCTTAACTAATTATAAATGTCTTTAATTTTAAATATATAGATTTAAAATGTCCATCAAATGAATTATTGAAAAACAACTCACTTTGGTATGCAGGTTTATCTGTGCTTCTCTTTGTATATGTAGACACAGCAGCATAATATAACTACTTCTTTATTCAGCTGGTGTTTTTATTGGGCAAGTTGTTTTTGGTCAATCCAGGTTTGTTGTCATTATCATGTAAAAGTATGCATTCTAGGCAAGCAGCTGTTTTGATTTAATAAATTTTAGACAAGCAACTATCCTCTCTGTTTAAGGCTATGAATTACAGCACAAAGAAGTGGGTCATTTTTTTCCAAGTGAATTCAAACTCCTGAGAAGGAAATATTAGTAGCTTCTAAATCTAATGTCCTGCCTTCAGCTGTATAAATTCATGGTAGCTATTCTGCCAAATCTCTGCTACAGCTAACAACTCTTCACAAAACTGCAAGCAGAACTTCTTTTCAAAAATCACTCTCCAGACTTTGCAGTGGCCCAGTTAGCCACTGCTTAAAATACTACAACCAGACTCCTCTGGTCAACTCTTACAAACTACAAGCAAAAAACTAACTGATATTTTTTTTATCAGTCTTATATAACCTTGGGTAGGTCAGGTGACAAAAACACAGTGGCTGTTTTTAATCTATTTTAATCCATTTGAAAACAAGCTGGAAATTTTTATCAAAGTGTGATTTTCATGTTTTTACTTTAATCTTTGGAATTTGACCAAAGGTGTGATAATCCTTTTGAAAACATATACATGTTTTCATTTAGACAATAAAAATTTACAAATTAATTAAAGATTTCAAAAATAGACATGTTTTTCAAAATTATCAAAAAAACAAGCTTATATTTAAATTTCAAAATCAGAATTACAAATAATATTTATCAGACCTTTTTAAAATATTAATTTCATAGTACAATTTTTATTTTAAATCGGAGTTATTATTTAACCCTTTACTTAGTATTATTTTATTTTAGAAAATATAGAAAAATATCTACAAAAATTTATTCTATGTTTATTTTTACTTTTCCTTTATTTTACATCACATACACTATATTAGTGTGTGTGATGTAACCCAACTGGTTACATTGCCCCGGTCTGAGAGAAAAGGAAAATAGAAATGAAACACCTATCTAACAATATTTACATAATCTACATATATAACGAAAACAAAGTTCATATCTAAAACTATGTACTCATCAATTTTTTTAGAGATCTGACAGACATCTGACAGTTAAGAGAATGAATAGTGATCTGCAATTTTGAGATAAATAAAGAATTCAACCACTGAACTGTAAGTACACAATGCACCATGAACACCAAGAGTGCTACCTCAAATGAGACACTATAAGCTACTACAACCTATGATAAAGATAATGCAAAATAATTGCAAAGCCCTCTTTCATGGTGGGTCTGGGAAATGCAAAACTATGCCCTGCTTCTTTTGAGTCTTATGGGCTAGGAAATATAAGCTATGCCTTGCTCCCTTTCTTTGGAGACTTAGAGGCTGGAATCATGGCAGGACTATGTTAACTGCTTATGACAAACACTATAAAATAGGAAAAATAGGTTGGAGCAAATAGTGGAGATACAACACCCTCAGAACTGCATGAAAACATTGCATTCTCAAGCCAATGACAAAAATGTCCATCCATCATCAAAACTAAAAATACAGCTAAACAAACTTCAACAATCAAACATTAAATCCAACCTCCAAAATCATCAATTTTTTATTTAACTTCAAACATGAACCTCTTTAAACATACATGAAAATTACTATTTTATAATTTATAATCATCATCAATACTCTTGTCACATATTTCACAGTAATTTTTAAAGTTAATTCTGCATAAAATGCATTTTTTTTTTCTTTCTCAGTCGTGGTTTGAGATCAAGTTAATAATTTTGAAGTGATGATCACCAGTATGTGATCATCATCAGCCGTACATTGGGCAGCCATCTATAATGATTGCCACAGTACATGATCATCATCGGCCCTCAGGTAACCATTTGTAATGGGATGGGGTGGGTGAGAAGTTGGTGGAAAGTAAATGAACAATTAGTAAAACCAAAAAAAGATTTAATTAATTGATTTTTCTTTCTTGGAGGGGATACATGAATTGAGGGGGTATTGAGGAGAGAGAGAGATCTGTTCTGAAGTTGGGAGAAGGCAGTTCATTTTTGTTTTTCAAAGACAAATCTTATTAGGAGCCTGAGTCTAAGTTTATTGTTAAACTAATGCTATTAATGGAACCACACGAAGGTTTGTCAACCTTTTTAGCAATCATGCTGACTCTGATTCAATCTAATCTGAGGAATTTACTCTAATTAAAAATGCATTCAGTCATTCTAAACAAATGGACACTAATTCATGCAATCATTCAAATAACCATTCGAGCAGTTAACCAGTGAGTAGCCAACGGTTTAAACATCGGACTACTAAGTGGTGTTGAGTAGCATCAGTTATCTAGTCAACTATTGGAAAGCTAAAATGAGCAGATGATTATTCCACCATATACTTGGTTGATGCCGATGGAAGTTTAATTGCAAAACGCCATTGAAGCCAGTAATAAATCTAGAATTAGGAAAACAAGAAAAGACTATTTATAGTGTGTAATATTTGTTGTCCAGCCTAAAGATGCACATCAAGCCCTTTCCTGTATATAGAATGATTATGAAGTAGCTAGCCACTTCAGCGTGTCCATCCAGCTCCGCTCCTGCCGTCCCAAAAGAATGTAAACCCCAAGATTCAAGCACCAAGGTGATGATGATCAATTCTATGAACTTATAATGCAGTCAAGTCCAGCCCTTGCCGCAGTAGATGAACGTATAGCCCACTCAAAACCCATACAAGAATGAAGCTTATAGACTTTATCGGGTATATTATTTTTTTGTGTGTGTGTTTATTCTATTTAAATTTGATACACATTTCATAAATATATCTTATATACATACATACACAAACACATCTTTCATGTAACTTGTTAAATTTTCCTTGTTTGCTTAATGCCCGTGTGTGAGTTTATAATCCACAGATCACTATCTCACGTATTAGTTATTTAATCAATTTTTCTTATCAAGGAAGAAATTTTCCTTTATTTAATCTAATTATTGCTTTATTAAGTATTTCTTTATGATTATAGTTTTGTTTTATTAATATGATTTATGTAGTGTAATATTTGTTTCGTATATTTAATCGATCTGGGAATGTATTCATATTATAAATGGTATGGGGTATTGGTTTAATAAAAAAAATATTATAATTCTAAAGCGACTACTGTCATAATTTTTTTTTATTCTCTTTGTCATTTACTTTCTCTAACTATATTATTAATTATGCGAGTTTTCCGATCCCCATTCTTTAACTGAGGAAAGAGTACGCTAAACTAGCAAATGGGAAATCATCTTACCGAGTCTTAAACCTCTATTTAGCATGAGGATACTTATTTATTATTTTCTTTTATGAATAATTATTTATTGGCACACATGCCCTAATATCATTTGAACTTGCATATCCTTTCAGGAGGAGAGTTAAATTTCCTTCTGGGAGTGGCGCGAGGGGTTTCTATACCAGTTAACATTTACTCCGTTAATATGAGCATGCACATAAACCGAACATGAGGGAAAATATGGCGACTTGCCGGAGTAAGAAGAAATTCAAAACTTTACTGTAACAGTGTTACGGACACAGAAGATACTTATGGAAAGGTTGATTCTTACAGACCTTTGGGGAATGACTCTAAATCAACCCCTCACGCCACTCCCAGAAGGAAATTTAACTCTTCTCCTGAAAGGATATGCAAGTTCAAATGATATTAGGGCATGTGTGCCGATAAATAATTATTCATAAAAAAATAATAAATAAGTATCCTCATGCTAAATAGAGATTTAAGACCCGGTAAGATGATTTCCCATTTGCTAGCTCAGCGTACTCTTTTCTCAGTTAAAGAATGGGGATCAGAAAACTTGCATAATTAATTAATAATATAGTTAGAGAAAGTAAATGACAAAGAGAATAAAAAAAAAATTATGGCAGTAGTCGCTTTGGAATTATAATATAAATATTTTATTAATCCATTACCCCATACCATTTATAATATGAATCCATTCCCAGATCGATTAAATATACGAAACAAATATTACACTACATAAATCATATTAATAAAACAAAACGATAATCATAAAGAAATACTTAATAAAGCAATAATTAGATTAAATAAAGGAAAATTTCTTTCTTGATAAGAAAAATTGATTAAATAACTAATACGTGAGATAGTAATCTATGGATTATAAACTAAACTAAATAAAGGAAAATTTCTTTCTTAATAAGAAAATAATTATACGTGAGAGATAGTGATCTGTGGATTATAAGTGAACTCACACACATGCATTACGCAAATAAGGAAAAATTAACAAGTTATATACAGGTGTTTGTGTACATATGTACATGAGATATATATTTATAAAATGGGTATTAAATTTAAAATAAAATCAACACAAAAAAATAGTGTACCCGATAAAGTCTATAAGCTTCATTCTTGTATGGGTTTTGAGTGGGCTATACGTTCATCTACTACGGCAAGGGCTGGACTTGACTGCGTTATAAGTTCATAGAATTGATCATCATCACCTTGGTGCTTGAATCTTGGGGTTTACATTCTGTTGGGATGGCAGGAGCAGAGCTGGATGGATGCGCTGAAGTGGCCTTCTACTCCATAATCATTCTATATACAGGAAAGGGCTTGATGTGCATCTTTAGGCTGGACAATGGATATTACCCACTGTAAACAGTCTTTTCTTGTTTTCCTAATTCTAGATTTATTACTGGCTTCAATGTCGTGTTGCAATTAAACTTCCATGGCATCAACTGAGTATTTGGTGGAATAATTATCTGCTCATTTACCTTTCCAATAGTTGACTAGATAACTGATGCTACTCAACACCACTTAGTAGTTTGATGTTTAAACCATTGGCTACTCACTGGTTAACTGCTCGAATGGTTATTTGAATGACTGAATGCATTTTTAATTAGAGTAAATCCCTCAGATTAGATTGAATCAGAGTCAGCATGCTTGCTAAAAAGGTTGCAAAACTTTGCATGGTTCCATTAATAGCATTAGTTTAACAATAAACTTAGACTAGGGCTCCTAATAAGATTTGTCTTTGAAATATACATCAGTATTGTAGTATTGTAATGGGATGGGGGTAGGTGATAGGAGTAAATTCTAACGGGATAGGGTGGGTGGTAAATAAAATGGAGTGAATAAAAAAGTGAATGTGGAGTGATGGAAACATCAACATCACTCCCAGTTCATTTAATGAAATACAAATATCAATAATTTGAAAAATCATCTATAAGTAAGATATATTTAAGAATAAAATGAGATTAGAGAATCTCTGAACATTGGGAGATCAATGAGAGATCAGAAGCTAACTCAGAAGGGCAACTATAATAATTAATCATCAATTCAACCAGCATTATAATAAGTCAAAGTAAGTATAAGTAAATATTAAGAGAACCATCCATCATCATCATTGATGGGAATAAATAAATCAGTACAATAAATCAACAGTCCATCTTGTGGCTGGATTTGAACAATAAACTATATAAATCAACAGTCAACCTTGTGACTGGATCAGAAAATGGGTCTTCTTTAGACCAGGCTAACTACTGAGCCTTTGCCAGCTTGGGCAATTATTTAAACATAACTTGGATGCCCCAGTTTAGTGCCCAACCATTAGAATACATAACTAGATAATCTAAACAATAATGCTGGGACATTAAAACATGCTGATCATCATCAATGCTCAGGCCACTTGTACTGCAAGAGCCTTCAACATATCTGCTGTACGAGGGCGCCATCTAGGCATTTGAACTATATATTATTCTGACCGTTTGCCCAATATCACTAGCTCATAGAGTAGCAGAGATTTAAACATTTTTATAAGTTTTAATAGATTTAGATTTTCAAAATATATTAATATTTAAAACAATAAAATAAAAGAAGCCACTGCCAGTAATTAACACACAAATAGATTTTTTTATTAACGTACATTTAAAATTGAAGAATAAATTTATTTTTTGATTTTAACATTAATAATTTTTTTAAATTTAAATTCAAATTACTATTTAAATAGACCGCACAGATGGATATTTAAATGATATTTTACTTTAGCATGTCGAGTATAGATAGTCTACATAGATTTTTTTTTCACTTAAAACTTATCAAAACATTCATTCAATTCAGACTAAAAGTTCATAGCCAACCCAATGTCAGCTTCCAGATATATATTTGCAACCAATGTAATATGAAGATGCTAGTATAAAACCACGCCGACTGGAATGTGCATCTGATAGCGTGATATTATTTGAAGGAAATGATCCATGTCCAGAACAGCAAAGTGCATCTGCCTGATTAAGAAATCATGTATATAATTTTTTTAAAGAGTGCTACGTACGAGGGAGAGTGGTCTTTCTGCCATCTTATAAATCTCTGTCCATAGAGCTAGAAGGGGTCAATGGTGCAGGAAATACATCTGCGACCATTTCAACGATATGACTGCCTCTTTGGGGTCATGCATTCAGTTGGGCACGTTGCCCTGTATGCTAAAACGCTTCACATTACATTAATATAAACACCCATATATCCCTTCACAAGCATTGCCCTAACTATGAAACAAATAGCCTGAAATTAAAATCCCTTAAATTAAATATAAACGAATTTAAACATAGTTATTAATCTTTATCCATGCAGCTATCTACACCCAACTTTAAATTTAATACATTTTAGTTAAAACGTAATACACATACAAAAAAAATGAAATGGAAATAATTGCTTAAACATTTGCATAAAAAATATTAATAATTGAATTTGCATTCTTTAATTCAGATAAGAGTTCTTATTTTCAGCCATTAATTCATTGCAATTTTAGAAAAGTTCTTATTAGATAGACACAAGAGTTTATACTTTACGGATTTAGCAGATTTAGAAGTCCATCTTCGTGATCACTTTCGTAGATTTTGTCCTTCTTTGAAATGAAACCGCTACTTGCCATTCATTTGGTCAGGAACTGTCATCCAGAGGCCTCAGCTGGTTGTCTGGAAAATTAAATTTATGATATAGTCATAGTCAGCTCTCAGATCCCAATTATAATAATAATTTGGCTTTTATATTTTTATTAGTCTCTTATCATCCAATCTTTGGATTCAACTGGCAAGACATCACTAATCCTCTGGTGTTTCAATTACAGTCCTTGCTGACATTTCTGGTGTTTGCATTGGTCATTTAATTTCTTTGTATTCTCTTACCATTTAATTTATTTTAAGTGCCTCAAGGGTTAGTTTGCTTTCGAACAATCATTTAATTAATAAAACAATCATTTCCATTTTCTAAGATTATAGAAATCAACATTATTTCTATTTTTAAAATATCAATCTTTATATTTTTACTTTTTTACAAAAAAAAAATACTTTCAAATACTTTTTCTTAAAATAGTTTAAGTTTTCCATCTGCGCGACAATATATATATATTAAACAACTTTTAATTTTCAGTTTTTAAGTTTTTTGTTTTTTTTTTAATAAATCAATTTTTATTTACAATCTATTTATTTTTATTTTAAAATAATGAATGATCCACAATGTAATACATCAGTACAGTACATCAACAGTCAACCTTGTGACTGGATTTCAACAATAAAAAATATGAATCAACAGTCAACCTTGTGACTGGATTGGAAATGGGTCTTCTGTAGACTAGGCTAACTATTGAGTCTTTTGCCAGCTTGGGCAATTATATAAACATGATTTGGATGCACCAGCTTAGTGCCCATCCATTAAAATACACAACTAGAAAATCTAAACAATAATTCTGGGACATTAAAACATGCTGATCATCATCAATGCTCAGACCACTTGTACTGGCCAACTATAAACTTAAATTTTTAACAAGGCTGAACTAAAATAAAATATAGTGTGTGGGCTTTAAAGAGTATCTTCTTCTGCACCAACCAGAATAATGATTGATCATCACTGGATGTCCAAAGCTCTAAACACATCCCCATTTATCCATGCACAAATCTAGCTCAGAGAACACAAGCTCTATTACTGTATGTGACCAAGAGATGATGGAATACAATTTTTAACAATTAAATATAAGTTTATTAATAGCAATAAAAAAATAAATGATTAAGGTCTTATAAGGGTTCTGATTTTGAATGATACACAATAATAAAGTCATCATTCTATAATTTACAAGATTACTACAAAATTCAAGTTATTACATTAATTGACAATATTTCTTAATAAGTTTCTACAAACGCATATATATATATATTCATACACAGACGTGCGTTTTATAATATACAAGGAATACATTTCAATTAAACATAAAATAATTATTAAAAAAATGATTAAAATTTATATATGTGTTACAATTGACAATATACGCGCATAAACATGTGTGTGCGTGAAATAACCTATTTGATTTGCTACAAAATAATTATCAAAATCTTAAATTATATAAAAAAAAATACAAGAAATGATTAAAGTTTCAATTTTCAGTTAAATGAAATACATTTTACATAGTAGGTTTACTGAAACACATATTTATAGAATTTGCACATAGAATTTGCACAGACGTGTGATATATTAATTTATCTACATATCATTAGTATTTATCACAATAAAATTATTACAGATTATTCTCTCAATTTAATTCTCTTTGCTGAATATAATCTTTTTCTTTAAAATAAGAACTATCAAATTTTTGACAGTTAATTGATTTAAAATGTCTTTCTTTTTTCTAGTTTAAAGATTTTTGGAAATTTTTTTCTTGATTATTAATTATAACTTTCTTTATAGTTTTTTCTTTCTTTCTAAATTATAAATATAACTTTAAACAGTTTTTTTCTTCTAATAAATGATTTTAAACTAATATCGTTTTATATATTTCTATCAGTTATAAAAATGTCATATTACTAAGGAAATTGTTTAAAACTTCCTTATCATATATAACGCTACTCACCACCAGTTGTATATACATTTATCCATGTTTCTCTGCTTTTCAGCAAGCTGGAAGATTTTTTTCTTGGTGAGTTTGGTTTTAGTGATTGTCATCATCAGGTCAAAGTATAATCCATGTTGGTCCACAATTGGTTTCCCGTCTGTGTAGAACTGTTTCAGACAAGCAGCTATCCTTTCCATGTTTAAGGCTATGAATTACAGCACAAAGAAGTGGGTCATTTACTCCATGTGAATTCAAACTCCTGAGAAGGAAATATTAGTAGCTTCTAAATCTAATGTCCTGCCTTCAGCTGTATAAATTCATGGTAGCTATTCTGCCAAATCTCTGCTACAGCTAACAACTCTTCACAAAACTGCAAGCAGAACTGTTCTTTTCAAAAATCACTCTCCAGACTTTGCAGTGGCCCAGTTGGGCACTGCTTAAAATACTACAACCAGACTCCTTTGGTCAACTCTTACAAACTACAAGCAAAAAACTAACTGATATTTTTTTTATCAGTCTTATATAACCTTGGGTAGGTCAGGTGACAAAAACACAGTGGCTGTTTTTAATCTATTTTAATCCATTTGAAAACAAGCTGAAAATTTTTATTTAAAGTGTGATTTTCATGTTTTTACTTTAATCTTTGGAATTTGACCAAAGATGTGATAATCCTTTTGAAAACATATACATGTTTTCATTTAGACAATAAAAATTTACAAATTAATTAAAGATTTCAAAAATAGACATTTTTTTTCAAAATTATCAAAAAAACAAGCTTATATTTAAATTTCAAAATCAGAATTACAAATAATATTTATCAGACCTTTTTAAAATATTAATTTCATAGTACAATTTTTATTTTAAATCGGAGTTATTATTTAACCCTTTACTTAGTATTATTTTATTTTAGAAAATATATGTAAATAAAATATTTAGAAAATATAGAAAAATATCTACAAAAATTTATTCTATGTTTATTTCTACTTTTCCTTTATTTTACATATATATATTCACATACACTATATTAGTGTGTGTGTTGTAACCCAACTGGTTACAATATACTATAAGTTCACCTTCACAAAATCTAATTCTTAGCAATCGCAGAGTTGTCTACAGACAAATAAACCTGGCAGACACAATTAAATCATTAATTTAAAACTATTAATAATTATTTATTCTAATTATTCAATGTATGGACAATTTATGCATAGATACATTACATTTACAATGAATATTAAATCTTGTATTATTATCATTATTTTTTTTAATTGACAATTTCTGCAAAATACATTTGGTTAACATGTATTAAAAGATTTTTTTTTTTTTACAAAATGTTAACATAACATGCATATATAATACAGGTGTAATTTTTTTTTGCTGCTGCATGAAAATGCAATTAACTTTAATTAAACCCTTATTCTCTTTCTTTTTTAAACGTTTGTTTCATGCTTTAAATAATTCATAAGTTAAGATAAATAGTGAGCATATAAGTGTTAAATATAAACTTAAAATAATTAAAATCTAATAGTCTTTTTTGAATGCAAAACTTGCAAAGTAAGATAACCATAGTTTTTTTTCTGATGACAAGTATTAAATTGCCTTAATATACTTTAATAATCTTAGCTTTGCAATTTGAAATAAGCATTGTTTCTTCATATTAATCAGATTTACTCAAAATAGCATGTCAAGTTTTTCAGATGTTTTCCTCTTTTTACTTTCTAAGCATAATGGAGTCTGGTGTCATTTTAATAAAATAAATAAGAATCCACCATAAATGCAATAAGAAAAATTGATTTTATTTCTTTCTTTCCTGAACAGCCCATTCCTGTGGGGTTTTTTTTTCTGATTGATTAATTTGCATAACACTTTGATTGCCTGATTTTTTTTTTTAAAAATCCCTTATCTAATTGTGTTATTTGCAATACAGTCTTTGACAAGAAAGTTTTAATTATTTTTTTTTAATCTCCCATTTATGTGGAAAACCACAAGGCTTACAGTATGCTAAAAATGATATAAAGTAATCATCATCAACAAATGCAGTTTTTAATCCATATTTTCTTTAATCAATCTCATTAAAAATAGTCATTACATATACCTAATCAGAACATTCAAAAAATGGATTATAGAACTCCATTTTTATTTTATAATTCTGCTCAGCAAAGCATCTCACACATTTCTTTAAATCAAATCATCAATCATACAATCATTAAAAAGATAAAGGTTTTTTTTTTCATGATTCCAAAAGTAACATATTTGTCCATTGCTTTAATAACATGGCATGCTCGAAATAATGGCAATTTTTTGTGTTTAACAGCAATTAAAATTAACAAGAATAGCAGTTGTTTTTAAAGAATGAACATCAAGATTCCTATTAAATATTTGAGCTGTTCATTTCCAGGTTCACTTGATAACATGACTGTTTTAGGACTAAATATTATATAGAGTCAAAGTGGTTATTGGTTTATTCTGTGGATTGATGTAGATAACTAGCTATTTATATATTTACATGCTTGTGTGTGTTTTGATAAACCAACTTTGTTACTTCTATTAAAGCATTATGGAATATTATTTATATCTGTGTTTTATAATTAATGTATTTATGTCTAATAAGCTCCATCTATAATATCTTGATCTTTTCTACATTCAGATTTTAAATTACAAAATTCATAAGATATAATAATTTTGAGTATGGATGCTTACAAGAGTTATTATAATGATTTTTCCACATATACAAAATCTTTGTAATAGAGAGACTGATTGTATAAAAATTCAATAAAAGCAAACCTGAGCTCATACAATTATTCAACTTTATGAAATACTTTATTGTTTCTGGTGTATTTATTAAATCTCCAAAAAAATAGTTTTTTTCATTACTAATGTTATCAAGTAAGGAATAAAAGTTATTTTTCTTCAAACTTCCTGAATCTAAGATTGAAATATCAAACACTGATTTTTAAATATAAATATCATTCTGTGAAATAATTTTTAATACAATTAGTCTTTCATTGATAAGGCATTTTTTTAGTTAGATTAATAGTAAATCTAACTCCATGCAGAATCTTTTCATTCGATGAACTGCCTTTAAAAAATACTTCCATATCCATCTAGATATCATGCACTTAATTTTGCCTAAAATAACAATATCAATTGTAAAATCTCTACATCTACTTAGTTATAAGCATTTCTTTTTGTTAGGTCTTGATAAGAGTCCACACTGAACAAAGATAACATGTTTCATGTACCTATATGCTTTTGAAATGTGAAACATGTATTACTACCACTATCTTCTGCTTGTCCACTATTATTGTAATTGATATCACAATATTATCTACCATTTAAATATGGAACATGTGTTATAGTTACCTTTCAGAAGAAATAAAAGTTCTTTCTTAAATTCAGTTCCAAAGTGATTAAAGACAATGTCGCACAAAAAAAAAAACAGAAAGAATGAAATAGGAGAACATAGGAAAGCAGAAAATCATGGTTTTGTAGTTAAGTAGAGATAAAAGGTGGCTGCTGAAGATTGCATTAGATCCTAAGATCTAGGTGCAGTGCTGTCAGATCCAAAGCTCCTCACTGATAAAGGCCACAAGCCAAAAACTAGTTTGGGGATATTGGATGAGTGGGCACTAGATGGGGATTTTATGCACAAGCCTTCTAGCATACATTGATTACTCTAGCTTGCAGTGAGTGGCAATATGTATAGTGAGTTTTGCCTGCTTTACTAAATTATAAGCAAGCATAAGAAATGGTGATCATGTGATATTTACAATTCATAAATTTCATTAAAAAAAATCTAATTATTCTACTTTTGTGATTTATTATCTGATAACTTATTTTAAAATATTTGATCATCTTTCAAATAATTCACCTTCATAAGAAAATATGCATATACTCTGGAAATATTATTTTACTGTCAAATTATTTCTGGAAAACAATAATTATAAATATACTCCAACAAAATTTACATTACTAGAGTCAAATTAGCAAATTTATTCAAATTCTATACCAATAATACTGAAATATCAAATCTTAATTATTTATTACATTAATTTTATCATTTTTGATATGTTTATTCTAAATACACTCTTTTGGCCAAATAAATATTATTCTTTCATATATTTTAATTCAGTTTGTTCAAATATTATTTATTTATTTATTCAGCTGGTATCATTAGGTTTAAACTTTGGGCATTGAAAGTATCTTTTTCACCTTCAGGGTTTTTTAAGATTGTGGGTTTCGAATGGAACTTAATATATCAAATCTAACAACCTCATTGACCACAGAAATAGGGACAAGATCAACATTTAAATTACATGCTAAGTAATAAATATAAACTAATATCTTTAATAAATATATTTTTAAACAAACTATGTAATTCAATATATATATAAGGGACTTGAACTCAGATTTTCAAGCTCCTAACAGCTATGCACTTCATCTTATACAGCCAATACACATGACCACATATACTATTGACATCAACAAGGGCTTTGAGTGTTTAATCATCAGATTTTCAATGATATAGATGGCTGAGGAGTTGGAGGATAGAGAAGATTGAAGCTTAACAATTGAAGATTTGCTATCTTAATATAAACTGAGCACTGATGCTATATATGGTTGTGGGGAGATTGAAAATCTGAGTTCATGTCCCTTATAATTACATTAAATTCAGAGTAGACTATATTTTTATTTGAATATTATACATATATATATATATATATATATATATATATATATATATATATATATATATATATATATATATATATATATATATATATATAAATGGTACTCATTGAAATCTTTTTTCAACTTAATGGGACAAATATAAAATATACTAAATAAAATTATTATTATCATCTTTATTATTATTATTTAATTAATATTTTATGTTTTATGTTTTCATCTTGAATTTATAACTATATTTATATCAATGGTTAGTATTGTCAAAACAAATAAGATTGAATACATACTTATCTTACAAAATGATCTAACCTGTAAAAAATTTCAAATATATTTTAAATAAGCATTATTGTATGTATATTTGGGTGATGGTGATCTGGACCAACTGATGAGTACTGGTTTAGCACAAAATAAGTATATTTGAAATCATTTATCTTTTTCACATGTATTCATGGCTGTGGGAGCATGAAAGTCTGAGTTCAAGGCCCTTATAATTACATTAAATTCAGAGTACACTATATACTTATATTTGAATATTATATATATGGTACTTATTGAAATCCTTTTTCAACTTAATGGAAAAAATATAAAATATACTAAGTAAAATTATTATTATGATATTTATTATTATTATTTAATTAGTATTTTATGTTCTTTATCTTGAATTTATAACTATATTTATACTAATGGATAGTATTATCAAAACAAATAAGATGGAATACATACTTATCTTTACAAAATGATCTACTCTATAATTTTTTTTCAAATATATTTTAAATAAGTATTATTATTTCTATCATCATTACTCCTATAACATGATGGACTAAACCATTTTACTACATTTAGCTTATTTTCAAATGCTTTTCTTTGATTGCAATTTCTACTCCAATAATCTTTCTCATCATTAGTAGCTTTATAATACTTCAAACTCTCCTTTCATAACATATATAAATTAACTTCATTATAACTTTTATCATTCTTATTAAGACTATAATATGTTTTCCCCTTTTGGATGAGTATTATATGAAACAAATCTCTTTTCACAGTTATATCTTTAGGTATTTATCCTGAATAAATATCTCATATCTATTCTACTCTGGTATAAACCTGAACATTTATCAAATGCACTAGTCTTATCTATATACTTTTTTATTACTTGTAATAATATTTTTCTTAATATCATTATTCAATATATTATTTCTGACTAGTCTCTATAAATTCCTCAAGTTCAACTTTAATGTAATGTCTTCGCCCCTAAGCTTTTCCAGAGGGGTAGAAAAACACTTACAATCCAATCGAAACTCAGCTGAACAACTCTTAAAACCGTTGTGCCGCAAATAGCTCTTAATAGCTTTACGTATCCACTTCTGTTAACAAGACTGTAACAAGTGTGCGATGTTTTCCTCTAGCAGTTTATATATCCCTCTGAGTTCTTTTGCTAAGTCTTATCTGCTACATTCCAAAAACTTAATTGCGTGTTTTCCAAATCCATTTTATTGTTTTTACTTTAAGTAGTTATTTTTATCTCTGATAAAAATAATTCCACAACTTGTTTTTTAATTATAATTATTTTCCATTATAATTATTTTTACTTTCAATAAAATAAATCGAAAACTTCTGGAGTAAATTGTCTCTAATAAACTCGCTGTTTATTTCTCACAATGAATACGACACTTCCTCCCCTCACTCCAGAAGTTAGAGTTTATTTACGTTACACATAATCATCCAATGTGCGCGGTTTTCTTTTTCAGCTTGGAGAAAACTTGATTTTTCCTATTAATTGATATAACCTTGAACTTTGTCTAAACTCTTCTTTTTCCTCGCCACTTTGAGTGCTTTTTTCTCTCGCTTGGAGAGACTCTGGTTTTTTTCCTGTTCTGCGGTTTTTGTCTCTGGCCGCTCACTGTCTAAAGATTTCCGTTCTAAAAAATCTTCGAATGTGTCAATTTCATTTTTACTTTTGGCCATCTTTTCCTGTAGTTTCATTTCATACTGCTGCCAACTCTCTACCTGTTAGGATAATTGTGACATTGCAAGTTTGCTTTTTAAATCTTTGTTCGATCTTTCAAAAGTCTGACATTCTGAACATTTGCTTTGTAATGTTTTACTTAATTCTGAATTTTGTTGTTCAAGTTCTTCTTTTAATTTATTTAATTCATAAACATCTAGTTTTAATTTGTGCACTTCTTTTGATAGTTCTTTAAATTGCAAGTTGAGTTGTATCTCCGATTGCGTCTTTCTCTCAAGCATGGCAGCTAATTTTTGGTTACGTGATTCCAATTCTTGTAGTTTAGTGATCTGTCTTTGTCTTTGCGAAAAAGTCCTATTTCTCACGGCCATGCTTTGTCCCTTAGTTGATACATAGCCAATGGTATACGTTGTATCATCTGTGCCTGGATTACATTTTGTTTGTCATGGTTTTTTGCATACAGCTGCTAAATGTCCTTTAAATCCGCAGTTATAACAGTTTTCTTTTCTCCATTTACAATTTTTAGATACATGGCCAGTTTTATCACAGCAGAAACATTTCACTGTTAACATTTTCTCTCTGTTAAGATTTTCATTCTTCAGCTGCTGACTTTGATATGTTTTATAAACTGCCATCTTTCTGGTCTCTTCTGAGTTGTTTCTAAAAGCTATGGCTTTCTCAATTACTGCTTCATATGCTATTCCTTTTTTAATAGCCACTTCATATGATAAGTTGCTTTCCATTAACAATGTCTGTCGCAATCTTTCATCATACATTCCCCACAATAATTGATCCAGCAAAGCTTGTTCTAAAAATTCGCCATAATCACAGTTTTTTGACAGCTGTTTTAATGCTATATCATAGTCTTTAATTTTTTCCTCCCTGGATTGCTTTCTATTTCTCAGAGTTAATCTAGCTACATGTCTAGATGTCTTTGGGCTAAAATACTCAGTTAATTTTTTAACTATATCTTCAAACTGTACTTCATCAGTTATCGGTCCGTCCCATAATTTATTAATAATTTCTATGACTTTGCGTCCTCCTAAACATAAAAGTGCAGCCACTTTTTTTTCATTATTTTTTATCCCATTTAACTTGAAAAAATTTTCCAATTGGATAATATAGAGGGGCCATTCCTCAGCATTTTCACTGCTAAATTCAGGAATACTGCTTTGTCCTAACGGCATTTTATTTGTTTCCGAATGTAACGATTGATTTTCTCATCTGGCTTATTCCTTCAAGTTTTACTAGGTTTGAAACTTAGACTGCACCAATCTTGTAATGTCTTCGCCCCTAAGCTTTTCCAGAGGGGTAGTAAAACACAATCTGATCGAAACTTGGCTGACCAACTCTTAAAATCGTTGTGCCGCAAATAGCTCTTACGTATCCACTTCTGTTAACAAGACTGTAACAAGTGTGCGATGTTTTCCTCTAGCAGTTTATATATCCCTCTGAGTTCTTTTGTTAAGTCTTATCTGCTACATTCCGAAAACTTAATCGCGTGTTTTCCAAATCCGTTTTATTGTTCTTACTTTAAGTAGTTATTTTTATCTCTGATAAAAATAATTCCACAACTTGTTTTTTAATTATAATTATTTTCCATTATAATTATTTTTACTTTCAATAAAATAAATCGAAAACTTCTGGAGTAAATTGTCTCTAATAAACTCGCTGTTTATTTCTCACATTGAATACAACATTTAACCTCAACATTTATTTCTTCTACTTTATTATCTAAGGTAATAATTTTAATACTTGCATCTATATTAATTTTCTTAAACTTATCTTTACATCATTGCTATTAGTCCTTAGTTTCAATTTTCAAATCATTAGAATTAGATTTAGACTTTTTCATTTTAGCCTTACACATAGTTTTTGGTATTAGCTCTTAATGCAGTGTTACATAAATTTTATTTTTACTCTTACCATATTTATTATTTAATTAATCAAATCCATCATTTTATTTCTTATAGTTAGCTCTTATTTCTTTTACTTGGCAGTCTGATATAACAAACTTACTAATTAATTTCTTTAACTGGTAATCTGACTTATTTTTTAATTCTTCTATTTTACTATCAAATTTATTTTTTTCATTCTTTTAACTGGCAGTATGATTTATCAAACCTATTATTTAACTCTTCAAATTTGCTATGACATAGCTCTAAGACATTTTGATTATCACCTTCAGGCCCTATTTCAATATTAGTAATCTCCATCATAATATATTAATAGAAAAACAAACAATACATATATACATGGTGCCTCAAATGAATAACAAATAAGTATTGTATTATTAAATAATATTTTCTTTTAACAACAATTTTCTTGTCAGACAGTCTAATCTAATAAGGATCTGCAAATAAAATATCTCAATATACTCAGCATATTTAACCACAACTATTATTTTGTAAAGTGCTTATAATCTATATTTATTCTTTAATAAGACCCTAAAATTTATTACAGAATACTTTATGTAATACCAAAAAAATATTTTTTAAGTTTAATTATTAAAATGTCTATCTAGTTCATTAGGAACAAAGTTATTTATTATTCATATTGTTTTTAAAAAAACTTAATAAAATTATAATTACAATTAAACTTTCCATTTCAAGTTATATCAAAAATATATATTAACAATAATCTCAGGTTTCTAATTATGCCACACTTTGGGATGATAAGCACTGTAATGGTATAATGATTCAAATCACCAATTATTATTAAATAAATGACCCATCATGTTTGGGTGCCTAGAATTATATATAAAAATTAATGATAAAATAAATATAAATTATGAAAGTACAAATATCAGTTTAAATGAAAATAATATATGCACTTAACCAATTAGTTTTAATAAGACATTTGCTTAATTTTTAATAATTATTTATTTAATGTGTAAATGTTTATTTAATATTTTGGCTAGCTAAATATTTAATATAAAAATAAAATATATAGGAACTCTTTAAGTTGTTATAAAGTATAATATGATCAATAAACTATGAATAATCATGAGATTCAATTTTAATTAATAAAATTAAAAATTTATTAATATAAGAAACATAAATAAATAATAAATATACAAGTTAATAATTGAATAAAATAATTTTGATCAGGATATTTAATTATAAATTAATTATCAATAGTATGATTGCATATATTGTATAAATTTATTATTTATTTTATCTAGCAATGTCATGAAGAAAGATACATTAATAAACCAAAAAGAAAATATATTTGCATAAGTACTTTTATGTAAACCATTAAAATATAAAACAAAAATCAACCAAGTCTGTTTAGTTTGTTTCCTATTTACCACTGTAAGTACAAAATTACACTATTATCAAGTTATATGAAGTATACACTGTCCTAAATATAATTTATAAATACTTATATTTAAAATTTATTGTTTTATATATATGTATAATGAAAATAAAAAAATAGTATAAAAGTTTATATAAAGTTAAAATTAGTGCTAAGAGAGATACTATATTTAAATTTTGTTTTAAAATCTAAATTTCCTTTTTGGTTAGTTATATCTCATGCAGTATAGACAAACACATACATTTTATTAGTAAATAAATATATAATAAAAACATGATCTGGTTAACTTTTTCAGAATTATCAGATATTACTTAACTGAAACTTCAATAAAAACATATTATAGAATAATAATTGCAAAACATTTTAAAATTAAAGTTCATAAGACTTGAGACTCTGATTAATATTCTTATTTTTCATAGTATGAAAATATATCACAAGCATTGTATTTGAAGTTCACTCATATTCTAATCACATTGTTCAAATTATCAAATTTGTATCCACTTGTATGAAGTATAAATTTAAATAAAATATTCCATAATGAAACATTTTGACATTAATATTTCCATTTTTATATGAATAACAACACTATTTAATCCTTTGGCATTCCATAATAACATTGCTGTAGTATTGGAAATTTAATACATAATGAATTCTAAGTTGTATCTTTTAGTTATTATATTGACAATATACAATGTAGCACCAAGAATTTTCCATGAATTCCTATATTCCTGTGGCATTAGAAATATATTGTATATTAAAATAATTTTATTCCAAGATGTTAATAGATCTCTCAAATGACAGAAGTCTTTTGGAATAAATGTTTTTTTCTTTACCTAGCCATTTATTTTTATAATAAAATTCAACTTTTAATATATATATTGCATTGACTTTGATTATTGAAAGGCAGATTAAGAGAGAGCCTCAGTCTAAAATCAGGGGCTCATTTTCCTTATAATGAAACATCTAAATATTGTCATAGATATTATTCCTATGGTTTGTTAAATTTTTCTTAATAAAAAGTTTTTGAAGTGCAGCAGCAATTGTGAAATAAAAATGTTTCTTAATTTTGTAATAAATAAATAGTCTTTTACAGATAATATTAAAAAAATACTAAAATAAATTTGCAAATTAAAATACATTTTTAAAATCATAATTTAAATAAAATACAAATGTACTTTTTATATTTATTTATTCAACATACTATATTGCATAATTTTGTAAAATATCAATTAAAATAATTATATATGACAAATAATATTTTAAAATATATATTATTTTATATTATTTTAATTGTATAAACACAGTGTATGTACACATGCTTATAAATTAAACAATTATTGACTATTTTATGTTTTAGCTTCATTTATATGTTTTTAATGTATGCCTAAAAAAATAAGTAAATAAAATATTAGTAAATGAATCTGTTAATATGTAATCCAATCTATTAAATATCTTTAATAATTTGTTTGCAATATACATTTTGTATACTCTCTGTTAAGAAAAATTAAGATTTAAAATTCATGAATGTGACCTCATATTATAATGGATTACCAATAACTGTTTATTAATTTGTAAACTATTGATCCTTTTAAGTCAATTGAAAATAAAATAAGCCAACAATTTTTTAAGAACATAATGATTCTGGGTTTAAATCTATACCAAGATATTACAATATATGCAAAGAATCTTAAGATATAGTAATAATACATTCACATTATATTCATAACAATGAGTTTGAATCTGAATTGGGAAAGAATAAATTTTTTTAGACTTCAAAAAGACTTAAGAGTTTTTATTAAATAATCAGTCTATAACAAAATTATCTTGTCATTCAGTTAACAGTCAGTAAATAAGTATCTATTATTTTTAGTTTTATGTTTTGGAAACAATATTTTGACCATCCAGCATTTCAACAGTGTGCATAACAATCTTCTACTTTACTGTTCCTTTTAAAAATTATTAGAGACCGCTTTACCAAGGTGAACAATTTAAAAACTATTTTCTCAAACTATTTTCTTCTTCTTATTTTGTTTTTATACATAATAAGTCAAAATTGTTTGTAAAACTGATTGTTATTTGTATATTCAAAATAATCTATTTGCATATTATACTTAAATATATTTACAAAGTTGGGAGATAGATGTACTAAAATACTTGAATACTTGCTGAGTTTCTGTCATATTTATAAAGTGTACTCTACATATTAATTAATTTCTGTCGGTCATGATCAAAACAGATATAAAGTAAATGATATAATATTTAATATTGATTAGTGTTTACTGAAAAGAATGTAAATTGGCTTTAGATTATTGAGATGAGAAAGGTCCAAGACATCATTATCATGTAATTATCTTTTTATTTGAGACAGGTAAAGGATATTTTAAAAAATACAGAAAATTGTTAAACTGCATTTAAACTATGATTCATATTTTTATGAAAAAATCATAGTAAAGTTTTTATTTTATTATTTTATCAATTATGTGTATGATATTGTTTGTGCTTGCTTATAAGTTTTTTTATACCAGTTCTGTGAATAAACTAGAGTTTTACCTTACCTCTATTACTTGTGTTTTATGGATTACAAAATATAACTGCATATTTAACACTGTGATTGATATCTGCATTAATATATAAAAGTAAAAATTTGTTTGTTTGCTACTTAATAACTCAACAAATATTGTGCTAATCTTGATGAATCTTGTACAATTTTCTTTCTTTTGTGAAGAATTTTATAAGCCATAATTTTTTGCTTTATGATACTTAATTATTTTTAAAATTTTGTAATTTGCCATATAAAAATGCCTGGAAAATAGAATGATGACAGATAGAATCAAAAAGAGGGCAGTATTGATTAGAATATTAAAGATATTTAAAGCTTTTTTTTTGATACTTTTATATTAGTCTTGTGCTTATGAAAGTCACCGACAATAAACAAATATGTATATAAAAACCAAATTAAAGACATTTACAATCTTCTAAGAAAATAGATGATGATATATATGTATAATATTTTTTGGTTTGTTTTCTAATGTAGTAAATTTTATATGGTTAAAAGTTTACTTGGTGAAAGATCATTTCTCACAAAAATCTAAATGCATGTTTGATTCCTTTCCAGTAAATAAAGTTATGGGTGGCCATTTTTAAAAAAATTAATCTTTATAAGTTTATTTGGTGGAAGATAATTTTTTATAATAAATGAAAATGTGTGTTTGTTTGTTAATAAAGATATAGGTCATGATTTTTTCAAATAAATCTTTAATTGATCAATTAAGTTTGTCAGCAAATTATTTTTCAAGATCAGTAGATTAGAAAACTATTACCAGACTAATATGTATATGACATGTCAATGGACAACTAATGTGTAAGTACCTTTTTTTTAGGATTTCTGTTTAAACCAAATTTTAAAACTTAAGTAAATGAAATTTAATTAAAAGTATTATTCATCAAAATATAAAATCACAAACCAATTTTCTTTAAAAAACTTGTTTTTTATTATTATGACTATATCAATTTTAATTTCAAGAGCAACGTTTCGACTATTTACTTCCTTATAGTCTTTTTCAAGCCACTTCCTCTATTTAAAACAACCTACAATTTTCCAAATCCATGTTATTATTCTTCATCAGTTAATATAAAAATATAAGTTAACACTCCAATTGTAATCCAAGTTTAGATAGTTATCCAAGTTTAGATATTTAGAATAGCATAACCTTTAATCTTGAACTTCTTTTTTCTTTTAAAAATAGTCAGTATAAACAATATTCATCAAAATATAAAATCACAAACCAATTTTCTTTAAAAAACTTGTTTTTTATTATTATGACTATATGAATTTTAATTTCAAGAGCAACGTTTCGACTATTTACTTCCTTATAGTCTTTTTCATCCAAATCCATGTTATTATTCTTCATCAGTTAATATAAAAATATAAGTTAAATAGAGGAAGTGGCTTGAAAAAGACTATAAGGAAGTAAATAGTCGAAACGTTGCTCTTGAAATTAAAATTCATATAGTCATAATAATAAAAAACAAGTTTTTTAAAGAAAATTGGTTTGTGATTTTATATTTTGATGAATATTGTTTATACTGACTATTTTTAAAAGAAAAAAGAAGTTCAAGATTAAAGGTTATGCTATTCTAAAAGTATTATTGTTGTTGTTTTTTTAAAAAAATTACAGAAATTATTTTTAAATAGAATATTGCTCAATAGAATGAATGAAATATTTTAAAACAATCTTGCCTTCCAATTGTTATTTATGAAAAGTTATAAAGTAATTTAGAATTTTTATTCATATTCCATTTAATTGCAAAATTTTCTTTTTATATGGTGAACTAAAATGGTTTGGAATTTTGTTCATATCCAAAAGAATTATCATTTTTATTCAGTTATAAAGTAAGATTGTCTTTAAAAAAATGAAAATCATTTTACATTATTCTAGTAATAAATTAAATATGAATTTTACAATTTCATTTTAAGTATATTTTCACAAGATTAAATAAATTTCATATTGTCTTGGAATTTTGATTTTCTTTTTTTTTTTTTTTTTGTATAAAATTTTGTAGACTAGCTGTACCTGTAATTTTGCTCAAGTTATTAGAATAAAAGAATGTAATGTGGTTGATAATTAAATTATAATATTTATGACATAATAATACATAAGTATCAACAGTTAGATAAAAATGTCCTTCATTAGTCATTTTTATTTTCTATTGATAACTTATGTATTATTATGTTATGTAAATATCATTTAAGTATATTTTAATTATCAACTACAAATTCTATTAATATGAACAAAAACACAGGAACAGCTAGTTATTAAATAGATTTAAATATCCATTGTAATAGTTTTGTTCTTAACTTTTTTAGAATATGCATCATAAACATGAATCTATGCCTAAGAACATTGTTTCTTACTATTTATTTGTAATTTAATATTTCTCTTTTCTCAGTTTACTTTGTGGCAATATTATATGACTTTCTCATATCGTCATTTACATTTAAAAAAGCAGTTCTCTTCATCCTACTCTGACTTATGTAGTCAAGGTCCAGATAATATAGAGCTACATTATTCTTATTTTTAGATCAGCTTTTGATTTGTGTCTTTTCTAATTAAAACAGGCAAAATCCCTATCTAGTGCCTACTCATCCAATATCCCCAGATTAGTTTCTAGCTTGGACTTTCATCAGTGAGGAGCCTTGGATCTGGATGAGTAGTAACTAGATAGGGATTTTATCCACAAGTCTTCTAGCATCCATTGATTACTCTGCCTTGCACTGAGTGGCACTACTGTGTGGAAAGTTTTGCCTGTTTTAACAAGTTATGAGAAAGCATAAGAAATGGTGATCATGTGATGTTTAGTGCTTATCTTCTCTAATTGATATAAAACTGAAATTTCTAAAATATATAGAAATTGACCTGCTGTCAAAATCTATATAACTTGACAAGCTATTAAAAAACACTTAGTTTCTATTTAAATTTCAGACTCTTAATTTGAATAATATAAAAAGTAGAATATTTCTGATACATGCATTATTGCAGTGAATCCTAATTTTCAGTGATGAAGACAAAAGCCACAAATTGATCTTGAAATGGGATAATGTATCACTATACTATCTGGTATTCATTAATTATTCAATCTTACAGTCAAAGATTATAGAAAAGAATGAAGATTACTTATTTTGAAAATATGAGCAAAAATATGAGAAAGTCATGCAATATTGTTATCAATATAGCTAAAGTGTAGAAGAGGTTCACAGTTGGCATTATTTTAAAAAATTATCTTGGATTCAGAACTTTAGAGTCTTTTTAAATTTTAAATTCTTAGCTTGAGTAAAATATGTTTGCAAAATGCATTATAGCTAGATTTGAATTACAATCATATATAACAGACCTAAATCAGAATTCTATGAGGATGAGAATATTGTGGTATTACATCATTTAGAGTTCATTCATTTTTCAAGTTTAAAATATCGCATGTTGATTTTAATATGGATTAAACAATCAAATACTAAGTTGTTTTAAGGTCATGTAATTTGTAAGCATCAAGAATAACAGATTGAAATGCAATCCAAAACTTTCCATCTCGTGAACATCTTATTTTATAATTGCACTAAATCAAACCTAACCTCAAGTGCATTTTAGTTTAGTGATAGAATAACAGATTGGAGAGCTAAAAGCTTCTAAATCAAAGTTCAATTTTTCATTTTTTGTGGCTGGAATATCACATGACTGTCCAAATGGATAATCATATGATTATTTGCTCTCTGAGTAGTTTGATGCAGTGGTAAAGTGTTGAATTTATAAGATAAAGGTTTTTGAATCAATGCTCAGCTTGTCTTTCTTGTGCTGCAATATTATGTGACCTTCTAAGCAACAATTGAGTAATTATTTATACACACTGCATATATTTTACAAGTGTGTTTAAGATATATTGATTGCAGGTTTTTATTTATTATTAATAGATTTTTAAAATGTGTGAATTTTCAATCAATATCTGCCTGCCTGTCTATATGTCTGTCTGTCCGAACATCTATCTATCTATCTATCTATCTATCATCTATCTATCTGTCTGTCTGCCTCTCTATCCATCCATTCATACATCCATTGTCCATCCATCCACATTTATCCATCCACCCATCCATTCATCTCCATCCACCCACTCACCCACTCACCACTTTACCCACCTATCTACTTTCTTACCTACCTACCTGCCTGCACACTTGCCTGCCTATCTACCTAACTATTAGAACCAATATGATTAAATCTTTAAAGAAAAGCATGTAAAAGTTTTAAAAGTGTAAATGCCAAAATCTTATTTTTTTTTTTTTTACCATCAAATATATAATAACAAATTCAGATATAAATAACTTGCAAAAATAAAATTAATAAAGTTGCAAATATACACAATTGTAATTTAAATTTGCTGTACATTCAATAAATACTTAATAGATATCCAATACGTATGTAAATATTATGCAGCGTAAAAAAAAAAAAATTAAATAAAAAATAATAGCGATTGAGAGGGAGTTGTATTAATACTTGCAATTATTATTTTAAATTAAAGAATGTAAATATTAATTTACTTAAAATGTGTATATACGGTATAGATTGTAACAATATGAATTACTAGTTTTAATTAGCATAAGAATTTTTTTTAGATAATTTAATTGTTAACAAAATATTAAACGAATCTGTATCAATTCCAAACAAAGGATAGATTCATTAGTGGTTTTATTAAGTCCTTCAATCCTGTCACTATACCTATAGATTCAATGATAATTAACTTTGTTATCCATGATTTGGGCTTATCCACATTTATATAGCTCAGTGGTTGTTATATTCCATTTATGAAATAGATGAGTAAAATGAATATGAGTTGCCCTGAATCTATGGATGAGACTTCAGTTGTGTCTAAAAATATGATTTATTATTAAATCTATAAAAAGAAATTTATTTGGAACCCTATAATAATTCCATTTTTATGGCATAATTCTTTGATTGCAGATTTTTGATTCAACATTCAAAGGGAATCGTGATTTGAGTTGAGTGTTAGATCATGAAACTATATCTTGAATTAGTGACATTTCAATCTGTTTAACAACCTCTTCTGCATTTTTCTGTGAGACAATTTCATTACTGATATCTGTGGAGATAAAAACTAGTTTTACCTTGTGAGACTAACAAATACATTATTATATAAAATAGATTATATATTGGTAAACAGGTTTTTTTTTTGTCTGAAATGATAATTGTTATTCAATAAGGGCACGACCATTCAATCTACCAAAACTATAAGGCTAATCCTGACATTTAAAATATTTCAATTCATAAACCTAAAAGCCTTATATCACAATATCCTTAATTTCAATGTCTAGATAACCATATTTACATATACAATAAATGTGTGACAGAAATAAAAGTATAAACAGAAAATGAAAAACTCAAACATCAAATTTAATATTTTAATAAAATTAATATAACATGAAAATAAACAGCATGACACATATATGAATAAATATATAAAATTGCACATATCCAATATTCTACAAAGTAGCCTTCATTAATATTACACGTCCTTTTTATCTGGCTAAGGATGACAGAAATATAATAATTTAATATTTTAAAATAAAATACTATTATATATTGATTTGATGCATTTTGATCACTTATATAAATATAATGTTTATTTATAGATTGGGCAGTGAATAGTGTAAAGTTGTTGTTTTTTTTTAATTAAACAGATTTTTGCAAATGAAGAGGTATTTCCACAGATGTTTGGAAGTCTCTAAAAAATATTTGTACTTTATCACAACTTCATATAGTCTAATATAGTTCGGGTAGACCAGAAGATTATCTAGCATGCCATTCTAGAATAATAATCTGCTCCTTGGATTAAAGTCCAAGAAAAAGAGAAATAATATATTTACAGTTTTCATTTAAATATACTGTTGATTTCTTGATATTTTACATATAGTTATTTAACTTTACACACACACACCGCCCCTTTTGTACCAGTCAAAATCATGTGTTCATTCAACAAGATCTAGAATCCAAGCAAACTATAGCAATATAGCATGTGCGAGATACATAGGTCTGGAACAATACTAAATGCTAACCTATTTACCAGTCCTTCAGGGTCTCTGACTATATGAACAATGCTTTTGAGGATACTAGCAAGCTTTCATTCACTCCAGACCCAGCAATGAGAATAGGGTGAGCAGAGAGACTTGGGACTTAATAATATTCAAATAATTAGCCAATGATTATTACAAAATATAATACTTAAAGAGTGATGCGGACTATTGCTTTATGTATTAATAATCAGATCCATAATGTTGTTCAAGGCAACGTGAAACAAAGGGAGTTTAATTAATAATACTAATAAAATCTTTCATTCAATTTAAAATAATTTAACTTAAGCAAACAGTCATATTAGAGATTCGGGCAATGAATGGCAATACAAGAATACAGAGAAATGATATACAGTAATATAAATTTATTAAATAATTAAATATGGTAATAAACAAAATAAGTGTGTAGAATGTCTGTACAATGATAGTTACAAATTTGCTTATGGTTTAATTTGCAGTCCTGCACTTTATGGATTAAGTCAATAAATCATTGAATTCACATAAATACATAAAATCTTTTGTTACATAAAGTTAGTTAGTGCAATTACTACATATATAAAACAAGAATAATTTGTGTGGTTAATATGCCAATGGTAACATGAATTAATTAGGTAATCAATAATACTTTGTAGCTTAACCCCCATTTAATATATTATACATTCACACTAATGATTTTATTAGTCATTTCACATATATGAATAAGAAAGAATTCATGATGTGTGATTTGAAAAGTGTGCAATATTTGAGAGATCACTCATATGTGTGGGAGTAAAATAACTCAGCTTAAAAGAAGCTATAATTCATAATCTGACTTAAGAAATTAAATTGAATGGATGCAAATAACATGCAATTATGACTGATAGAGAGTATTGAGGTAGATAGACAACTCAATAATAATAATAAAGTCGGAGGCGGTCACTTAAGATGTTCTTGAGTGGCTTTGTCACATCTGTACAAAAGGAGTATGCCTGCATGATAGCCAAGGTTACATCTCTGAAGAACAGTGGCACACATTATGTGTTGGGATGGCTCATCTATATGTTTCTCATATACTTATTCATTGAAGGTGCCTGGAGAAGACCCTGAGTAGGAAATGCATATACTTTGAAAGGGATAACAAAGAGTGGGATTGGTCATTTTGAAGATCCCAAAATACATGACAAAGCAAGAAAAGTATAATTAACAATTACAACGATATACCTGTAATGCCTAAAACTGATAAGTAGTTCGTGTTACTATTGACCATGGTAAATTAATAACCACCTGAATATTATATGATGCTCTCCTGCATAATGGAATGCTTAAACACAAATTATCCCTGTCACTTAACTAAGGATTAATAAAAGGCACATAAGAGGTCAGAGTTTAAAATTAAAAGGGAATAAATTGCTCTCTCCTGCACCTCCAAAATATCTCCTTACATTTCTACAAGCGATCATTGCACAGATAACTTATATTACTTACAAAATAAAATCATTAAATTCACTTCTGGTAAGATTTAATTAGATAAAATAATAAAACAACTTTAATGATTAGATGAGAGTTAATTTTCAGTTAGAGATAATGATTGAACATAAATATTCAGATCTCCTGATCATTTAAAGAATAAATTATTGTAAAATAATTGGTATAAAACCGAACGACTTTATAACAATGAACTTTAAAGGGAATTTATATCTCCATAATTTAATAGGAGAAAACTATGGGCAGTGGGTTTAAATTCACTTGTTAGATGGTATACCTTCTTGGCATATTAAAATGAATTAGAATAATAAAATAAGAAAAAATCAAATTAATTTTAAATTGCCACACCAAAACATAAAAATTTATATAGCATTAGTATAAGTTTCACAGACATTATTAACATTTATATAGCAGCTTTAAAATTTAAGTAAAAAAAAGGAAAGGCACACAATATAGTTTGGAATCAGAATAATTTATCAATTAAGAGTTCATTAGCTGATGGTAATGTAGATGTTACCTTAGGCTTGAGGACATGATGACATAGGTGATCGATGAATCATGATCATAGACTGGCTTGTGTTTGAAACAGTCATTGGTAGAATGTCAAGAGTCACTTTCAGGCAAACATATCATTGAATAGTCTACATATTTGGTCTAGATGTTTCAGACCATGGCATAGTGAGCTAGATAAGCTTCCCGAAAGTATGGGGAAGCAGACAATCTCTTTTGCCCCACCATGATTTGCTGCACAATGCAAGAGCAAGAATAACAAAAAGCCAAAAATATATAAAATTTAGCTATTTATACATAAGCAGAATGCTGGCCATTGCCTCAAACTCAGACACTTGGCTAAGATTCAAAGTTGATCTCCATTTCCATATATGGTAATGAAAAAGACCAGAACAATGGTTAAACAAAATAATTAAAGAACCTTTGGCACCTATAACCTTCCATGCATCTTTTAGAATGACACAATGGCCCACAAAATTTTATGACCAACTGATTGCATTGTTTCACTCTTAAATATCAGTTTACTTTTAGACAAACTACTAGTAATAAATTTTCAAGATACTACTGTTTGTCTCTTAAATGACAATTTTACTTTTATACAAATTACTAGCAATAAATTTCTAAAATATATTGTTCATCTTTTAAATAACAATTTTACTTTTATAGAAATTATTATTTGCAAAATATATATATTATACATTGGTTAGAAAATTATTGAAATAAAATTACAAAATTTTATAACTTTCAAATGTTAATTTTCATACTCACACGTGCAAGTTGAATGGGCTGATGAACTAAATAAATGTCCATGTATCCATACATCTCTCTCTCTATATATATATATACTATTGCTTATTAAATTTATATATATATTTCAGGTTCAAACCGGTTCTAATGCTTATATAATCGGCACTAGGTGAAGTGCAAATTTGCAGAACAGATTTCCAGCTTTACTTTGGTATAATCACTCACTCGGCTTTCAAAAGACTGGTAAATTATCTTAAAAGTTTCTCTGCTAATTTCTGATGACTGAGAATAAATATTTAATAAGTTTACAACAAAGAATTAATAAGTTTACAACAAAGAATAATTTTTAAATTTCTGATCACTTTTTTTTTTTGCTAAATACATTAAATCCTACATTTTCTTATTAATACATGTTTTTTTAAAGGTTTAATTAGCATGACATTTAATATAAATATACAATGAATTAAATTTGAATTATAATTTAAAAAATTTGCAATTCTATCATAACCTTGATTACAGATTTTAATCTTGATTCCATAAACTAGGACCATTTTCATCTTTTTACACACTTAAAAATTCATAATTTCATATATCCTTCTATAAAGTGATTATTAATTTGATACTCTATGCCATTAATACTATTTGAAAATTATAAAGAGAACATTGTATATGTATACTGAGTGAGAAAATGACAATATATACTTTTTAATTTCTTCATCATCAGCTGCACTCATTCTTAATTGAGTAATACTATTCCAATTTTAAGAAAGAGAAAAAAAAGGTACATAATACACTAAAAACAAGTTGTAAAATGATTACACAAATCTATCTAGGAAACACAAATATGTCATCGTATAGAATATAATAATCCATTATTCTGTTCATTTGATGTTTTACAATGCTGTTTTTTCTTCTGCAGAAAATATTTCTTTCTGAAATATTTCATTCAACACCATGTTGAATCATAGTTCTCTAATGTATCTACCTTTTCCAATAAAACCAATCAATTTTACACTTCTTATTGTCTTTAAGACAATAATTAAAGAGATCTACCTGAAAATCATGCTTAAGTTCACTATAAAACATCCTTTCCCGTCAAAATTTTATGTTGTTTATTTTTGCATTGTCATATTGCAAGTTTTCACATTATCATTGAATAAATGCCTGATTTAAGCATTGGTCTACATAAGTTTAATTCATATAAACATGATCACATGTCCTGATGAAAATGTGACTGATTTTTTCCCCAAGCTGCCTGAAGCATTATCTCTGAATCAACACATGTATTATGTAGTAACATAGTTTAGCTATTCATCACCAATATTTTAAAGCCCAGCATATCTGTATCATGTGTTACAATATAAAATGAGACAATGTTTCATGCCTTCATAGATTGTTTTAAGCACCATCGTGAAATCTTATACACTACTTGAAAATGATCTTCCAATTTATGACACCTATAGTTTGGATCATTTCAAATGTTTCAGATGCAATTTTGCCCAATTTAAAACCAATTTCATGCTACTATGTTGTCACATAATGGGTTAAGATATGAAACACTGTGTCATATTTTATATAACAATTAGTGATCCAGACATACTAGCATCTTAAAATTTTGTAGTTTAATACTATCACTATGTAATATATGCATTGACTCAAAGATGGCTAGTAATCAGTTGGAGACTAGTGTGCATTATGTTTATATATTGTTCTTTTGCTCTGAGTACTTAGCTTAGTAAGAGAATAATTTATTTAGAGCTGAAAGATCCAGGAATGTTTCTCATTCTAAATAAAATGTAAAAAATCTTAATTGTTTTAAGAAGACTTGTAATGAATCTGTTTAAACATCAACTAATCTCTGCCAGTTACATAATCATACAATGTTTTTATCATAGTTTTTTTGAAATAAAACATTTCAAATGATATGGTTTAGTATCTTTTACTTTTAGACTTTTTTTCAATGCAACAGTCAAGATGATAATATTTTTATTTAGAATTTATAATTTTAAAAATACTTATTAAATTTTATATTTCTCTTAATTGAATATATACATTTATTTAATTGCTAATATGTTATTTGTGCAGAGGTGTTTGAAACATTTCTTATATTTTCAGATATCAAAATGAAAATTTTATAATGGACAGAATGTCATCCATGTCATCATCAAGAGTCACCTATAACAGGATGGCACATAATTGGCAAAAGAAAAAGTAGAGATAAAGCCAATTACAAAGGAAGAGAGTAACAGTATACTTTATTATTTGGTTAAATAGTTTTAAGTAAATTTAATAATAATAATTTAAAACAGAATTGTTGTCTATGTACACTTCAGCACATAGATAAGACATCAAATCATTTGTATGTGCATATTTGTTTGTATGTAAAAATTAAATTTTCAACATTGGTTTTAAAAAAATGGAAAAGTCTAAATTTAATTTTAAATAAATTCTAAGTAAGTTGTTTTTTTTTTGTAATTAAATCAGTTTTTTTATTTATTATTAATACACTTAGTTAAGATTCATTATCAAAGATTCAAAATCAAAGTTTTATATCTCGTGTTTGAAAAAATTGAGTATTCATTTATATAATCTCTTTAAAGCGCATGTGCATTGGCTTAATCGCTAGTATTACTATTACATAAATAAACATAGAGCTATATAAAATAAAATATCTCATTAAACATGTTTTTGAAAAAGAATCTAATTAGTTAAATACAAGATCTAAATTTTAATTGAGTAATCAAGTATTTTTTGAAATATAATATATTTTGTTAATTATAAGACCAGTTGGTATCTGGATTTGGTAAATAACTCAGACTTGTTTTTTAAATTTCATACAAGATTTAAAAAAAGATAATTATAAAGTTATATAAAGGCTAAAAGTAATTTGTGTTAATCATTCATCCTGTTTCCAGCTCTAGGAAGTGGAAAGACTGTATTAGTTTCCTGGATAACTTGACAACAACAAAAAAAACTTTTGTGAAGTTCAACAAAGCTTCAATATTAACTAAAATATATACTAAATGGAAAAGAAACTATGAATGGATAAATAAAAATATCCACAGGAAATTATCTGCTCAGCCAAAGTTGTATCTTATGTGTTATCTTCCATGTTTGCTACTGTTAATCATTCCCAAACTAACTACAAGAATTAATCAATGTAAGATAGATTTACCAGACTGTGATGTTTATAAATATAATAATTTGCCACAAGAATAATAAAATTATTGACAATACATTAAATACTGTGGAATTCAGTGATAATTCAAGAAAGTATTCAAAGATTGCCTAGAAATCCAAACTACATATTCAGATTGTAAGTTATTTACATATATATATATTACACAGACTTTTGTTTTAAATTTCAAAAATAAAAAAATAAATCAGTCATTGAAAGATTTAGCAATATATTACAAATGTAATTTTTTTCTCCCACTGTTAATTAATTGGGGGGAAAAGGAAATTATCTTTATATATGTGTAACCTTTGGTTTATTTATTTGATACTGAAATCTTTTATTAGGTTGTATTTCCTTTTTTATCATTGTCAAAATTCATTTCAAATAAAAAGGGGGAGGGGAGAGAGTAAGTAATTAGGCCACTTATAGTATTAGTAAAAAATTAATAACAGTTGAAAAAAAAATTGAAAAAAGATTTTGAAATGTATAATGATGCATTCTTTTGTATATTATTTTTATAAATCTTCAGATAAAAATAATTAGTTAGTTTATTGACATTTATGAGCAGAAAAAAAAAATAGAATTAACATTAGGGCATGAAAGATGTGTATGTGTGAAGGTATAAGTATAATGTCATTTTATTCATTAAGTGCCAACCTTTAAAGAAAATTGAGTTATTAATTTTGAAAACTTATATTGATATTGGAAATATGTGAAACTATTTATGACTCTGTTCTAATAAAATGGAGCAATAATCATTTATAATTTATTGTCAATATTGTTTATGGTTTGAATTAATCATAGTTGAGGACTAGCAGAGTGATTTGAAGAATTAAATGCAGAGTTGTATATATGTTTACATTGCGGAATAATATTAATTATAATTTAAAGATCGATTATTTGTTAATTAGTGAATATACTTATTGTTAGCTATGTTTATTCATCTAAGTTAGAGAAAAGTTTAAGATGAATATGTATATATAGCTGCTTTCATGGATAATAAACTTAGCCCTGTACCATGAGCCCTATATAGATGTTTGAGTTATTAAAATTAAATAGTATATTAGTGTTGAAATGTTTTATATTTTGTTGTATGCATATAATGTAACCTTGCTATATGTGCCTTTATGAATATATTTTAAGTGTTAATTTAGATCGTTTGCATTTTTGATTAAAGATCTATAATTTTCTTATATATATTTGGTTATATTTGATGAATGTTGATGGGTGATGTGTGCATTCATTTCTTAGTTATTTTATTGTTTAATTCTATTTGTAAGGTATTTCAATTCCAGTTTTTAATTGTGCCATGCAATACAGATAATCTCATTAGAATGATATGAAATGATTCAAAAAATTAATGTTAGAATATGAAATCATTGCCAACAAGGAGGGAATGTGTAAAATATCAGAGATAAATTTCATTTTCAAATCAGTGTACACCCGGGTCTCGTTTTATGTGGATTTATTTAATGCGATTTTAAAGTTACGCGATTCGTGTTTCTTCTTAATATCTTTGTATGCGGTTTTCTTTTATGTGATAAAAATTATTAGATCAGAAGTCTAGCTCCGATAATGCATTATTACTTTAAATATTATAAATTTCACGCACTCACAATAGCGCATTATCGGAGTTCGACTTCCATCTAATAATTTCAATATTTTCAGCACTTTATAATAGTACTGTAATAGATTTTATGCAATAAAGAAGTTCATAATTCACTTAAAATCAGAATTTCCTCATTTTATATACACACATTAAATTTTACAAGACTATAATGTAAATCTGTTCAAACATCATAGATGAAAAGTACTATGTAAGTTGTTGTTTTTGCATTTTAAATCATGTTCTATTTTTGGTTTTTATAAAAAGAGTACGTAATCATTTAATGTCCACAAGTTTATTTTTAAAAGATGAGTAACAGCAGTGGGCACAATTAACTTTGACAATTAAAATCTGATTTTTAATTGTAATTAACAATTTAAAAATTACGTAACGTGATCTGAAATTAAGATGACGTGAAACTATGAAATTTGATTTTTAAATGGAATGGAAAATTAAAAAATAAAGACAAAAATAAGAATTTAATTTTTAATTGTTAGTTTTAATTAAATTTTGCCCAACAGTAGTGAATCAGTGTCTTTTTATTATCATAAGTCTAAGTTCTTATTTTTATTTTAAACTATAGTTTACTCTAATGGAGAGAAAAAAAAAAACACCCAAGAAAATGAATTTCTTTGGAAACAAAAATTTCAATTTTAGATTGCTTAGTGAAATGGAAAGGATAAACAGCGATTGGAAAATGTTTTAGTTGTATTTCCTCTTGACTTCGTTTAAGGAGAAGCTACACTACCTCACATCACATCACATCATGATGAATCTGATGTCTCAAATAGCAATAATACTATACATGTATGAAAAAAATGTAAATTACGCATAAAAATATATTGTTTTGAATAAAATTAAATACTGTAGTTAATAAAAAAAAGTAAAAAAAGTTTCTCTTGTATTGATTTTTTTCAAATTTGAAATTTTTTAATAATCATATTTTATTTTCCTAATTTTTTTTTTATGCGAATTTTAAAGTAATTTTACGTTCTTGTTTTGCTTTTATGAGATTTTTGGAAAATTACAGTATGTATCCCCCATTTTTCAAGGTAAGTTAAGTCTATTTTTGTGTGATTTCTTTTGTGCATGTTTTCTGAGGAACCTATCTATCACATAAAATGAGACCCAGGTGTATTTCAAAAATCATAAACATGCATACTCTCAACTTAATATTACAATAGTATGTGTAATGTGCTTACCACATTTGTTAGAGTTAGCTTAGAGACAAACATATAATGAGTGTTAGAGTAAATAAACTTAATATTTAAATCTGAAAGTCAATTAATTTAAGAAAAAGATTATTTAAAAAATATAAAAATAATAATCTGAAATTCACTTGTATACCTGTTATGACTAGATAATATTATTGGGATTCTGTAACTCCCATGGAATGTCATGTATTTGTTATATTAAATAGAAGTGAAAGATACTGGATCATCTATAAAAGATGATATTTTAAATAGTTTTACATATAAATAAAATTATTATGACCTTTGTTAATAATGTTTTCTTAGATGTGTTTTTATTGATATTTATTCAATAGGTAATGCAGAGAAAATTATGATCTCATAATCTATGCCAGAAATAATTAGTTTGTGTGATGATTATAGACTAAAGCAGAGAAAAGATTAGAAGAAGCCTTCAGAAATTAATAGTTTAATTTGTCTTTTACTGCAAGTTTATACTGATATCCATTAAAGGAGAATATAATGATTATAGTATCATAAAGTACATTAAAGAAGCCCAAGATAGAAGAGCATATTTCCAAGGCAGTTGGAGATTTAAATCCAATTCAAGTCATTTTTCCCTTTCTGTCATCACATTTTCTCCCATTTATATTGATAAGTATGATTATAGCATTGAATTATTATTGATATTATTCAAATATTTTATGTATACATGTCTTAAAGGTGATTGCTCTTTTAATGCAAGAACCTGATGATGTCCAATTGAACTATCATGTGCTGCTTAAACAAAAGGTTAACATGAAATTCTCTAGCATTTTCTCTTCAGCATTTAGAAGTGACATTGTTTGACAAGGATACATTCAAAGAACCAGTAATAATATTTGATAAAATAAAAAATCCAATGAAAAAATTAATATAAAGATATTGCTCCAGTAATTAATGAAGAACAAGCGGAACAAAAAAAAGAGATGAGTCTTATAATGAAATGATTACAAAAAATTACGAGGTTATGTAAGAAAGTAATAATAAGTAATTAACAATGATAGATGAAATATGGAAATAGATAAGAAAATTAAAGAATGTGCAAATGATAATGCTTTTTTTAAGTTCCTAAAATGTATATAAACCTTTCAGATTCATCTAGAAAAAAGTACTAAGAGTATAATAGATGTTGAAAATATTAAAGAGAATAAAGCAAACATAATGGAAGTATCACATTCTGAACAGAGCAAATAAGGGCCTAAGACTAATGAAGATCTTAAAATGAACAATTTGAAGATAGAATTGTGTGATGATGTTACAATGGAAAAAACTCAAATTCAGACATCCATGAAACCCCCACTGAGGAGGAAGAGTTTTTATGTAATGATATGGTAAAAAATTTTACAGTTAAGAATGTTCTGTATATAATATTTAAAAACAAACTTGAAAAAATATTGAGAATAAAATTCAAAAATTAAAAAAGGAACCATTAGAGAAGCTATAATAATAGTGAGGAATTAGGGAAAATTCTATATTATGCTTGCAATATTGCAACATGAGATGAAAGATAATTTGGTTATGAATGAAACAAATAATATTGCCAGAAAAAATTATTTAAGGATAGTCATAAGGCTTTTCTCATTAAATTAGAAAAAAATAATAGCATTGAATATGGAAATGAGAATGAAATTGATACACAGCATATAAAGAAAGCAGATATTGATATTGAAGTTACCAACCAAGATCATTATTGATATTATTTGGATGAAAATGCAAATGAAAAAAAATATGGTAAGCAAAAAATTAAAGTTGATGTAAAAGATAATGATGAAAATAAATTGAGAATATAAGGTGTAAACAAGCTAGATATTGGTATTGGTATTAAAAGTCAGTATATTATAAATATAGAAGTCTTGGTAATTAAAAATGGGGATGAAGTTAGCATAGGTGGAAAAAAGAAAAGCATGAATATTTTTGTTATAGATGATTATGTGGACAAAAATGGGAGAATATGTGAAGATTGGAAAAAAAAATGATTTAAATTGTGATGATGGAGATAGTTTGAGTGATAAATCCAGCAAAACCAATTTTAACATAGGTATTAGTGATGATTATATAGATGAGTTCAGAAAAAGGGGAAGATAGTTTAAAGGGTCATGATGGAGATGATTTGAATGATTACTTCAGTAAGACCAACATTAACATAATATTAAGATGATTATATAGATGAATCCAAAGTAAAAAAAACTATTAAGTTACAGAATGAATTATTCAGCCAAGAGGCTAGGAAATTAAAAAAGGTATTGTGAGCCAGAAAAAATATATAAATATTAAAAATTGGTTCAGATATTTTTAGAAAAACCTATGCAGTATTCAAAGGGAAGATGTATAAAGTAATGAAGGATAGTAAAAGTAAAGTCAGTCAAAATTTTGTCTTGTCATCTGAAAGTAAATGAATATTAGTAGATAAACCAAAAGTCAGAGTTCACATAATTCTAACTATGTGTGACATTAGTGAAAACTTTGTTGAAGTGTTTATTTTAACATAGCCCTAGAAAATGACTTAAAGACCACAGAATATGACTCAGATAATAAGATCATAAATTGAATAAATATTGAAAAAAATATTGCTCAATTTTTTTTGACATTGAGTTTGGGGAGTATGATGTGGATATTTAATTTGCAAAAATAACCAGTTGCCAAAATTAAACAGTAGAGAGCAGTATAAAGTTAAAAAGAGTCACCTAAGTATAGTTTTTGATCATAAGTATAGTTTTAACTATCTTTTATAATAACAATTTAAAGCTCAATTGATAACCTATATACACATCTGCTCACCATGGATACATTAAATTAATGGTAATATAAAAGTTAAATTTCCAACTTTGGTTTGAAAAAATAGAATAGTCAGCTTTAAATAAATTCTAAATAGATGGTTGTTCTTGTAATTCGACCTGTTTTTGTTAAACAGATTTAATTAAGATTCATTATCAAAGATTACAAATAAAAGTTTTAAGATAAATATATTTTTTTCAAAAAACATTGTAATTACATAAGTTCAATATCAAAGTATTAATTAAATAATTTTGGTAACTGTTTTTGAAGGATTATATTTAAGAACAATTGTTATGTGGATTTAAAATAATCCAGACTTGTGTATTAGTTCTATAATAAGATGAAAAAATAGAATAATTACTATGAAATTATATAGTGATCAAAAATGACTGTTATTTATCAAATTGCTTCCAGATCTAGGAAGTAGTCCATATATGATAGTTCATCTAGGTTTCTCTTTACAACAGGAATAGCTTAAAAACAACCCATGTGAGGTATCAGCAAAACTTCCATGATAGCTAAAATATTTATTAAATGGAAAAATGTCTACTAAATGGAAAAGAGACTCTGAATGAATAAATAACCCCATAGGATCTCTATTTCTTGGATTGATTGTCTAAACCAAAGTGGTAATCTAAATAGTACCTTCCATGATTGCTTTCTGTGAATTATTACCACACTAATTATAAAAATTAACTAATTTAGGAAAATTTACAAGAATAATAAAATTGTCAATAATATTTAAATACTGCAGAATTCAGAAGTAATTTTCATCTATAAGCAGTGTATGCTCAGTTGGTTATAGCATTATTTTAAAATTCAATATTTACTATCACTGGTCAGGTCAACCACAACTGAAAAATTGGAGGAGAATAAAATCTCTCAAAACGTTATGCATATACTAACTTGTGTGATATTATTAGCAGTTGAATATAATTGAAAAATTTAAATAAAGTTAAATTTTTCTAAAGACATTCAATACTTAATATTAGATGATGGAAATCGTTCACTACATAAATATAATTAAAATACCATCATTACAAATCTTCAGGAAAACAGTTTTACATATATCTTTTGTACAGACTTTTTCCCCTGAAACTTTAGATAAAAAATCAGTCCTTTTATAAATTTAGCAATAAATTACAGATGTAATTTATTTTTCTTTTGTTCTTAGTTTACTTTAGAAAAAAAAAACTTTTCTGTCTATATAACCTAATGTTTTTCGTTTGATAGAATAATTTTTTTTATTATATTATACTTTCTCTTATTATTGTTAAAAATATATTCCAGAATTCTTTAGAAGATACACTGAGATGAGAAAGAAGAGATGTATATCAAAAAGTAATTATGCTGCCAAAATGTCATGTAATGATTTAATTATTGGGAAACAAAGAATAAAAGAAAAATTTTGAAATGTATTTTTTTAGGATAATCACATTCATTTATATATTATCTTCAATAGAAATAGTGTATAACGCTATCTGATATCTATCACCTTATATGCTCCTTTATGAACCTTCAAATATGAAGACGATTTTATAAGAAAAAAATATAAAGGGTTTAAGTAACATTAATGAACTTTTTGAATAGATTACAAATAAAAACTATCTTTCTAGGTGTATCAAAAATCAGTTAAGATTAAATAAACATTATAATTACTAGAATGAAATTCAGCTAATGTTAGTGCATGAAAGACGTGTGTGTGAATGTAATGTATAATGCAAATTTTAATTCATTAAGTGCCTGCTTTTGCAAATGAATTGAGATTAATTTTGAAAATTGATATCCATATTGAAACTATTTAAAATTATTGAGAGAAAATGTTGAATAATCATAAATCATTTTTATAATAATAATAATTGTATATAATTTATCGCCAATATTGCATGTCATTTGAATTAATTATAGTTGAGTACTAGTGAAATGATTTGGAGAATTAAATACAGTATTGTATATGTGTTTACATTATGGAATAATATTAATTATAATTAATCTAGTATTTGTTTAATAGTCAATGTATTTACTGTTAACCATGTCCTTCATTTAAAATGAGTTTATTGTGGATTTATTTCTAAGTGCTAGCCAAGCGCCATGAAATGTTTGAGTTGCTTTTTATAATTTGCTTTATGCAATTAATGCAGTTCTGCTATATGTGCCCCATAAAAAATTTTGAGTTGTTACATTATATAGCTTGCATTTTCAATCTAGAATTCTTACTTATATATATATATTTAGTTATATGTGTCGAATATTGATTGATGACTTGAGCATATATATCTTTCTTAGTAATTTTATTGTTTATTTCTATCTAGAAAATATTTCAATTCTGATATCCTTAATTGTGCTGTATAATTTAGACAATACTATTAAGTTGATTTGAAAAAATTCAAAAAATTTATAGGTAGGAACAAGAAATCATGCAAACATTAATAAGATATGTAAAACATTGGGGATGAAATTCATTTCCTAATCAATGTACTTTAAAATCATGAATATAGGCACACAAGTTAAAATTACAATAATATGTGTAATGTGCTCCCACCATTGTCAGCATTACATTAGACTGAACAATATAATGAGTGTTAGACTAGTCAATATTTAAATTTGAAATTCAATTATTAAAAGAAAAAGATCATTCAGGGAATGTTTAAATAAAAATTAAACTATTTTAAAAATACCTGTTATGACTGGATAATATCATTATGAATCTGATAAGAAAAAAAGCAACTTTTATGAAACATTAATATATTTGTTATACACAATTGAAATGGAAAATAACTAAAGTTGACACTGTAAATAGTTTTACATGTAAATAAAAGTATTATGATATTTGTTAAATAATGTTTTTTTAGATGTGTTTTCTTTATTGATGTTTTATTCAATATATGAATCAGAGAGAATTATAGCCTTCTGACCTATATATCAGAAATAATTATACCATGTGATGATTATGGTCTAAAATGGAGAAAATGTGATAAAAAGACTTTGAAGATAATAGTTTAATTTGTTTTTTTATTACTGCTAGTTTATTTTAAAGTGTTGAAGGAAATTATATTGGATATAGTATTATCCAATACATAAAGAAAATCTGAGATAGAAGATTACATTTCCAAGAAGATTTAAACCCCATTCAAAACATCTTTCAAGTTCTGATAGAATCAAGAATTACTGAAAACATCAATTAAACATCACATCTGTAGCATCTTTCTTTCCCAGAATTTCAGACACTTAGTGATTATTATTGGGAATAAGCCTCATTATGGTTCTGATTGTTGCAACATAGACACACATGGCCCAGTAAAAAGATGATTGGAAGCTGATTCTCTCTCCATTTTGCCAATAATGTCAGCTTTTGATCAATGCATGTGTTTATGTAGTGACATAGTTTAGCTGTTAATCACAAACATTTTAAGGCAATAGTATGACTGCATCACAAATTAGGACATGGAACACTACTGTCTTTAATATTTTAACCCACAATAGAGCAACATGCTAACATTAAATTTGGTGTTGAACAGAGACAAATTGCTATTGAAACATTTAAAATAATTCAAACGATAAGTCTGAATTCTAAGAATGTTTTCAGATAGCTTTGAAGATTTCATAATGGCAGGAAAATCAGTGAAAATAATCTTCAAAAGTACAAAATGTACTGTCAAAATTTTAGGTTATAACTCATGATCCAGACATGCTAGGGTCCTAAAATTTTTTGTGATGAATAGCCAAACTATATCCTATATAATACATTCAAATATGATTCTGCAAGTAATTTGAAAGGAAAACTGATCTTTTGTGTGTGTGTGTGTGTATGTTAAAATGAAGATTTCCATGATCAACAGATTAAAAAAAATACAAGAATGAACCCAGTTAATATATATTAGTTCTTAGACAAATTTAATTTCTTCATGTTTTATTGTACCTTTATCAGTTTTTTATCTCGCTGTAACTCTCATTTCTAACAACCAACTTTTTTTCTTATTTAATGTTAATTTAGCTTTTTTTTTTTTAGTGTTTATTGCTTCTATCTGTATTTACTCAAAACATTATTTTTTGCAATAAAGAAATCTCAAAAGCTTTATAATAGTTTTTTTTTTTTCAATTATTAGATGCAAATGTTTTTAATGCATTGTATTATGAATAAAGCATAAAAGACGCCCATTAAATTTTTTTTTAATATATCTATCACTTATCCAACTTTCTAAATATTTAAATACTATGTAAGAATTTGAATTATACAGTATCACAAGTTCAAATTTTTAGTGAAGCATGAGTCATTCATTTGCTTAAAAAATATCATGACATGTAATGGCTAGCAGATATGTCTACCATATTTAGAAGCTAAAGTTTGAATCCTGACTCAGGGAACCTTAGACATTATTCAGATGACAAAATCAGAAACTTTGCTTTTGGCATATGATTCATAGAAAGCCTAATTCGATGTTCAACTCTAGAAATTGGTAAATGAGCATTTAGTTGGTTTCTAAGTTAATCTGAGTTTTTGTACTAAATGAATGAGCTGATTGTAAAATTAAAAAAAATTAAATTATAATAACCTAGGGTTACCTCTTTTTATTTTTACAAAGTATGAAGATTTGCACAAAAATATCTGTGTTAGAAGATAAATAAATAATTTTTAACAACCAACTGCAAAGCACAAATCCATCAATATCTTTCACAAAGAAATGTTGGATGTTCATACACACCAAGTAGCAAAGACTTATGGTTTTCATTCTTTGTTTAACTACTTAATCAAGAATATTTAGATATCTTTATGAATGGAATTAAAATTTTTATTGATGCTGCCTTTTATATGTTGTGAATTTAGAAAGAAATGGTCTTTGCCCCTCTCCAGAAACATCATAAATTTTTACTTTGCTTTTTTTTTTTTTTTAATTAGCGTTTTTTAATATCTACATTGAAACATTTCTGTTAATCTTTTCTTTTTAAATTGTTGTTTGGATCTATTTCTAATGAATTATTAATGTCATCTTAATATAGTTTAACATCATTATAATTTTTATTTTATTTTACTTGATTGTTAATGAGTCACTCTAATGTAGCCAAAAAGGTCAGCAGCTTGAACTGGACAACATTTACATTAACGTTTCTGACAGATGCACCTTTTGAAATTGAAGCTCTCTTGGCCTGCAGGTTTTAACCTTAAATATTCTCTTAGGTCTATTTTTCTGAGTTGGCTGGATTAAACTGTTCATTAACTTTCAAATAGAATTTAATCACACTTTTAAGACTAGACATTTATCTTGATTGTTTTATCTTGTCTATTGTGTTGACTGGCCCGTGGGGAAAATTAAAGCCTTTTAGCTTAAAGTGAAATTGGAAAACAAAAAAGATTTTAATATCTGTGTGTTTCTATATAGATATAAGTGTAGCATTGTTAAATGTAGAGATACACATCGAGACTTTAGGACTTTTTTTTTTCAAGTAATAGCCCATATGTGACCTAACTAACTATCTAATATTGGGCAATAAATGAGTATTAATTAACTATCTAATAATGGACAGTAAATGATTATTTATTTATGTATGTTTAACTAGATGGCAATTAATTAACTATCTAATAATGGACAGTAAATGATTATTTATTTATGTATGTTTAACTAGATGGCAAAAAAAAAAATTGTAAAGATATTTAAACTCTATAAGCCAGTATATTAACAATATTCATTTGTCATTCATTAGACTAAAGATTATCCACTAAAAAAATAATATTTATGTAGTGTCATTTTTACTACACCACTCTCAGATAAGATAGAGACTGTTTTCTGTCTGCTTTTAACATCTTGTGGATGGGTGTAATCAAAGCATATGACCAAAAACATATAAAAAAAGGTATATGATCCTCAAGATGAATATTTCATACATGTTTCAGCATGAAATGTGCATCTTGTGGACCATACATCTTTTTTTATATATTTGGTCATATGTTTATGATTGTATCTCTTCACAAAGTGTTAAAATCACATGGAAACTAGTTCTACTTTGTGGTGAGAGTGGTATATTTTTTTTGCTTTAGAAATATTATTTTTGAAGTGGATAAGCTCTAATCTAATGAATGACTAATAAAAATTATTAATATACTTCCATTAAATGGTTTGTGTCAAAGTGATGAGGACAGTAAGTTTAACAATTATCAATTAAGCTATAGTCATTATCAATATATACTGAAAAATGGGAGATATGTGTAAGATATTGCGATCTGGGTCAACTAATGAGTGCTGATTCAGCATGAAATGTGTGTTTTGGGGATCATATATCTTTCCCACATGACTTTGGTTATATGTTTATGATTAGACTCCTCCACAAAGTGTTAAACTGGATAGAAACCAATCCCTACCTTGGGTGAGAGTGGGTAGTGAAAATTACACTACAGAAATATTTATTATGAACCCGTAAAGTATGATGAGTGGAACTTCTCTATTTTTCTATAAAGAATTGTTAGCTTGCAGAGGCAAAAAGCTGTTTTTTTGTCTTTATACCTATCATGTATATATTATTTACAAGTAATTGGAGTATATTTTGCTTAGGTACACAGATAATCTTATATTACTTTGGCTAGTGAATAGTATTTTCTATTTTACTTACTCTTAGAAAAGTTGGGGAAAGGCCAGTTAGTTATATACAGCTTATCTTTCATTGTTTAATTTACAATCTTCAAAAACCTTTAAAGAAAGCCTTTATTTAATGAGAGCTCTATAATGACTTTGTGTCCTGCAGATATACATACAATGGTAGAGTGACAAACTCAGAAACTCAATATTCATGGATCACAACTCAGCTCTGCTACCATCAGCTCTCAAACAATAAACCATTTATTTGTATTGTTGGTCATTTTGCAAAGAATTTGTAGAAAACTATGTTAAACATATTTTTATTCTTATTATATGATCAAGAGAAGTAACTTAAAAATTTTAAATATCTTAACTTACATTTTATACTACATTGTGCCTGTCCATATATCTATCTAGATTTATCAGTAAGTGAATATACATATATATTTTAGTGACTTGAGCTACAGGTGACTGTGAAATAGAGGAATGTGAGTTAGATTGTGCATATTAAATGCAGATTTAATGCATAGTGAAAGAAATAGGGTTATTTGAAAAGATCCTCTTGCCATGCTTTAGTGATGTGTATTTTTTGACTACTAAGTAAAGCTCAGCTGCATAGCCACCATGGTCACCAGACTTTACTCTGATTGATTTTTTTTTTGATGAGTTATCAAAGGTGATATTCAAAAACCACATTTAACTGATAACACAATCCATTCATTAAAAAAGCATACCAAAAAATTAATGCCAATAAAGAACATTGTGTCAAAATATGCTTGAGTGTAAAATAATTCTAAATGTTTACTTCCCTTTTTATCAAATACTGTAATCATTAAAAACTCTATAATCATCTAGTATTATAAAAAGATAACCATTAAAGTTCAAAAGTTTTATAATGCATTAAGCATGCTTTTGGAAGATTACTGCCAGAATCATTGTGCTGTTTAAAATTTAATAGTTAGAATTATGCCTATATGTATATATATATAAACATAGTTGGATATGTAAATGAGCTTAATATGTAAATAGAACATTTAAATGTTCTATTTTTTGACAATGGAATGCATGTATCCTTTCTGTTGATAGAATATGGATTTTTTTTGTATCATCCATGATGAATATTGAGCAAACTGTTCTATGAGAATTGTCCAGCACACATATTTGTACAACAGATCCAAACAGAACAATGAATACAAATCAATCTTTATGATCATGAGCTCACTAAGGGCTACCCGTTCTCTCCCAGCTATGCAAGAACAATGTGCTGAGAGAGATGATATAAAAAGATATATAAAGAGACTTGGGTGATCACAAAGGATCCACATTCTATCAACAGAAAAGATTCATGCATTCTATTGTCCAAAAAATGGAACATTTGAATGACACTTTTACATATTAAACCTCATTTACATATCACATTACATCCATATGCATAGTTCTAACTATTAAACTTTAAACAGCATTATGATTCTGGCAGTAATCTGCTAAAAACATGCTTAATTCCTTATAAAACTTTTGAACTTTGATTGTTACCTTTTCATAATACTCAATTATAATGAGTTTTTGAGTGCAAAATCTAAATTACAGCTACATGTAAAAATTAAGAGCTGCCAATTTGAACATATAAGAGATTTTTCTTAATTTTTTAATCATGAAATATTATCTAATCTGTATACCTATTATTATATACATTTATCTATTATGTAAAGTATATACTTACTTATATATCCCTGTATATTTACAAAGAATAAAATAGATATATTAAAATGCTGATTATATTGGATTTTATAAATTAATTAATTAACAACATATTAAAAATAATCTGAATATATATAAAATTAAAATATAGTGTAATTATTAACTCATTTATTTGTCATATTTATAATTAGGGATTTTAATCTAGACTAGATAAATTAGGTTATATTCAAATTTAGAATTACTCTTTTAAATTAAGATTTGAAATACAGGCATTCTTATACCTGGAACTTAATTGTAAATATAGGGGATTTGAACTCAGACTTTCAAGCAACCTTCACTATCCACAATATCTCATACTACTGATACACATGACCATACATGTGTAGAAAAGATAAATAATCACCAATATACATATTTTGTGCTGAACCAGCACTCATCAGTTGGTCCAGATTATCATCTCCCACACACATATAATCAGTGCTCAGTTTATATTAAGATAGCAAATCTTTATACTTTAATGGACAGGCTTTAATCTACTCCAACCTCCGACTCTTCAGACAACCATACTATTAAAAATCTGATGATATAATGCCCAAATCAACAAAATAGAGTGACTTGAGGTCAACATGGGCATAACAACAATATTAACATCAGCATGCGATTTGGGCATTCTATCATCAGATTTTTAATGGTATGGATGGCTGAAGAGTTGGAGATTGGAGTTGATTAAAGCCTTTCCATTAAAGTATAATGTTTTGCTATGTATAGTGGTGATTATTTATCTTTTCTACATGTGTGTGGTCATGTGTATCAGTAGTATGAGATAGTGTGGATACTTGAAGGTTTCTTGAAAGTGTGAGTTCAAATCCCCTATATTTCTTTTATATTAAGCAATCCTTATCTAACTTAGCATTCAACACTAGCCAATAAATAAGTATGTAGATATTATTAATTAGAGATCAAAACTAGAATGGAGAAACCTTCAAACTTTTATTAAATAGTGTTACAAAGGCTGATTTTCACTGTATAATGTTTTGGGAATACTGTGAAGACTGTTGCACTGCTGTAAGGTAGTTGATCACAGATATAAACTGCACATTATATAAGTTTCCCACAAATCTATTATATGAAGCAATTAATGAAAATCTATGGGATTCAATATTTTGAATTGCCGACCATACAAATCACAGATATTAAAACAGGCAAAACTCTCTATACATATTGCCACTCAGTGCAAGCCAGAGTAATCAATGGATGCCATAAGGCTTGTGCATAAAATCCCCATCAACTGGCTACTCATCCAATATCCCCAGACTAGTTTCTGGCTTGTGGCCTTCATCAGTGAGGAACCTCAGATCTGAGAGCACTGCACTTAGATCTTGGGATCTAATGCATCCCTCCAGCAGCCACCTTTTATCTCTACTTAACTACAAAACTATGAGACTTAAATTGAAAACACTATAATATTTTTAATCCAAATGCATATAGAGAGAGTTTTGCATGTTTTAATAACAATTAAGAGCAAGCATAAGAAATAGTGATCATGAAAAAAAATCAAAACATTATGTAAATTTGCACTAATCAAAGTAAATCCAGACCGAGAAAAAATTGTTAATGGAATAATAAAAACCAGTATTTAAATTATAATATTATTGTCTTCAAAAACTAATGCAGCCTTTTGGAGAAGTGATTGAGTTTCAAAACATGTATTTAAAAAACACTTCAATACCAATTTTAAGTAATAGCTACCGATTTAAAGTACGTTTAAATAACATAGGCTGAAATGATATTCCAACGTGTATAACAGACTAAGAAATGATTCTTCATTTAATAATTTATGGATCAAAACTATAATGCTTTAATTGCAAAGAAAGAGGACACATAATCAGTAAGTAACCAAAACTAAAATTGCCAGTACTGTAAGCTGAGAATGACAATGAGTCATCAATATAAGGTCTTCAACACAGAAGAAATAGTCAATCCACAACATGAGATAGATGTATTAGTCCAGGAAAAAACAAAAATTCAAATAAATGAGCAAACAGATACAACACAATACACACAAAATAAAAAAACAGAAGTATCTCAAAAGCACATAGAAGAAATGGAAACAAATGTACATATTCATCCTTCAGAACTAATCATCAATAAAACCTCAGAGGATATATTAAACATAAAAAAAGGTTCTCAATGAACTTCATTTATATTATAAATATTGGCAATTTTATATTAACATCAATTATTTTGAAACAAAGAATGCTTCATGTGACTCAGATTACTTTCTATATGTGCATTAGTAATCTACTCTGTTACTGTTAATCATGTAAGACATGCGCATTAAATCAAGCATCATATATTTCTCCTAATTTACATTCAACATCTATTAGGAGCAGTAATACACTCTCTTAATCTTACAAGATATGTATATAAAACAAAGTACCTCATGAATCTCCCAGCTTATTATCAACATCTGCATTAGTAGAAGTAATCCACTCTATTACTCTTACTCATATAAAATGTCTATACTAAATAAAGCATTATATTGCTCTCTCAACTTACAATCAACATCTGCAGTAAAAACAGTAATCCATTCTACTACTTTTACTTTTTTATATATATATATATATATATATATATATATATATATATATATATATATATATATATATATATATATATATATATATATATATATCAACAAAAGCATCCCATGACTCTCCAAGTTTATTCTATTATCTGCAATAGAAGCAATAATCTTTTTTATTACTCATATGTAAGATATAAAACAGTGCATTAATATATTTTGTTTATATCAATTACCAATTTGTATTGGACAGCTAGTTAGGTTGGTTATAAATCATCTATTTGAAGAAAAAACTCTAGATCTATTTATGATCTGAAAAAAATTTGCCTGGGCTAAACTTGTATTCCAGGCTGTGAGTTTAACAGGTAAATGTGCTAGTTACTTCATCATAAGAAATTTTTATTTATAACATACTTACCTCTTATTGTTAATTGACTGCCATACTGTGAAAACTAATAATAAATATTATATGTTTTGTGCAGATTCTGGATCTCTAGGTCTAAATATCTATCCCTTCTAATGTTTACACTTTTTACAAACTACTAAATATATTTATATAACACTGTATAAGTAAATGACTTATTATATATGTTTAATATTTGATCTAATAATGACATATCCTGAAATGGTAAAAATTTCACAGGCGTCATTCATTAAAACATAGTAAAAGGAATTGAAAGTGATTATTTAATAACTTCATTTTATCTTTTCAAAAGAGTTTATTTTGCGTTTGGAGGAGAATCTTCATTTAGTATTTCAATTTATAATGTGATTATTTTTCTAGGGTGTGATTTGGAGCAATAATAGAATGACTCATTTTGGAGTTTAAAAGCAAAGGATCATTGCCCAGATCTATCTTTTCCAGTGCTTAAACATCTTATAAATTACTGAATAATATATTGTTCAGTAACTATTATTCTTCATGGAACATTTAATGATAATTTTAAAAGAAATTGTTTGTATTCATTGTGTATTGTGAAACATATTATTCAAAAAGAAATGTATCTCAAGGAGCATTATAAAATTGTCTTAATGTAAATTATGAATATCACATTGTTTCTAATTATGACATGCTAAAACAGTTTTCATTAGCAGAATTGTATTCTTAAATTTACTGTTAAAAACTTTTTTTTAACTAAAAAAAATGTCAGCAGAGAATAAATAATGACAAATATTTATATTTTTTGATGATATTTAAACATCATTTTTGTGTAGATTTTTAATTTTTTATTAAATATACAAGCAGGTGTATACAAAGTAAGCTTACAGATTAATAAGTTTATCTAGTAATTGGCCCCTTTTATGATAAGTCATAGTCCTTCTAGAAGATAGACCTTATATTTGAAACAGTGAGACTTATTTTGTTTAATTAATTAATATTATCTTTTACTTCTTTATGAAATATTTACAAACCTATTTTTACAATATTTATAAAATTTACAAATGTATTACAATTTACTCTAAAAGTGTTAATTTTCCCACACTCTTAAATTGATAGCATAACAAGTATTACAAGTAATTTATCAAGCTAGAACACACCATACCATTTTAAGCCCAGATATACAATTTAAATATATCTATTGTTATTAAAAATCACCACATGAATTAATTAATTCAGCACCATTCACATTATCCTATATATAAATATAGGGCATTTGAACTCAGACTTTCAAGCACCCTTCAACCATCCATATTATCTCATACCACCGATGCACATGAACACACACGTAGATAAGGTAAATAATCACCAATATACTTATTTCATACTAAACCAGCACTCATCAGTTAGTCCAAATCATCATCTCTCACTCATACTTTAATGGACATGCTTCAATCCACTCCAACCTTCAACTCTTCAGCAATCCATACCATTGAAAATCTGATGATGGAAAGCAGAGTGCCTGTATTTCAGATATTTAATATAATAATATATTTATAACTGTCATCTTACCATATATATTTTTATTGCATGACTAAAAATATCTGAAAAAGGTAAATGAGTCATAAAAATGCATTTCATGCTGAATCAGTGCATATAAATTGGCATAGGTCACATTATTACAATTTATTATGAAGATGCTATACTTACTACTGACACAATTATGACAATACTCTGCTCAGATAAATATCTTGATAATTATTATTAATCATTTTTAAACTAGAAATTATCATATGATTTTAAAACCAGATATACACCTTAAACTTTTATTTAAAAAAAATAGATTATCATTAAACACATTTAAATAATTTATCTCTATTGCATTTTTTTTGTATGTAATATCTTAAATATACTTATAACTTTTCTTTTTCATCACATATATTTTATCCGTGCGATTGAAAATAAATATGGTGAAATGGAAAGTTGTGTTTTTATACATCTGTGTGTGTTTGCATTTGTTTTCTCTTTTTTAAAAATGAATCATTTATTAATGGTTTCACCCATCTATTTTTGTGACCTAAAAGTTTTGAAAAGTGAATTTATTTTTAAAACATTGTTGTTTGTACTGAAGAAATAGATGATTGTAAAAGAGCAATAAAACTGGGGATCTTTTTGCTCGGCAGCTGTTTGGCTCATTTTGAATTATGAAAGAGTTAAAAGTTCAATTTTATAAAAATTATGAAAATGTATTTAAAATGTTATTCAATCACTTCTCTTTTCATTAGGACATAAAATAACACCATATGGTCGATTAATTTGTCTTATGTTTCAAATATTATTTTCATTTTATATATTTAATATCAATTTTACATGTATGTTCAATTTTTATATATTACTGTACGAAGTATGCTTATTTATTGAGGTAAATACGGATCTCATTAAAGCCTTGATCTAACAAGTCAAAACATAATTTTGAAAATTTTGGTTTACTAAATCACAATAATTAATAGTGTGAAGATGCTGGTTTTAAAAACTAGAAGACAGCAAATATACTATTTCACTTGCCGGTATTGTAATAAAAAGAGAAATTCGAAAGAATTCTCAAATAATCACTTAAGAGACAATTTTAACATTTGATGTAGTACTCCTCTGGAATATATTGTTACTTTCTTTACGTTACGCGTGAACATATCACATAATGTATAAAAATATTGTTAAAGTTTATTTGCAATTAAAAAATAATATATGCGAATATGTCATTTACGGCTATTGGATAACAAAGAAATAGTGTTTCTGAAAACAGTGGGGGGGGGTAACTATCATATTATAATTATTAATTTAATTTATGTTTATCAGCATTAGTGTGAATCATAGGTATTTTGAGAAGAAAATCAAAAGATCGTCATAAAATTATCTATGAACATTTGTGAAAATTTATTATTAAAACTAATTTCAGCTCTACTGAATCTTAATTTTATGAATTGTTTAATCGATAGACTATTTCATTCACTTTTTACTTGTACAAAACTCATAAGTTGTAATTGATTTCAGTTGTAGCTGTTTATGTACCTAGAATTGGACATAAATGGGATGCAAATAAATTGTTCTTGAAAGTAAAACTAATTTATATGTTTAAATAAAAGGTAACTAATTAATCTTGAGTGATTCGGAGGGAGAAAAACAATATTTTTTTTTTTTGTCAAATTCCTTAAATTGAAATAAATAAGCAATTTATATATTAGGCAATTAAAGGCGTTTTTTTTTTTTTTTTTTTGGAAAACGGGTTATTCAGACTTAGAGTTAGTGTTAAACAAGTTGTCCCAAGAGTAGGTAGGTAATATACATAGTACAACTTTTAGATTAATAGATATAATTGGTTTATTAGTATACTAGTCCAGTGAGCTATTCTGTATATTCTGTAAACATAGCATTTCAAGATTATTAGAGAGAGCTGAAGGAAAAAAAAATTTAATTCCAGATTTTCATTATCAATTGTCCACAAGTAATAGAATCAAACAAAGGACATTATCAGTCAAGAATATCATAAAACTAATTTGATCCATAAATTTAGAACCAAGTCACACTTGAAGAGAGTATACTACTGTGAATAAATCTAATGATTCAACAGATGATAATGATCATAATAATAAATGAGTTTTGCAATGATTATATAAACACATTATGAAGTTTTTGATATTTTGCAATGCTATTTTTAATTTTTTCTGCAGGTAATTGTCTTTGGAATAATTTTTATAACATTATCAGGATCTGCCTCTCCCATAAAAACTACTTTTTAAGAAGTAATGCATTGTTCATTTGTTTCACCTGTCCACTCCTATAAAGACATGGATTTATAATAATAGACTTCATAATACATTCATTAAACTGAAAAACCAAATTAATTAACTTATCCCTAAAAGAAACTTTTCTAATGATTGTGTTACCTTGATAGAGAGTCCCTTCCATTTAACAAATTAAGTAAAATAATAGCTTTCTATACAATTAATTTAGTTGCAAACATCAATGTATTAGAGTCTGTGCTGCACCTCAAGATCTAAATCCTTTTTTTTTTTACTTTAAAATTATAATAATTATTACACAATTCCTGTTATTTAATTAAAATTGTTTAACTTATTAACATTTAATTAAAATAATTGATTTTAAAAAATAATTTTTTTTTTTAGGCATTTTAGTATATTTATATATCAAAATACATGCATGTAGTCATATATATTTCACTTATTTATGTGACTGTTGCAATTAATGTAGTATTAACTTACTTATTTATTACAGATAAATGATGCTATAGCTAATTGTAAATTATAATATTACTTATCTGACAATTAAAAATGATTCTGTTTATAAAAAATAAACTTATAAACTAAAAAAAATATTTTAGATTGCTAAACAATTTGTTTTGCTATAGCATAATAAAACTATTATTATTATTATTATTATTATTATTATTATTATTATTATTATTATTATTATTATTATTATTATTATTATTATTATTATTATTATTATTATTATTATTATTATTATTATTATTATTATTATTATTATTATTATTATTATTATTATTATTATTATTATTATTATTATTATTATTATTATTATTATTATTATTATTATTATTATTATTATTATTATTATTATTATTATTATTATTATTATTATTATTATTATATATGTCATTATAACTAGCTATATTGCAGATTTTCACGATGTGGAAGTCTGCAATAAAATTAGATTTTCCGGACAACCAGCTGAGACCTCCCTATGCCAGTTAGGGACCAAAAAGGAATGGCAAGTGGCGGCTTCGTTTTTAAAAAGAAAGAACAAACAATCTATATAAGTGATCACGAAGATAGACCTCAGAATCTGTAAAGTATAAACTTTTGCCAATTGAACTTTCTTTTAAATAATTACCGTACAACGTCAATAAGTAATCAATCCAAAAAAAAAAGTAATATAAATGAATGTACTCTTATCTGACCAAAAGTAGAACTCTAAATCAATTATAAATATTTGTTTTTATATACGTTTGCTATTTCAATCATTTCTATTTTTTTTAATTTAATTATTTATGTTTGTGTTTAACTAGGTTATTTATTTCTATCTGTTAAATAAAATGTATTAAAGTTGGGTGTAGATAGCTGCATGGATAAAGAGTAATAACTGTTTAAATTTGTTTATGTTTAATTTAAAGGATTTTAGTGTCAGGCTATTTGTTTCGTAGTTAGGGCAATGCTTGTGGAAGGATATATGGATGTTTATATTAATGTAATGTGGAGCATGTTTAGCATACAGGGCAACGTGCCCAACTGAATGCATGACCCCAAAGAGGCAGTCGTATCGTTGAAATGGTGGCAGATGTATTTCCTGCGCCATTGACCCCTTCTAGCTCTATGGACAGGGATTTATAAGATGGCAGAAAGACCGCTTTCCCCCATACGTAGCACTCTTTAAAATAAAAAAAAATTATATACATGATTCCTTAGTCTAACAGATGCCCTTTCCTGATCTAGACACGGATCATTTCCTTCAAATAATATCACGCCGTCAGATGCCCATTCCTGTCGGCATGGTTTTATGCTAGCATCTTCATATTGCATTAGTTGCAAATATATATCTGGAAGCTGATATTGGGTTGGCTACGAACTTTTAGTCTGAGACTGAATGAATGTTTTGATAAGTTTTAAGTGAAAAAAAATCTATGTAGACTATCTATGCTCGTCATGCTAAAGTAAAATATAATTTAAATATCCATCTGTGCGATCTATTGAAAATAGTAATTTAAATTTAAAAAAAAAATATTAATGTTAAAACCTAAAAATAAATTTATTCCTCAATTTTAAATGTGCATTAATAAAAATCTATTTGTGTGTTAATTACTGGCAGTGGCTTATTTTATTTTATTGTTATTAATATATATACTTTGAGAATAGAAATCTATTGAAACTTATAAATGTTTAAAATCTCTGCTACTCTATGAGCTAGTGACTAGGGCTGACGGCTGTGATCTTAACAGCACGTATCTGTCGACTTTATAAATTTTCTAGGTTCAAAGTAGCCTAGTGGCGCTCTGTCGGCAGATGCGGTAAGACTGGAAATGTCATCATCATCCCCGACCGTTAAAGTTCTACTTGCCAACAGATGTCACATTCCTGTTGGTGAAGAGTCAATGTCTTCTCTATTTCTACTTATTGTTCAGATGTACCTTCCTGACAGTATAGTATTTTGTGTTGTCATATCATGCTACATTGAACACATGAATGTATCAGATGGATTGGTGCCAGTTGGGTTGCAAAATTTGTTGCCTAAGGTTAAATCAGGGAGGAATATTTTCTTTTCAAATGCAGATCTATGTAGTCTATTCATACTTGACTATCTAAATAAAATATTAAACTCATTGAAACTTAGTTAAATGTAAAATTAAAAGTTAATATAAAAATCTAAAATGTTAAACTTATTCCTCAAAATTTAAATGTTATTTTATATGTGCGTAAATAAATATTTTTACATGTTAATTTCTGGCATTGGCTTTTATTCTTTTATATTTAAGATATAAAATTTATAGATTTTTATCTCTGCGTCTCTGCTGAGCTAGTGACTTGGGCTAACGATCGGAATATTTAAATAAAGTGGAATCTTAACAGCGCATATCTGCCTACTCTATAAATTTTTCTAGGCTCAAATGCCTAGATGGCGCTCTGTAGAGCAGATATCGTTTTGCGGTTAGATTCGATCTTCACTTTCATTTCGATCATTATAATTGGCGCCCAACGTGGGAAGACAGCCATATTGTTAGTGAGAATTGCAGCCAGTCTTCACAATTGTTAAGGTTTAACATGTCCGGCTAAAAGCGGGCATCTTGTTGCTGTTACTCCGTGGGAGAACGGGGTTTCTCTCATCGAAATGCCTAAACCACCATCATGCCGATAGAAGAGACAAGCCTAACATAATGGGAAAGATGATGCCGCCCAGTCAAACTAAACCAAACCAACAGCCAAGAACTTTCAGATAAATCATACCGGTACCGTTTTATTTTTCAAACTGCAGAGCTCTGTGTAATTCTAAATGTAATAATATCTAAGTTAGCTAACTTTCTTTTTAAAATAATGATAAATCTAAATGTAATCAAAACTTAAAATCCATACGTCAATTATTATCAAAATCTAATGTGTTAATGTTTAAGTAATCTGACTTATTTATATTTTCCATTCACTTCAAAGTAAATTATTTAGTTTAAAGTTATATCACTGCGGTTGTGTCTATATTTCTTTGCTTATTTTATTTTAAATGCTTATTATATTTTATATGCCAATATTTCGAAACAGTAGGCACTTATTTTTATGTTTTAAGAAGATATTATTTGAAAATCTTCGCGTAATTTATTTATAGCATCAACTTTCTGCGCTGTTTCGAAATCCTATTTTTTTTTATTATTTAACTACTTCCGGTTTGTCGGCGACGATTGCGCTCGTTAATGTTCGTTTGTTGAAGTTCGTTTTTCTGTTTGAAATTACGGAAAAACTATAAGGACTACAGATGCGCCTATACCATAATTCTCTTCGTTGTTTTTCCTCTTTTCGTAGGTAGTCGCCATTTTTCTGTAAGTTAAAAAATAAAATTTTTATTAATTTTTATGCGAATAAGGTCAATTTTTTTAAAAATTTTTTTCACAATTTGTTAGATTAACGGAAACAAAAGTACACAAAATAAATGAACGGGACATGATGGCCTCTGATACGGATTATTCCAGCGGTGATGAATTTGTCCCATCTAAGCCCTTTGACTCCGAGGATAGTGTTAGTTGTAGTGATCTTGAAGAATATTTTTTGTCATCAGAAGAAGAAACTCCTTTACCAGCCAAAAAGAAAAAAACTATGAGTGCTTTTCTGGATGATATCAATACACCAGGCCCGTCAACAAGTGTTCCCAACGATATCAATCGGCCAGGCCCTTCATCTAGTAACAGTAATCTGTGTCCGAACGTAACCTGCAAACCTGTGAATGTAGAGAATTTTACTAAAACTCCAGGTTTGAAGTTTTCTATAGTAGGTAAGTATTCAATTTTAGATTTTTTTTTAATGTTATTTGATAAAAAACTTTTATCAACTATTATCGGAGAAACTAATAAATATGCCACTCAAGAAAAATGACTGACTGATTTTTTACTCTGTGATAGGTAGCACATATGAAAGGTAATGTTTTTATTGTTTTTTTTTTGTTGGTTTGTTTTAGCTACCAGCACAATGGATGAATGGTTGACACACTGATTCAAGACTATTTACAATTTATTCCTCTCTAGCAAATTGATTGTATATAATGCAGTAATTTTTTTTATTCTGTTTTTACTAATTTTTGTTTTACTAACATGGTTTTCATTGTTTTTGTTTTACTAATTTAGTTTTTATTTGTTGTTTTATTAACTTGTTTTTTTACTAACTTCATTTTATACTTTATAGGCATATGACTGCCTGATTGCCTTCCTTATTAGAATTTTGTTTCAGCTTCATTACTGATTACTTTTTCCAATTGGTAAACAAGATCTGGCATGATGAAATATTTTGCATATTTATATTAGCATATATGAACATGTATGCTTCTCTGGAAGACGTATCTTGGAAGAGGTAGAATATAAACATTTTTTTATATAAATATCTGCCATAGAACCTTTTTAGTAATCATTGTCTGCCTCTTGAAATGAGAAATTTGTAAATTGTTTTCTGTATTGGCAATGATTATTCAGTATGATGATGATGATGTTATAAACAAGGTTGGTTTATCCAAAGTCTAAAATCAAAATAGTGCATCTTGTTTAACAGGCTTTTGAGTTTTCCCATAACCATTAGCAGAACTTTCATGATTCATACATATACACCACTTTTATAATATACATATACCTGTACTATGATGATGATGATGACATTTTATTTTTTTATTGTATTTATAATGGTAAGTAATAATTTTCCACTTACTTCATTATTTTTATATTCTGTTAGAATTTTAATTTTTTTATTTTTTATCTTTTATTAGGGAGAACTCTTTTCTTCCAGGCGCCTTGACAATTTGCAACAGTTGGGGTAGAAGATAAAAATGAAGAACTCTTATAGGAACATTTTCGGACATTGTAAAGCTATGGATTATCTCATGTAAGACTTATTATATATCTTTAGAAAGATTTTTTTGTGAGGAATACAAAGAAATTATCACTGAAGATGTAATTTGCATTTTAGTTAATGTTAATTTCCAAATTATGAACAAACAATAAAATAATAATTATTTCGGTTGTGAAAATTTCTTTTTTTCCTTATTTTTTATATAGTTATCACTATTTATTTTATGCTTATTGTTTTCCTTAGTTTTTCTAGTTTCTAGCAATGTAATTGTTTTTGCTCTAACATAATTCAAACTGAAGTTATTGTGAAAATTGTGTATCAGGCCAGTATTTTAAAAAGTTCAATATGGCGGCTTGAAGCTGAAGTAGTTAAATGATTTAATATGTGAAATGTGGCTCTTTGATAATCAACCATTTAAAAACTTAACCTTTTAGTTTTATTTAGAATTAAATTTAGCCTTGATCATATAAGTATATTTGATATTTAAATTCTTAAGTCCATAGAAATATACTTTCCCTCCTTAAATATTTATTATCTATAAGTAACTTAATAGATCGAACATGTCAAAGTACAGATGTAATAATATTCCCTTTAGTAGCATAGACATTTATTATCAGGCTACGCAAGAGTTGGTCCCAATTTGATAGAGCTAATATGCTATTAACTCGTATTTCATAGTATGAAATATACTATTCTTTGCTTGGCGGATGTGATAGTATTTTATAAAAATATTCTCATTTTGCTGCTATACGTAATATACGTATCTTAAGATGGAGCCACGGCATTGCCAGCACATCTTCTCTTATAGGGTAGAGCAGTAGCAAAGCCTGAGCCAAGGCCAGGTTAGCACGTAAGTCCCCCGCCATTCCTGAATACGATGTTCCTTTTCACGCAGCATTGCGATCAGTTACAAGGTACCGGCGTTTGTCGCAAGAACCCTGAAGTTATTTCATCCATCCGCAGAGCGACTTTTCCTATTATTGTTTACCTGTGCCATAGCGCATTAATAAAATCTTATTTCAGCCAATTCTCCCACCTTAACCTAACGCTTTCAGCATTCTGAAATTTTCTCTCGAAAGCCATGTTCGATCGATCATTACTTGAGCTGGTTTATGCGCTCATTATTAAATTATATTGTATATTTTAGTAAATGAATTCATGATCAAAATTTAATATAATTATTTATATACCAGCCACAAATGTAATAGGATTTGGCTTATCGAGATTTATAGACATAACGTAGTGATTAATTATGTATCAATTGTAAACAATTCATAAGATGGGCACATGTTAAACCCATTTATAAAAATTAAATGAAAGTATTTATATAAAGCTATTTTGAATTGTATATAAAAAGAGAATGTGTTCTCTTATCCACCCAATGTTTGTACATTCGACGCTGAAAGTGTAAAACTGATCAATTTCATGCCAATTGTAAATAAATAAATAATTAATTTAATGTATTTCATTCTCTGTTTCATTATTGATCTAATTCAATCCAATTCTAATTATCATTTATAGTCTATATATGTGGAAACTATGCATTAAGATTATTGCTGCTGACTTTGTAGAGTTAACATGTGTTATTTGTCTCTCTGATTTTTGAATTCTATAATTCTTATTTGGCTAAGTTTTTTTTTTCCTATTTGTGATGGTATTATTAAGTAGAGTTTGGAGATTTTATTGATATTGTTTTGTATGTATTTTATTTTCTAATGGTTTTATATTTCAATTTTTTTTTATTGATTTCTTTTAACTTATTTTTAAGTAGCCATTTTTTTTTTTTTTTTGATTTTTTAATCTTGTTTTAGAATTTTTTTTATCTTAGTTTTTTATCTTTGATGTAATTTTTTTTTAATTAATTGATTTATTTTATTATTTTTGATTTTTTTTTATCTTTACTTTAGATTCTTAATTATCTTACTTTTTAATCTCTGTTGGAATTTTAATTAGTTTTAATTTTATTTTTTGTTTGTTTGGTTTTAAAACTTAAGGTTTTTAATATTATGGATAAATGTAATTCTTGTCATTTAGCTCTTCCTTTTGGTGGAAATTTTATAACTTGTCTGGGTTGTAATGGGAATGTTCATTTTAAATGTAGTACAGTAAGTGAAAAGACATTTAAAAATATGTCATCTACAAATAAAGCATTATGGAGGTGTAAAAATTGTAGAGCAGGAACTAATTTAAATTTGACTTTAAATGATGGATCTAGTTCTGATTTCTTATCTAATTCTTTAGATAATAATTCTAGTCTTGAATTACTTCAGCAGATGAATAGAAAACTTGATATGCTGCCTGTTTTACAGAATAATATTGATTCCTTATCTCAATCTTTTGCTAAACTTACTTTAGAACTTGAATTAGTTCAAAATAATATAAAAATATTGATTAGAGAATTTAATGAAATGAAAGAAAAAGTAAAAGCACAAAATTTATTGTTATGCAATTTGCAAAAAGAAGTTTTTTATTTAAAGCAGCAAAGATTAGAAAAAAATATTGAAATTATTGGTGTTGATTATGCTAATGATGAAAATTTATTTAATATTGTTGAAAATATAGCTAAAAAATTAGAATTGTCAGACTTTAATAAAAATTATATTAATTCTATTTATAGATTAAAATATGGAGGTAGTTTTAGGCCTGTAATAAAAGTTAATTTTGTTAGTAAAATGGTAAGAGATTTATTCTTGTCAGGAGGTAAAAGAATTAAATTATATCTATCTGATGTTTTGCCCATTGCTACAGCTGATAAGCATATATATTTGAATGAAGATTTGTTGCCTGAAAATAGGAAATTATTTTGGAAAGTTCGTTCAATGGCTAAAGAAAATAAGTATAGATTTGTTTGGATTAAAGATGGGAAAATTTGGTTGAGGAAAGATACTGGGGATAGGGCTATTAGGATTGTTTCTGAATCGGATTTGTCTAATTTATGACATGGATTATCTTTTAAAAATATTGTTACAGAAAAAGATAATTTGGCTATTGAAAATTTTAAGATTTTTCATATAAATATTCGTAGTGTGAGGAAACACTTTGATGAGTTGTTAATTCTTTTACATTCACTTGATTATTCATTTGATATTATAATTTTGTCTGAGATCTGGATTAAGGAATGTGAAAAAGGACTATGAGTTAGAGGGATATACATCAATTATTAATTGTAGAATTAATAATAGGTCAGGTGAGTTTTAGTTTATTATAAATCAGTGCTTTGTGTGACTTCTATTGATGCAGTGTTTGATTCTTCTGAATGTCTTGTTTTAAATTTCATTTTAGGTTCAGACAAATTAACACTTATTGCTCTGTATAGGTCTTGCAGTCATACAGTTGAAAGCTTTAGTGATGAACTTGGTGATTTGCTTACTAAATTAAATGATAAATTCATTATTCTTGTTGGTGACTTGAACATTGATATTTCTGGTGAAATTTCTGTTGCTGCTCAACATTATTTAAATATGCTGTCACTTTTTGGATTTATTCAATGTTTATTTCATCCTACACGTGTTACATCTTCATCATCTTCACTTATTGATCACGTCTTTGCTAGATGTCCTGAAAATATTATTTTGAAAACATCTTTTTTGGATTGGTGTCTTACAGATCACAGAGGAATTGTTGTTACTTTTAAAAAGAATTTTTCTCATAGTAAAAAGTGTTTTAAACTTTTATCTCATGATCGTTTGAAATCCTTAATTACTAAATATGATTGGAATTTAATCTTTGAGTTGAATGATGTAAATTGTGCATTTTCATTCTTTGTTGACAAGATGAAGGAGTTTATAGATTATTGTTCTTTTATAAAATATATAAAGAAGAAAGATCTGAAGAGACATGATTGGATTACAAATGAGTTAATATCAAAAGTTAACAGTAAGAATAAATTGTACAAGCTTTTCAAAAGGTTTCCTGCTAATGAAGATTTAAAAATTCAGCTAAAGGTTCTTGATAAAGAAATAAAGAAAGATATAGTCAAAGCTAAATTGATTTTCTATTCTACTCAAATTGATTCTTTAAAATCAACTAAATTAAGCAACTTTTGGACTGTTGTTAAAAAATTTATTTTTAAAGAAGGATTTTCACAAATTTCTAGATTAAAGATTAATGAAATATCTATTGATGTTTTAAATAATTCTAAACTAATAGCTGATCATTTCAATCAATATTTTGTACATAGTGTGGAATTGTTAATGAATAGTTTTGACAATAATTGCAGTTCTCATGTTTTTCAATATAAGAAATCTATCCTGAATTCTTTTGTTTTTAAAGAGATTGAAGATTGTGAAATTTTAGATTCTCTTTATAAAATGAGACATAAAAAATGTATTGGTTTGGATTGTATTTCTGTAAAAATATTAATTGAAAATGTTTCCATTCTTTTACCAATTTTATCTTTTTTATTTAATTCTTCTATTGATTCAGGTATATTTCCAGATTGTTTAAAATCTGCTGTTGTTACACCTATTTTTAAGAGTGGAGATAGGGAATGTTTGGAAAACTACAGGCCAATTTCTGTTTTATCAACATTGTCTCAAATTTTGGAAATGTGTGTAAAAAACAGAATTGTTTTGTTTTTTCAAAAATATAATTTATTTTCAAACAATCAATTTGGGTTTTTGCCAGGAAGATCTACAGAACTGGCTTTATCTGAACATGTTTCAGTCATCACTGAATCTTTAGAAAAAGGTTACAAAACTATAGGCATTTATTTAGATTTGCGGAAAGCATTTGACTGTGTTCCACATGATATATTAATAATTAAGTTACACCATTGTGGCATAAGGAGTGCTATGCTTGAATGGTTTCAATCTTATTTAAGTAATAGAAGCCAATTTGTGAAAATTAATAATTTTTTGAGTGATTCTGAAATAATTAGATATGGAGTTCCTCAAGGTTCAGTCCTGGGACCATTGTAATTTACTGTTTATATTAATGATCTGCTTGATCTTTCTCTTCATTCTAACATTTTTTTGTTTTGCAGATGATACTGCTTTGGTTACTTCAGCAGTTTCATATAGTTTACTTGAGAAACTTGTGAATGAAGATTTATTTAAAATTACACAATAGATGAACAGTAATAGATTACTGCTAAATATTAATAAATGTAATTACATAATGTATTCTCTTAAAAATATTCCAGAAAAAGACTTGTTAATTCAATTGCCTTATGTTAATAAAATGTCTTGTCAGAAAATTACCAGGACTTCAACAATTTCTTACCTTGGCTTGATTTTGGATGAGTATTTACATTGGGATAAACATATTCTTTGGCTTCAAGTAAAATTAAGAAAACTTAATTTTCTTTTATAGATTAAGAGATTGTTTGAATAAATCTGTCCTATTAAGTATATATAAACAAATTTTCTTAAGCAGACTTTCTTATGGTATAACATTATGGGGTGGCACTGCAGCATATTTTTTGAAGTCATTGCAAACACTACAAAATTTTATGTTAAGAATTAATTTGTTTAAACCTTTGGATTTGCCAAGACTTGAATTATTTAAGTGTGCTGGAGTTTTAACTATTCATCAATTATTTTTAGTGAATATTTTGTGTTATTATATTAAATACAAAAAAATGAATAAATATAATTCTTCATCAATAATGGTGACTAGACCAAGTGATTTTGATTTATTATTTGAACCAGTGTACTTTAAAACTCATTGCAGATATCAGAAATGTTATCTTGGTCCAAGATTTTATAATATTTTTATAAGAAACATTGGATTTAATGTTAATGACTTATCAAGGAAAAACTTTGAGAAAATTAATTATGAACTGGATTGTAATTGATGATAATCAAAAACTTTTTATTTCTATTTAATTATTTTATTGTATATTAATGTTTTTTATTTTATTGTACATGTATTTTTGTTAAGCTCCATGCGTGATTTATTTATCACAAGGAGATTATATGTTAAATTATTATTATTATTATTATTATTATTATTATTATTATTATTATTATTATTATTATTATTATTATTATTATTATTATTATTATTATTATTATTATTATTATTATTATTATTATTATTATTATTATTATTATTATTATTATTATTATTATTATTATTATTATTATTATTATTATTATTATTATTATTATTATTATTATTATTATTATTATTATTATTATTATTATTATTATTATTATTATTATTATTATTATTATTATTATTATTATTATTATTATTATTATTATTATTATTATTATTATTATTATTATTATTATTATTATTATTATTATTATTATTATTATTATTATTATTATTATTATTATTATTATTATTATTATTATTATTATTATTATTATTATTATTATTATTATTATTATTATTATTATTATTATTATTATTATTATTATTATTATTATTATTATTATTATTATTATTATTATTATTATTATTATTATTATTATTATTATTATTATTATTATTATTATTATTATTATTATTATTATTATACACAGAAAGTATGATTCAGACATTGCATATCAAAATTGAATGTGCCCTGCTTAGTTTGGTACACAAATCAAGTGGCAGATTCTGTATCATAAGGTCTTTGGATTGATCTCAGTTCTATCATATCCAGTATTCAAATTTCTTAAAAACTTCTGAGCAATAAGTCTTTAATGTCACAGTAGATTAAAGTGAAGAGTCTCACATAATCAATTCATATATCTTTTCTTGATGTTAGTATTTAAGCTAAATTCCTTCAGTTATTATCTAAATAATAGAAATAATTCAGGAAAAATGTTGAGGCCTTAAAAATCATAAATCTTTCAATGTCTCTTCAACATTTTTTGAAATAATCTATATTACTCAGATGAAATCCAGCTCAAATGACCAAATAAAAATGTGATTGGTTCTCTTAATATCCCTGAAGTACCAAATCTGAATCAATATATATAGTACATAGTACTATATATACATGGATTATTCATTCAGCATAAAATTTTTAAGATGATAGAGTAAGTGGATCATGAGTTATAGCGTATAATGTAACAGGGTGTTTCATATCTTAACCTATGAAAAAATAACATAATATTAAATTTTGTTTTAATAGGGAAATGTACTGAAATGTTTGAAATAATTCAAGTTGTGTATGGCAATGAAGCTATGAATCACAGGAATATTTTCAAGTAGTTGCAAGATTTTGTCATTGCAAGAAGAGCATTGAAAATGATCTTCACATGTATGAACACATTTCACATATCATGTTATAACTCTTAATCCAGACTTGTTAATGCTTTAAAATTTTTGTGGGAATAATTAAACTAATGCTGCTATGTAACACAGACACTGATTTAGAAATAACAGTGTAGGCAGTTGGGAAAGAAAACCAATCATCTTTTCACTGGGACACATGTATATAATGATGGTATTAGTATTAAGCAAATATATATTTAAGTCAATTTAAAATATGTGATTATACACACCCATATATATATATATATATTGTAGAAGCAATTGAATGTTAACATGATAAACTAAAGTTGCTTATCAGTATGATTACTTTTATTAATTTTCTAAGTTTTAAAATAGGAATACATTTATGACCTCCCCAGTCTCTCAAATCTTAATAGTTCTTTTCTGAGAAATCATTGATAGTTTTGAAAGCAGAGTTAATGTTTGTATTTATGTATGGGAAGAAATGCTGAATAATTACTAATAATATGAATGATTGCATTTCATATTTGGGTTGGAATGAAAGGTGTGATCTTGACTGTAACTTTCTCAAGATAAGTGAACACTAAGTGAGTAAATAATTCATAAAACATTACTTTGAAAGGTAACCAAACATTTGACCTTTGTTTCTTAGAGGCTGCAAAGTCTTTAGATGAAGCACCAGTAAAAACAACAACAATAAAAAAAAGTGTAAAAAAGATTTTGGTTTCAGATCTAAGTTGCAATTTGATAGAAACTTTACATTAGACTACCTATACATCATTTTAAAATTTAAAAAAAAAAAGAATTGAATGAATTGAAAATTATTTTCAAACTTTGTGATTAAACAGAAGAATGAAATGATTTGAAACAGTCATATACTTTACAATAAAAGTTCAAATATTAAAAATGCAAATTAAGTGGGATATATTAGTCAAAAAAATAAATGATTTATAAGAATTCGCTATGATTCATGGACTTTAAACTCCAGAGACTGCTATTCTAACATTGCTTAAATCGTATAGGGCAAAATTAATTCAATTATTTTAATGTTTGGAAATTCATAAGAAATTGACACCAAAAGTGACAGAGATAAAGCCATAATCTATGACTTCAGAGTCTGCCATTATTACACAGCTTTTAACTATTAAATAAATAAACACAACTTTGAAAAGTTTGATGTTATATTACAAAGAATAGTATAATTAATTGTCCATTCTTATTGGAAGATAGCAAATTGCGTATAAGAAGTTTTCATTTTGATAAAGAAGTAGAATATTTTTAAAAGATGTGTACAAAATGTTTGTCATTAGGACAGATGATAATCAAAAAGTGCTTTAATGAAGAAACAAATTTGGATATGCAAAGGAGAAATATCACAACCCTGTGAACATGAAAAAAGAAAACATGATGAGCTATTATTTTTTAAAAAGTTCCAGAAAAAAAACAAAAATTAAAATACAAGGGATATGAACTCAGACTTTCAAACTCTCTTCAATTATCCACTCTATCTCATACAACCAATGTACATGATCACACACATGTGCAAAAGATAAATGATCTCCAATATACATACTTCATGCTGTACTAGCACTCATCAGCTGGTCCAAATCATCATCACCCACACATATATGTAATCAGAGCTTTGTTTGTATTAAGATAGTAAATTTTCAAACTTTAATAGACAGGCTTCAATCTACTCCACTCTCCAACTCTTCATCGATTCATATGATTGAAAATCTGATAATGGAATGCCCAAATCTCTTGTTGATGCCAATATTATGGTGTGCTTATGTTGACACACTCCGACTCCATATGTATAAGACTTTATTCATTTAGCTACACAGAAGAGGGATAGGCAAAATATAAGCTGAATCTGTAATATTTGAGTACAAATATTCTGTACATATGAATTATATTGGAGATCATTTATTTTTTTTACATGTGTGTAACTATTTGTGTAGGTTGTATGAGATATAATGGATAGCTGAAGGGATCTTGAAAGCCTGTGTTCAGACCCCCTTATCCTGTCCATTCCTCTTTTGTGTATTTAAATAGTTAAGGTCCTATATATATGAGGAGTCAGAGTGATTTAATGTCAATATGGGCATGACAATAATATTGGCATCAACAAGGGATTTTGGCATTCCATTATCAGATTTTCAATAGCATGGATGGCTGAAGAGTTGGAGGATAAAATAGATTGAAGCCTGCCCATTAAAGTTTAAAGATTTTCTATCATAATATAAACCAAGCTCTGATTGTATATATATGTGTGGGGGGGAGGGAGATGATATGGACCAACTGATTAGTGCTGGTTCAGCATGAAATACATACATTGAAGATTATTTACTTTTTTCATATGTGTGTGGTCATTGGTATTGGTTGTATGAGATAGAGTAAATAACTGAAGGGAGCTTGAAAGTCTATGTTTAAATCCCCTATATTATGTCTAAACTCCAAGTATATAATGTATACTTGTACTCAAATATTAAAAAATTAAAATATTAAAATGAAAATAAATGAGTCAGATATACAGAATGTGTATCATTGAAAAGGTGTCTGGTTTTCTTTATATGATGTCCGCAGTAAAAGGTGTGTAATTTATAAATATAGGTTATCTATTTACTGGCAAAATTTTAAGCTATTATCATATCTGGGACTTGATGAAACAATGTTAAATTTTCTTTTAAATTTAGTACAAATGGTTCTGAAACATTAAAATAATTCAAACTTTGTATAGCAGTGAAGTCATGCCTGCTATGATGTTTTTGATGATTTAAAGATTGTTGTGATGGCAAGAAGAACATTGAAAATGATCTATGAAGTTATAAAACACTTTATTCTATAATATAATTTGTAGTTCAGACATGTTAACACTTAATTTTTTTGATAATATATGCATTGATTCAGAGATGGTATTGTAGGCAGCTTGAAGAGAAACCAATATTCGTTTTACTGGAACACACTGTGCATTTTATGGAATGAAATTTTGTAATTTAAGACTGTCAACAAAGAAAATAATAATTAGTTAATAAAATGCAAGATATAGTAAGATAAAAACTGTTAAAAAAGTTAATACTAATAATTAAAATTAAAATTTTTACAATCCAAGTAAGCTATTAATTTTAAAACATAAAGAGATGGTAAATATTTGAATGAGGACAGTACGATAATATATTTTACTAAAACAAAAATACAGAAGAAAAAAATGCACAGTTTATCAGTAAATTTTCTACACTAATAAAATATCATGACTATCACATGATTTCAGCTTACACATTGCTGTTTTATTAACATACTTTTTCATCTTTCTTTTGTCACTACAGTAAGCTTTAGAAATCAATCATAGTTGCCAAATAAAAATGCTTAATAAATCCTTATTCTGTACTTTCCTATCCAAAATCCCCAGACTAGTTTCAATCTTATGGCTTTCATTAGTGATAAGCATTTTGGATCTTGGAACTGATACGTCTTCTCTCTAGCTCCTATTATTTATCTCTATGTATACTATCAAGCTATTACCCTAAATGGAAAAAAAAACATAAAAAATTTTAATTATTGAAATAAAGCAATGTGTAAAGAAGAGAAGGGATAACATTTAAATAAAATGAATAAGAAAAATTCTCTAAGATGTGTGAAAAATGATGATATAAAAATATAAGTGCAAATTAATAATAAATCTACAGAAAACAATAAGATATCTCAAAAATACGAATGTTATTATGATTAAAATTATTTTGATAAAAAAGCTACTGCATGATTACTAAAAAACATTGATACTATCATGAAGTGTGTGGAAGAATTTTACAGATAAATATATAATAATATGTAATCAAATGGTTTATTGTTTAGAGTTCAAATGAAGAATCATAAGAGATGATGGAGTTGAGCCATGATCCATAAATCTTGAGTCTTCTTCTTTATCATTGCTCTAAATTATACAAAGCACTATGCACTAATAAAGAACAAGAAAACAAAAAAGACAATATAACAACAACTTTAATTTAAATATTCTATGTTTTAATGGGCTGCAGAAAGGAGTTTGTTGTAACTGAAAGGAGATCCATTGCTTCCACATTGAAGCCTTAAGGAAATTGAACTGGACAAATTCCTAATGTCCTTTCTACTTTTGTTATTGTGGCTGTTATTACTAGATGAATATTCATATAGCATACAAACAAACATTGATGCTTCAGATAATGTGAAGAGTTTATTGTCTTTCATCTCTGAGTTTAAGATTAAGAAACACCATGGCTTTTCTCAGTTGCTCTTAAATGAAATAATTGTTGAGAAGTTTGAAATCAGAATTAATGTACATGAATGATTTTTTTAAAAAATGATATTGACTCACCATGAAAGATGGATTTAAATTATGGCCCTTATTCCCAGAAGGCTGCAATGTCATCAGCCAATGTAAGTTATTGGTGGCAGAAAGTGCTAAAAATCTCTTTAATATAAATCAAGACTATCAATTGATGATGATCTTTTATTTAGGTACTTATATCGCAGATCACTTTCAAGTAAAGGAAGATTGCAAGAATTGGAAGGAAAATAACTGTTAAATAGGACATTGTTGGACCTTGTGAAGTTAGAAGAAAAAGTGAAGAGGCATTTGATTTAAAACATGGGCATGCATTGCACTATAAAAGCACAAATTTTGAAAATCCAAATGAAATAGGATTCACTATAAATATAAAATGGAAGAACAATATTGTGGCAAGATTAATTACCCAACTTTATAAAAGATTCTAAATGCAGATAATTCGGGTATATCTACCATCAAGTTCTCATTGTGAAGAAGAAGTAGAGAATTTTTATAAGGAAGCACAAAAAGCTTTTGATCAGACCAAACAATATTTTAAAATTATTATGGGAGATTAGAATTTGTAATTGATTGAAAGATGAATGTACTGTGGATTAAATTTGGTTATAGTAATAGAAATAAGAAAGGTCACAGAGTTGTGAAGTGTAAAAAAATAAAAGAACTTTATGTCATTATTTTTTTTGATGAAAATGCTAAACAAAAATGGGCATGGAAACATCCAAATGAAGGTACAACAGAATTGGATTATATTTTGACTAACAGAAAATATGGATTTCAAGATTGTAATGTGCTTAAAACACAAAATGTGAAAATAATTTAGTAGATGTAAATTACAGAAACAAAAATTATTTAAAAAAAAATATTATTCACAGTTAATATTTCTAATCTTCAGAACAATCCAGTGAATTTAAGTATGAACTAGAAAATCATTTTAAAATATTAACATATTTTAAATATAGTTCAGATTTGAACAAAATCATTAGGAAAATAACTGATACACTATTAAGAATTACAATGTTAAACCACTAAACATCACATGATTACTATTTCTTATGCTAGCACATAACCGTTATTAATTCAGACAAAACTCTCCATACAGTAGTGCCATTCAGTGCCAACCAGAGTAATCAATGGATTCCAGAAGGTTTGTGCATAAAATCCCCATCTAGTGCCTATTCATCCAATATCCCCAGACTAGTTTCTGGCTTGCGGCCTTCATCAGTAAGGAGCCTTGGATCTGAGAGCACTGCACCTAGATCTTAGGATCTAATGTCTAATAGGATAGTGGTGGATATGGTTGTTAGAGAGCCAAAGACACCAAAATGTATGGGTACTGAACTGGGTTCAGACCCATATGACTATATAAGCTATTGAGTTTAGATTGAAAATACTATTATGTTTTCAATTTTATTCTCATAGTTTTGTAGTTAAGTAGAGATAAAAGGTGGCTTCTGGAGGGTTGCATTAGATCCTAAGATCTAGGTGCAGTGCTCTCAGATCCAAGGCTCCTCACTGATGATGGCCACAAGCCAAAAACTAGTCTGGGGATATTGGATGAGTAGGCACTAGATAGGGATTTTATGCACAAGCCTTTTGATCTCCATTGATTATTCTGGTTGGCACTGAGTGGCACTAACTGTATGGAGAGTTTTGCCTGTTTTAAGAATTACAATGAAGATAGCTGGCACAAAAAAGCAGCAATTGGTTAATAAAATTTATATTGAAATACAATTTATAAAGAAAAGTAGGAATTTGAAAATATACAAAAATTATCTATTAAGAATGATTGAATATCTAGAATTTTATAAAATGGTATGAAAAAGAGTTAATAACAATGTAAAAATATATAATTGTGAAATCAGTGTATCTTACTATTGGTAGGAAACTTATTTCTGCAAAAAAAAAAAGAAAAGATGGACCTATTATTAAAATGAGAAGTGACATTATGAATTGTGTAAAAGAGTTCTATATAAAATTTACATATCAATAAAGAATTATAAAAATTAACCTTACAATTACTGCTTCTGAATTGCTCAAGATTTTTAATGAAGAGAGACAAGCAATTAAATCTGTCAAGAAGAAAAAAGCTCAGGTAATGATGGAATTATAACTGATATATTGAGAAGAAATAGCAAAATCATTGGCAAAGTTCCATACTAAATTGTGTACATGATAAATATGTACCAAATTATTGGAAGAATGTAGCAGTAATACTCATATTAAAAAAAGGTGATAAAGAAGATATTAAAAATCACAGACCAGTTTTTTATCAGTTTTATACAAAATTTGTAGCAAGATGATCCCAACTTATCTACAGTGAACTTTGGATTTTAATCAATCAAAAAAATACAAACTGGATTTAAAAATGGTTTTAGTACAATAGATCACATGCAAATAATGAGAGAAGTTATAGAAAGGTTTAGTGAATCTGAGTTGCCATTATGCTTTGAATTAGTAGATTATGAAAAGGCATTTGATTCTGTAAACATCTTCAATGATTAAAGCATTAATTATCAAGATATAGACCCAAGATATTGACATATTTTAAACAATATTTATCAAAATGCAACAGTAATAATTAGTGACATTAGGAAGATTAATAATGAGAAAACGGTATTGCAGGGTGACATCATATCTCCAAATTATTTACAGCAGTTTTGAAAGAAGTATTTTGTGGATCAAAATGGAAAGCTAAAGAAATAAAAGTAAATGGAGATTATTTAAATCATATAAATTTTACAGATGATATAATTGTTTTTTCAAATAATGTTTCACAGCTTCAGGAAATATTGCAAAAGTTATGTGAAAATTGGAGTAAAGATAAATTCTAAAAAGACTAAAGTAATGTTCAATGCATTAACTCCAAAAAGTGAATATAAAGATTGATAATAATGTATTAGAAAAAGTTAACAACTACAAGTATTTTGATCAGATTATTAATATAGATAAAAACATAATGGTTGTGATTAAGCATGGAATTAAACTTGGGAGTATTTTTGATAGATATAACTTAGTATTAATTTGGGTTTAAAACCTGGAGTTTGACAATTTCAGTTTATTTTTTTGAATAACATAAGAGAAATAGTGATAACTGCAGAATGAATGTTTTCAATGTGGTACTTCTCATTAATGGAACATAATAGCTTAAATATACCCATGTCTATTGATTACTTGTGCTTATATGTATAGATGGTGCTACAATTGAATAATATAAAGTTGGTTATTATTGTTAATACAGTTTTTAAGTAAAAGCTGGGATGTTGTGTGATGATTTATTTTTACATTAAAGAAATTTGTTTCTCTTTTTTTTCCAGGTCAATGGTAAATACATTGAAATTTCCAGATGTGTAAATAATAATTTTTTATTCTGAATTGAAGTAGATGTGAATTTTATTAATAGACTGATTTATTATTTTGGCTAATCTACTTTACACCTTATCTTATAAACAATAATTTACTATTCAAAGATCATTTAATCTATGTATTTGTTTGTTACTTTGCACATTACTAATTTGCACATAGGATGGCTCATTGTAAAGATGGATTCTCTTTTCAAGTCACCTTCAGAATATACCATCCTTGAATCAATGTATATATCATGCAATGACATATTTTAGTTATTCATTACAAAAATTTTAAAATATTAGTGTGACTGGATCATGTATCGCAATATAAAAATTGTGTTTTGTACCTTCATTAAATAATTTCAATGCTCTCTCTGCCAGCACAATATCTTGAAAATCACTTGAAAAAGTTCTTGCAAATTATAGCTTCACTACTATACATAGTTTATATTATTTCAAATGTTTCAGTAGGTTTTCATAATTTAAAAGAAAATTTAATGTTGGCATATTATTCCAACATGGATTAAAGTATGAAAGTCACTGTCACATTTAAAATAATAACTCATGATTCACATCTGAGAGCATCTTAAAATTTTTATGTTGGTGAATAACTAAATTATATAACACATGAATTGATTCAGAGATGATGCTGTGATCAGGTTGAACAGAGAACCAATCTCTTTTCATTGGGCTATTCTGTATATAAGTACATTCAAAATACAAATAATTTTAAAATGTTTCTGTAAAAATACTATACTTTAATACTTTTGTAAAAATATTATGCTATGCAAAATTGAATATATTAGCCAAAAGCACATTGTAATACATTCACCTAGTTTTTAAAATCTTCTCTATATTTTTTACAATGTCATTTCTATAGTAATATAATAATAAAGAAATGAGTACAGTATTTGGAACAATCCAGTATATATACTAAAGCAGTTTTGTGCATACTGTTTGAATATTTAACAATCTAGCAAAGCATCACATGGTTTTCTCTATTTAATTCAAAGTAATATATATATATATATATATATATATATATATATTGTATATATATATATATATATATATATTGTAAACTTGAGCAATCAATTATCACTAAATAGAGATGCCATGTCAAAATTCCAGACTACCACTATTGTTCATAAAGTAGAATTATTATGCAACCATGATATCTTTTTTTTAAAGCAAATAATAATAATTTATAAACCATTTATTCTAATTCAGCAATGGGAATTTAATTTTTTTACTATATGTATATTTAAAAAAAACATTTATTGGCATATGATGTTTTCATTTGAGCTCTATGGGCTTTTTTGACCTGATCTAGTGTTACATATGTTATTTTCTGACAGTCATTACATATGTTTTACACTTATATGTTGATTTTTTTCTAAACAAAACTAAATTTAATATTTTTGCTAAATTTTTAACAGTAACTAAAAGACCATAATTAATAACTAATAAGTAGCATATTCATACTCGAATTCTACCACCTATGTAATTCTTGAATAATCAATGAATGCTGAGTAAGAATAAATCCCTATCCAGTAAGTAAAACTGCATTAGATAAGAATTTATTAAACACTATCATTTGACATCTACTGATTATTCAGTTTACACAAGATAGCAAAACTGGAATAGATGAAATAGATTTGTTACTTAAAAATAATGTGTAGGCAGAAGTCATCTATGTTTTTTTTGGTTAGTTATTGGGTTTTCTAACTTAATTACTTTTTAAAAGATAATCTATATATTTTGTTTATTTATTAGGTTTATATGAGGTGGTTTTATATTAAAATGTACTTAGATCCATTTGATCCAATAACTTGATTACTTTCCTTTTTACCATAGAACTATCAATAATAAAATTAATGTCATATTTATTTTAACTCCTCTTTCTTTAAAAAAAATATTTATTTCTTTATTTAACTTACATAGTTCTAATTCTGAAAATATCCATTATAATTTTTTGCTGAAGCCATAATTTATTTTATATATTCTAGTATCATTCTAATGTTTTTAAACTTTTCATTTATAGCTTTCTAAAACAAATTCTTTATTTAATTTAACCTAGCGCTCAAACATATATATATATATATATGCAATGTGTTTCAGTAAAAAGGTGACTTGTGCTCTCTCCAAGATATCTGCAGTGCCATTTCTGAATCAATGCATGTGTTACATAATGGTATAGTTTAGCTATATTCCACAAAAAATTTAAGAATTTAGCATGTTAGATTAAGAGTTATGACACAAAATGTGATAGTGTGTTTCATATCTTTATGGATTATCTTTAATGTTCTTCCCATCATCACAAAATCTTGCAAACAATTAGTAAACTTTCTTCTGCTACACATAGTTTGACTCATTTCAGATGTTTCAATAGCAGTTTTGACTAATTTAAAAATAATGTTAATGTGTTATTATATCATGGTTTAAGGTGTAAAACAACTTGTCACATTGCATATTGTAAGTCATGATCCAGATATGCCAATATCTAAAATTTTTAATAGGGAATAGCTAAATTATGTTTTTATGTAATATATGTGTTAATTCAAAGATGGCACTGCAGGTAGCTTAGAAAAAAGACCCAGCCACTTTTTCATATATGAGTATAAAAAATACAACTGTGAATTTAATTATTTATACACTTTAGCTACTTTTTTGTTGCTTTATTCTGCATTGGATACATTTCTGTAGCCTTTACTAATTTTCTATGAATATAAAATTAGAAACATTTGTATAAGTAAAAAAAAAACAGCAATTAAATATTTCTTTGGAGGGCAAAGATCTTCCAACTGTTCATTATAAAGTAACAATGAAGGAGATAGTGAAGCTATAAGTATTTTTGTACTCTCATATGCTCTCTAGCTAAAAATTGCTAGAACTAGATGTCATTTACTGACCAAGATTAGATGGATAATTGATTTAACCAAAGGCTTGTCTGAAAGAAAAATACTGAACTACATTAGAAACTGAAAAAATATCAACTTGATCTCATTCTTGTGTTGAAGCCAACCATAAGAATCAATATGTAATTATTAGTTATGAACAAATATGAAATAAATATATTATACAAAAATAACATATATAAATTTTTCTGCAAACATATATATATATATTTACAAATTAAATTAATATAAAAATAATTTACATACTTCTTTGAAATTATCAACTATTTGAGATATTAATTTTTAATTAAAATGTATTTCTTTAAAATATTTATAAAAAAACTGTTTGAATTAATAATATATAAGATATAAAATATTTAAGTTTATTTATTTATGTATTTATACTTTTAATATTTTCTGCATGGTTTGCTGTAGTAGAATGGCAAACAAACTCTGAAGTTCAAGGTCCATGTATTGCAGCCCAGAATTGTCACTTCTGGTGATTCTCTGAGTAATAAGCTATTTGATTATTTTGTATAATATTAAAAGTCAAACTGTTTCTTTAATGGAATTTTACTTGCTAATTATTTAATATTAAGTAGTTGTTGGATTTTTACTAGTCATGTTTTAATATGATGTGATGTAAAAAAATTTCATAGACGAAATCAGATAAAATCTCATCAACAAATTTAAAATACACCCTGATTATTTCATTCAATTGCTTCATAAATGAAATTTAATAGCCACTGACTTTGTGAATGCAGTTAAATATAAATTATGCATCATATAGTTAATGATTATCAAATCTATAGTTATAATGAAAAAATGGAATGACTCAATTAAACAATAGTAAATGTATCTCTTTGTTAGAAACTCTATATGTTTCTTTATAATATTTTCTTCATAATTAAGCTGCCAGAAAAAATATTTGTCACCAAACACTTTCTATCTTTGAAATCTTTTATAACCACTGAAAACTCATCTACTTTTTTCTTATTGTTATCTCTTCTAAGCCACAATTATCAAATTATTTTGTTAGTTCTGATTTTATTAATTCCAATATTCTGTTTTTATATTTGTCATTTTTATTATAAAGATTTAAACGAAAAATAAAAATTTTTTAATTGTTTCATATTTTGATTTTCAATCTACTTTCAAAAATAAGTATTCAATGTTTTCCCTACCACCAAAACATTATTCTCAGACTATTTTCATTTTTTTTCTTGGTATACAAAATTGCGGTCTTCATACTAAATAACAATAAGCTCCCTCTAGTATTACCATACTTTTTTCCATCCTTTTTTATTAATCCAGTTTATTTATCTATTTTTTATACTTTATGTAATTAAGAATATATATATACTCTACATATTTATACATTTTTAATATAAATAAATTTTCTATGTATTATTTTATATATGGAAAAATCTTTCTACCATGATGTGCTTATTGTGCATAATACAAATAAACACTGATTTTAGAAATCTATTTTCATTCAAATAATTATAGATTTTCAAATATTTTTGCTTTAATTTCCTCCATTAAAAAAATATATTGTCTTTTGTGAATAATCTGATTTATTATCACAATTCATTCTCCAATGCATATTTATTTACTTTTTTTTTAAAATTATCTATAAATATTTCTTGACTCTTAGTGCCCTATTTTTAAATGTAAAATAGTTTTCATTATGCCTTTTAAAATTTTTTCTGCAAAATTTTGTATTTAATATACCATATTATTAATAAATTCCATTCTATTTTTTTTTGCTTTTTATATTAACTCTATTTTCCAATTATAATTGTAATTTATTTTTTTATTACAGAATGTATAGATAGTTATGCTAATCTACTTCTTTAAAACATACACCCCATTCTTATTCCTTTAATTTTACCATTATCAAGATTACTTGTATTTTAAATGTTTGCATACTCAATGTAATTTTCATATTTTTTTCTTTTTACACTTCTCTAATTGTAAATAACTCCACATACTCCTTGCAAAAAAATGTCATATTATCCACAAAAGTGTCATCATATAAGATATTCTTCTGGCTCTTATTACAGGAATCCTTATCTTTATTTTCAATGTTTTCATATCAATCTCCATTTCTCTTAAAAATAAAATAATTAAGAAAGCTAGTTTGTGTATATTCCTGTTTCAATCCTATTTCACATTTAACTTTCATAAAATTTATCTCCCACAATTAGTATTTATAAAAATTGTCATTAAATATATTTGAAGAGATATCAGCTACAATCATGATGCAAAATAAATTTTTACTGTGGCTGCCATATTACATAAAAAAATTATTAAACCAATATATATTCATTTTAGCAAGAATCTTTTTTTACCACCTGACTTCAAACTCCATCAATAAGCCATGTAAATATAATAACTGAATGATACATTAATAAGTAAAAGCATCTGATTTGGTATCAATGTGTCAATATTTAATTCTACAAATATGATAAATTAGCCTATTTCAGTAATGCTATATACTAATCAAGGTAGAATCAAAGATTTATATTATTAAACCTTGATTAAGAAATCCAATATTGAACTATATAATAATTAGTTAATAAAGCTTAAAGTAGTTGTAAAAAAATGTTAATCCAATCATTGTGTATATTTTTTTCATGTATTACAGTAACTGCAATAAAAAAAAAAGTTTTACATTTAATGACTAGAGTTATTATCTTTTTTAAATTAATTACATCTAATTCAAAGTGGATTAACTTATTAAAAAAATTTTATAAAATGTTTTTAATTATTTTTATTAACCTTAAACCTATTTCCATATTTTTTAAGATTTCTCTATTTATTTTTTCAACAGTTTTGTTGTCATAAATTGATACATACTTGGGACTTCTGTGCAATATTTTTGATTATTATATACTCACAAACAGCAAAGTTTCTTTATTCATCTTTAAAAAGTTTAATTATTTAATGCTTATAAAAAGTAAAAAAATGTTTTAAATTTAATTTAAAATAAAAAATCTCCTATTGGGGAATTTATTAATTTTTTTTTTTATATAAACGATATTAACCATGAGAGTTTTTTCATTATTAAGTTTACTCTATTGGTGGTATTTTGCATTTCAATTTTTTAAAATATTGAATTCATAGCTCTGGAATATTCTGAGTAAAATTGCTCATAAGGAAAGCAGGGTTCTGATAAAAAAAAGTCTCAATTGGTAAATAATATTAGCATCTATATTTCAGTATTTTTAGTTGTTTGAGGCATACAATTACTTAAGTATGAGGAAAAAAAAGTTGCAGGAGTGTCTATATGCCAATTTAAAAAATAAATGTTACTAATGAGGTATTCATGATGTTGTCTCTGACAGTTTCTGCATTATTAAGTTAATTATTTAAGATGGTATTTTTCACTTCAGTTTTTTAAAAAAATTAAATTGTAGCTCTAGAACATCTTGTAGAAAGCAGAGTTCTGCTAGGTAAAGGCCAGCAGTAGGTAAATAATATTAGTATGCATATCCAGTATTTTTAATTGTTGTAAACTTTAGCTAAGTTTCTTAATTCAGCTTTAAAAAAAATAATTATCTGATTTTTTTTTAAAGGAAAAAATATTGCCTTAATTTAAATAACATTAGCATCTACACATCAATTATCTTTTTGCTCTTTATCTTGCAGCAGCATTCATAAATGTTTTTTTTCCATTTTCAAATATTTTTATATTGCAAACATAGACTTGGTGGAGATACATTTGTGAAATAGGAAATAGATTATATAATTTGACTGTCAACTTCAGCTTTATGCATATTGTTACATTTTGATTGACACGTGTCAATTTTGAGACTTCTACTCTAGATAAATACAGTAAAGATTATCATTAATCATGTATTAAACCAGAGATTATCTCTAACTTAGATATAAACTTTAAACCTTAATTGAAGATAAATAATCTGATTTTTTAATTAAACACACACATACATGGTGTTATTTACATTTTTATTTTCCATGTGTAATATCTTTTTTTAATAAATGCATTAAATAATCTCAACACCACCACAAATTCTTTTGAAATCATATAAATACAATAAAAGACAAATAACTCCCAAGTTGCATTATGCACGTTTTTTATTTTTATTTTTTTTTAAAAAAACACATTTTAATTTTATTTATTTTAGCTTCTTCCTGTTCTTATCTTTTGTTGCTAAATATATATTTTTATTTATTATTCTTTTTTTATTGTTAAATTTGCTATTTTTTCTTTTGTCCTGCAATTTATCATTATAAGTAAAATTGCAGACTCAGGAAATAAAAGTTTCTGTATCAGATATCTAGTATTGGGATGCTTGAACATTACATAATCTTCAAAGAATTTATCAATATGATTACATATATCTTCATTTTTTTTGTTATTGTTTTTAAATATCATCATCATCATCAACCATTTTCAGTCCACTGTAGAATGAAGGTCTCTCCAAGTTTAATCCATCTTCACCAATCTTTAGCTTCTCCACATCACCCCTGCACACTTTATTTCATCCATCCATCTCACATATGGTCTCTTTCTGGGTCTTTTACAATCTCTTGGAATCCCATTTAAGATTTCAATTGTCCATCTATTATCATCTCTTCTAGCAATATGTCCAGCCCAACTCCAATCTTTTAATTTTTTCAATGAGGTCAGTAACACCTGTTTGTTCTCTTACCCATACATTGTGTTTTTGATCTCTTCTTGTTACTCCCAACATGCATCTCTCCATACTTCTTTGAGTGGTCTGGAGTCTCTGTATTGCTCTTCTATCAAGAGTCCAAGTCTCAGATCCATAAGAACTCGTAAAACACATTTGTTAAAAACCTTCCTTTTCAAACATATAGGCATATTTCCTTTTAGTATCAAGTTATTTCTACCAAAAGCACTCCAACCAAGTTTAATTCTATGATTAATTTCATCCATTATGTTTCCATCTTTATTAATAATCTGACCAAGGTATTTTTAACTGTTAACTTCTTCTAATTCATCATAATCAAATGTTTATTTTCATATTTTGAGCAAATCGATTAAACATTACTTTAGTCTTTTTAACATTTATTTTTAGTCCTACTTTCCTCTGATAACTCCTACAACATTTCCTGCAGCTCTGAAGTATTATTTGCAAAAACAACTATATCATCTGCAAAATCTAAATGACTTAAATAATCTCCATTTACTTTTACTCCTTTAGTTTCCCATTTTAATCCCCAAAATACTTTTTGCAACACTGCTCTAAAGAGTCACTTTGTCTTACACCTTTCTCAATGTTGACTTTCCCAGTATCATTATGTAATCTAATTGTTGCTGTTGCATTTTTATAAATATTCTTTAAAATATGACAATATCCTGGATCTATACTTGATGATCCAATGCTTTAATCACTGAAGAAATGTTTATAGAATCAAATGCCTTTTCATAATCTACAAATCCAAAACATAATGGCACTCATATTCATTTGTCCTTTCTATAACTTCTCTCAATACCTGGATATGATCTACTAAATATATGATTGTTAAAATAAAATCTTGGTTTTGTTTAATTTTAATTATCTTTATTACTTTATTCACTATAATTCCAATTTTAAAAAGCATTGTTTATCACACATTTATGATGTACTTTGATATTTATCAAAATACACTATTCTTTAAAAATAAACTATATACCATACTGTAGTTTTATGCTTCTGAGTTTCTCCACTCATACAGTTATAATGTGGTAGAGGTGAGGTGAGAGATGGACTGATATAAACAAAAAAATGAAAATATTTGCTGTATTTGTTATATAATTATTTTAGTGATGAATTTATTATTTCTATTTTATATATATAACAATAGTATCCATAACATCAGCAGAATGATCTAAAGTTATAAGGATAATTTGTAAATAACCAATAAGTAGTAGATTATGTACTGTTTCTTAAATTGAAAACACCTTAATATTTTCAATCCAAATTCATTACTTATAGTCATATAGGTCTGAACTCAGTTCAGTATCTATACAGTTTTGTGTCTTTAATAACCATAGCCATCACAATTCTATTAGGTAGGATTGGTTTTAAGCCAATAAATATTGCATGATCATCATTTTTTATGCTTGCTTATAACTGTTATTAAAACAGGCAAAACTCACTATATGTATTACCACACACTGCAAGCTAGAGTAATCAATGGATGCCAGAAGGCTTGTGCATAAAATCCCCATCTAGTGCCTACTCATCCAATATCCCAAGACTAGTTTCTCGCTTGTGGCCTTCATATAGTGAGTTTTGCTTGTTTTAATAACAGTTATAAGCAAGCATAAGAAATGGTGATCCCGTGATGTTTATTGGCTTAAAACCAATCCTGCCTACTAGGATAGTGGTGGCTATGGTTATTACCAAAGACACCAAAATATGTAGGTACTGAACTGAGTTCAGACCTATATGGCTATAAGCTAATGAGCTTGGATTGAAAATATTAAGGTGTTTTCAATTTAAGACTCATGGTTTTGTAGTTAAGTAGAGATAAAAGGTGGCTGCTGGAAGGTTGCATTAGATCCTAAGATCTAGGTGCAGTGCTCTCAGATCCAAGGCCACTCACTGACAAAGGCCACAAGCCAGAAACTAGTCTAGGGATATTGGATGAGTAGGCACTAGATGGGGATTTTATGCACAAGCCTTCTGGTATCCATTGACTCTAGCTTGTAGTAAGTGGCAATATGTATAGTGAGTTTTGTCTGTTTTAATAACAGTTATAAGCAAGCATAAGAAATGGTGATCATGTGATGTTTACTGGCTTAAAACCAATCCTGCCTAATAGGATAATGGTGGCTATGTTATTAAAAAAACAAAGACACCAAAATGTATAGGTACTGAACTGAGTTCAGACCTATATGACTGTATAAACTAATGAGCTTGGATTAAAAATATTATGTTTTCAATTTAAGACTCATGGTTTTTTAGATAAGAAGAGATAAAAGGTGGCTGCTGGAGGGTTGCATTACATTATAAGATCTAGGTGCACTGCTCTCAGATCCAAGGCTCCTCACTGATGAAGACCACAAGCCAGAAATTAGTCTGGGGATATTGTACGAGTAGGCACTAGATGGGGATTTTATGCCCAAGCCTTCTGACATCCATTGATTACTCTAGCTGCAGTGAGTGGCAATAGGTATAGTGAGTTTTGCCTGTTTTAATTGTAAATATATTTCGTAAAAGTAGTACATATATTTGTTTATGTTGCTTAATAAATTAAAAATTTTGGAACTTAGATGTTTGATTGAGGGAAATACATACAGATACTAAAGATATATATTGCAGATTTAATTATAATTTGTAGCATTTAATTGATTGTATAATTTAATTATAGAGAGATGAAAAGAGTGAAGGACTTAAGTTTTATGATAAATTTTAGAGTTAAATTTTGAATAAATTTATTATTAGGTTTTGCAAATTGCTATTGGAGATTTTGATAAATTAAAAAAAATTTTTTTTTGCATGAGAAGAAAGCAATTCATCTTGGTCTATATTTAAAAGCAGAATAATTATATTTCCAAAAAAAGTTAGGTGTCTTACTTTATTTTCAATTGTTTTAAAAGGATCAATAGTATTAATAAATAGTTACTGGTAATCCATTGTAATATAAGTTAACATTCATGAATTTTAAATCTTAATTTTTCTTAATAGACAGTATACTAAATTATATATTGTAATGAAGTTAATATTTTATTATTAGAGATACTTAATAGATTGAATTACATATTGACAGATTTGTTTATTAATATTTTATTTACTTGATACTTTTTTTACTGCATACATTTAACAAATAATATATAAACCTGAATAAATATAAAAGTCAATTTTTATTTAGTATGTGTATGCCTGTGTACATGCATTGTTTTCACAATTAAAATGAAACTATATGTATTTTAAAATATTATTTTTATATATAATTATTTTAATAGTTTTTTTTAAATTAGAATATAGTATGTTGAATAAATATATATAAAAGGTATATTTATATTTTATTTAAATTATGATTTTAAAGATGTATTTTAATTTGCACATTTATTTTAATTTTTGTTTATTATATTTGTTTATTACAAAAATAAGAAATATTTTTATTTCATGAATGTTGTTGCATTTCAATAACTTTTGATAGAGTGAGATAAACTCTTTATAATAGATCAATAACAACAGGTTATATTTGAATGAAACCATAGAAACAATATCTAAAACATGATTTAAATGTTTCATCATAAGGAAAAAATATAAAAAGCTCCTAATTTTTGACTGATGCTCTCTCTTAATCAACCTTTCAATAATTAAAGTCAATGCATTCTATATACTACTAAAAATTGAATTTACTATGAAAAATAAATGGCTACTAGGCAAAGAAAAAAATATATGCTCCAAAAGACTTCTGTTTTGAGAGCTCTGTTAACATCTTGGAATAAAATCATCTCAATATATAATGTATTTCTAAAGCCACAGGAATATAGGAATTCACAGAATATTTTTAGTGTTATAATGTATATTGGCAATAAAATAAGTAAAGGATATAACTTAAAATTCATTATGGGTTAAATTTGCAATACTGTGGCAATTTAATTATTGGAATACCAAGGATTAAATGATGTTATTATTTATATGAAAATAGCAATATTAATGTCTCAATGTTTTACTAAGGAATATTTTATTTAAATGTATACTTCATTTAAGTGAATAAAAATTCTGTTTTGAATGATGTGATTAGAATATGATTGAACTTTAAATACGATATTTATGTAATATATCTTCATATAATGAACAATAAGGATATTATGAACTTTAATTTTATAGTGTTTCTGCAAATATTGTTCTGATATGTATTTTAAAATGGTTTTTTAATGGAGTAAAGAATATCCAATGATTCTTGAAAAGGTTAACCAGGTCTTATGTTTTTATTATATACTTACTATAAAATGTATGTGTTTATCTATACTACATAAAATATAACTAACCAAACAGAAAATTTTGATTATTTTAAAAGAAAATTTTAATATAGTACTATCTTTCTTAACTTTATATAAAATTTTATATGTTTGTTTGTTTTCATTTCTTATATATTTATATCTGAAAAGCAATAAATTTTAAATATAAGTATTTATGAATTATATTTATGATAACATGTACTTCATATATCTTGATAATAATATAATTTTATATTTATGCAAATATATTTTCTTTCTGGCTTATTAATGCATTATTCTTTACAGCATCTGCTAAATATATAAATAATAAATTTAGAAAATATATGCAATCATATTATTAATAATTATTCATAATCAAATATCCTGATCAGGATTATTTCATTCACTTATAAAACATATATATTTACTGTTTCTTATATTATTAAATTTTTGTTTTTATTAATTAAAACTGAATCTTCTGATTATTTAGTTTATTGCTCACATTATATTTTATAATGAATTTAAAGAATCCCTACATATTTTATAATTATATTAACTATTCATTTAGCCAAAATATAAAATAAACATTTACATATTTTAATAATTTATGGTATTATTTTAGTATTTTCTCATTTACATTTTATTGCTTACAATTAATAATTATTTAAAGTTAAGCTAATGTCTTATTATACACTAATTGGTTAGATTCATACATTTATTTTCATTTAAACTGATGACACTCAATATTATTTGTACTTTCATAATTTATGTTTATTTGATCATTAGTTTATAGATATTTCATGCCAATACAATTTGGTATCCAATTGGGTCTTGAGAAATCATTCATTTAATTTTATATATTTCTATACCATTACAGATTTTGGTTTTCAATGTTATGGGCTATTTGATCAGTTCATTATTTTAAAAGCATTTTACTATTACAATATATATATATATCAAGTTTTTTGGGGGTGTTTATCAATGCATCCCTCATCTCACTTCCACCATATTACAACTCCACCCAGTACTAAAATTTAGATCATCTTCTCATTATGTATGCATTTTGAAAACAACCTTTGCTCATCAGTTGTGAAATACCTGAATCTCCACATCAAATAGCTATACAGATAATCACCAGCTGCATATTTTATTGAAACATGCAGATTCATTCTCAGTGTAATTAAAGAAGGTACCAAAAAATAAAAAAATAGTATAGCTAAAAGAAAACACAAAATCTATATTGCAATCTAATGTTAAATTACTTTTCTTTAGACATAGCTAAGGGTTTTGTGTTTAAAAAGCTATGCAGGCTAATTAATATTAATAATACATTAGGCAGAAGCAAGAATATTATGTGGAAGTATTAACTATGAAAATGGCATATTTTAAAAATTATTAAGTGAACAATAAAACAAATATTTTGTGTCAGGAAAAATATTTAAGTAGTGAATAATTACTTATATAATAGAACATATTATTTTTTATCCACTACAATTTGGCCACAATGTAAGCTGGAATGACTATCCAATACTGATCTATCCAATATCTGAAGAATAATTTTTAGCTTATGGATTTTATCAGTAAAGAGCTTTGAATCTTATAACAATGCACCTAAACCTTTAACAGCAGTTTCCATCTAACAGTTATTATTTAGTTTTCTTTTTTACTATCGAGCTCAAATTGAAAACATAAATGTTTCAATTTAAGCCAACTTGATGGTATAATAATATAGATATGAAAACAATTAAGTATCTATATATTATGGTGTTCATAGTTTTTTAACAACCATAGATGTCTCTATCATGTGGCCAGTATTTGTATAAACCCAATAAAATATCATATGACCCTATCTCATAATTCCAGCTTGTGATACTTATTAGTTGTAATAGATTACTTGTAAAAAAAAAAGCAAAGAATGAATGAGTCACTTGTTTTTTGGTAAATAAATTAACAAATGAAATTTAACCATTTATATTTTAATACTATACTATAATTGCATTTTTTCAAATTCCAAGCAAACTTTTTTTTTCTTTCAGATAGCTGGGGTAGGGAAATGGATATCTAGCTATTCTTAGGCTGATCAAAGTAAAATAAATAAAGAAAATTACTAAAACTTTATCACCTGATACAGATAAAATATAATTAATCCAAAATCCCTTATTCCAGGGCTTTTTCAGGTTATGAATTTTAAAAGTAGATATTTTAGTTCTTCATTGTAAACACATATTCTGAAAAGATGAAAGAACAGATATTTATTAAATATTGTTTTCCTTTAATTTTGTTTATAATTTTATTTATTGTAAAAGTCATCTTTCAAAGTTTGTTTGGATAATAGAAATTTTTGAATAGGAATTCAGATTAATGGTATTATATTCTATCTGTAAAATTGGCAGTAGGTTCCTAAGTCTTGACTATTTTCAGACTCAGAGAAAGAAAATTTTAAATTTCTGTTAAATTACTAAAATTTTGAAAAAATAATATACAATTTACCAACATAAAAGTGATGGATAGATATTTCTTTACTAATTGCTTTTGAGAATCTTAGTGAATATGTAAGCAATATTTTATCTTTTATTTTAAAAACATATAAAGTAATTAGAAAATTTTTTTTGGAGTGTCCTAAACATTGTTAAACATAATAAAGTAATATTGATTTTGTAGTTTTATTATAGAAATTACTTATTATTATTATTAAATTGCAGAATGAAACCTCCTTCATTCAGTTTCTCCAATCTATAATTTTTCTTTCACAGCATATGCAACTTTTTTCGCATATTTATAATTACAATTTTTACTAGTGAAGAGAAAAACAATTTATTTCACAGCATATCTACATTCATATCAGAGTAACTGTTTTTGTAATCTTTTATAATATGTTGAAAAATAATTTATACTTCAGTAGTTTATCTATTCCACCTTGTTTAATGATATATTCAGTCCAGCTATATTTTTTAACTTCTTTTTTGCATTAATGACAATGGTGATATCTTCATGTTCTTTCCCATGTATTTTTTGGTTCCTCCTTTCTGAAATCAATTTCCAGTTCTCTCAATGCTTTACTGTTATAGTGTGCAGACAGTCTTTGAAGCACTCTTTATTAAACAGTTCAAGTGCCAACTCTAAAATCATACATTGATCAAACCCATTTATTAAGAAACTTCTTTTAAATACACAAGCATATTGCTTTTTAAGATTATTTATATTAAAATCCAAATTTAATTATATTATTAATTTCATACATTGTTTTCTGATATATTTATGGTTTTAACTTTTAATTCATTACCCCAATCTCTATTTTCTGTTTGTTTGAAAATATTTGAACATTTACTTCAGTATATTTAGCACATTTTTAAAAGTCTTAATCCCTTGCTTTCATTTCTGACTTTTTACTTATATAATGTCTCAATCAAAAGATGATTGGTTCCTCATTCTCTCTCTGAATTTGCTCAGTAGTGCATCTCTGAATAAATGCATGTTACATAATGATAATGCTAGCACATTTGAATTACATAGTATGATATAAAAAGTGGCAGTATATTTTATATCTTAATCCATGATGGAACAATATGCTGACATTAAATTTTAGTTAAATTGGAAAAACTGCTACTGAAATGTTAGAAATAATTCAAATTTTATTTAATAATAAAGCTATGAGTCACAAAAATGTTTTCAAATCATTTCAAGATGTTGTAATGGCAGTGAAAACACTGAAGATAATCTATAAAGATATGAAATACACTATCATATTTCATGCCATGACATGTAATTTAGATATGACAACTTTTACATTTTTTATGGTCAATAGCTAAACTATTTCATTACTTAACATATCCCTTGATATATATATATTGTAACATAATTAAAGGAGTCCAAATATTATAGATTTCTCAAAATATAACAATATCAATAATTATAAGCAAATTATTAATAACAAGAATTATAACTCAGGTATATGGAAATCACGTGAAGTGAGTACACTAGTAATTCAATAAAATATAACTCAGGTATACAGACAGTAATCTTATCCACTTTTATTTCTTGGTTTGATGTTAAGTGCATGTTTAAACAAATACTAAGTGAATATGGTCTAGCAGGGCGCCACTAGATTATCTGAATCTAGACACGGTTATATCGAATAACCTTTTCACATGTACCGGGTTTGAATCCCCTTTTTGGTACTTTATTTCTAATAAAAATGAGAGATCTTGCTTTTTGAGCCACATCACTATAAGCACTAATATTTAGGTAAAAGTAAAACCTCTTTAAACCAAAGTGGAGTATATTAGACATAAATCATTTCTCAGATCTTAGCATAACAAATGTGTTTCAATAGTTTTATAAGTTTACTAGCTCAGATTATATATAACTAATTTAGGATGGCAATTCACTCATCCTTATATGAAATAGATGACGGGATGTGGTTATAATAATACTAAGAGATCACTAAATATTATGAAATTAATATTTATTTATGGCCTTTAAAAAGTTAACAGCTCATTAATTAAAACGTTGATAATGATGATGATGATGATAATAATAACGATAATGACAAGGGTTTCAACTACAGCTCTAGGACTAAGCCTAAACATAAAACTAAATTTTATGAAGAAATTCATAATTATTGCTTAATTTTAGCATATTTACTTATATCTTAAATAACTAATATTCAACCATTGATGATGATGAATAATCACACTTAACAAAGACTACACTTAATGAAATATATATGCCTCGTTTAATAAAACAAACTAATATTTATTACTACATTTCTAACATATACAGAAAAATTTCTAGATAAATATGAAAATTGACATGAATAATAATAATAATAATTGATTATATAACAATCCTCAGATTAATTTTAAGTTCTTCCCCCTTTCCCTTCAAATGTATTTTGTATTAAGTTGGACGTCACATTGACCATGATCTTCACTCCATGAGAAAAGTATTTCAAGAAAAAAAAATTATCTGCTCATTAGCACACATACTTTAAAAATCTAACATGTAAATAGAATGTAAAAAAAAAATGTTAGTAGAATTGAAAGAGCAAGTTTTAGAAAAGAGTTTTAAATCATTATCTCCCCCTCCCTTCCAAGCGCTGAAATCTATACTTTCTCAAGACAAAATAATTTAATATTTTAACATCACCTATTATTTCACATTCACTCGCAATTATACACATATAAAAATATCATTATGTATGTGCATGTTTTATCCCATAATAACAAAATATTATTTAAAACCAAAATAATAATAATATATTAGTTAAAACTAAAATCATAACACCATAAAAAAAATTGTTTTACACATTAATATTTTTCATAACTGTAAAATTAATAAACAAATAATTTTCATACATTCAAGATCATTTATGAAGCTCAAAGTTATTATTAGTAAGACATTCTTGTTTTAATCGATCTGAATAGTCTTTAAAAGTTCTTTAAATAAAATATACCACTTTATTTCTAAAATGTTTATTAAGACTGATATCAAATTAACTTATGAGAGAGTGCAAGTCTCTCAGCGCTTGTGATTATTAATAGCCAATCAGATCGTAAATACTGGGACAATGATTTAACAAGAAAAGAGTGGTAACCACTCTTAACTTTACTTGTCTGTCTATATATCCAAGCCAGTCCAAAGTACCTATATCTGAAAGTGTGAATCATCTGCGCTTTGAAAATAAATATTAAGACTGATATCATAAAGAAAATAGATATAAAAGTCATATTACCGATCTTTTTTTGTGGCGAATTTCCAAGGGTTCAAACTTGTCTTGTATAATGTCTATATTTCTGCAGCTACCATTTCCATTTTACTGGGAACAATCTCTTTCTTGAGGTGTATAACTATTTGATGATGATGACTCTATTGAGGTTATTTGCTTTAGTGGATAATTTGGAAATTATATTAATTTTTCTTCTCTTCCTGTCAAGCATGATTCTTAGTGGATGAAATACAGCGGTTGTTTTCACATTTATAAATTTTCTTGAGTTTAAAATCAGTTGTAACAATTAATTGGACTTGATGATTAATATTTATCAGTAGATTAATTCATCTTCTTTGAATGCAGGTGAATGCTTTCTTCCTTCTATTAAAAACATCTTATTTATCTGGTCAGTTGAAAGGTGTAGAATATTATTTTAGACACAACATCTTTTCTTTCCTATGTGATGTGCAGCTTCCTCCAGATGGTCAGCAAAAATGGGACATATATATATAATTTTTCTAGCCAGACATTTCTTATATTTTCAACATTCAATTTAATAGTATAAAAATCTGAATCATTCTCAATAATAATAATTCAAGACAGCTTTTTATATCCAATTTTTAGCTAACTTAACCAATCAGAGATAGCGTCACTTGCTATTTTTGGACAAATTTGTTTTAATTAGATCTCTAATTTATTTTCAACTAAATTATTTTTCAACTGAAAAGTTTAATCCTTTTTCCAGACACTTTTGTTTAAAAAAAAAAATAGACTCAATCCTTATTTCCTTTCTTTTCTTTTTTTTTCTTTTTAACATCCAGGTAACATTTCAAATCTTTGAGCTTCCTTCTTTAGATCTTGAGATAAGACAATTTCAAAATTAGAGTTCCCACCCAAATTAAGCTCCCAAAGTGACAAACAATTATTTACAAAAAAAAAATTGCTACAAAGATCGATATCTGATTAAACAGATTTCCTCTTTTAACAAAAAATTGTACAAAAAAAAATAATTTGACAGATTTAATCCTTCCTTTTCTTTCAATATTTAGGAAATGTAAATTTCTGTATGTAATGTACACACATCCTTCATTCTTTCAAATCATTCATAAACTAACATTAAATAATATAATTGCTAGCTTAGTAATTATAACCCAATTATTTAATTAAATCTGTAACTTTTAAATCCCAATTATAATTAAAGAAAAGCAAAATAAAAGCATAGAATAAAATATTAGAATTGATCAAGCATAGCTTAGTTTTAAAGAAAGTTAAAATGTTGAATATTTGAAATATAAAACAATTAAATAGCTTACACATACATTGCCTATACATATGCATTATAACTTTGCTTTTTAACAGAAAATTTAAATATTAAATAGGTTTAAATGTGTGTATTACCTTTCTATCAACACACAAACAAATAAAGCATATAATTGTTGACCCACTCTCTGTCTAAAGTGTTTAAGATTTTGATCTGGTAGGGTTTGAACTTGGATGCCCTACAGCTTCTTTTATGGTTATATAAAATTGTGATGATGATTTTTGGTTTACCTTTTCTACATGCACATTACTATAAATTTATCTAGTGACTAAATTGTAATGGCACAATATATATATATATAATTATTTAAAGATCAACTTATGATGCAAGCACATTATTATGAAATAAATATCTTCAAGTAGAAATTAAAGAGAGTTAATGTTATTTCTTGATCAGATAAGCATGGAAAACAATAACCAATAAGTTAAAATATCTACTTATGTTACCTCTCAATGAAAGTTTTAATAAACAATATAATAGATATTACAAGTAAATCTTTATACTTGATGATTGTTGATTCTATTATTTTCCATCTACATAACACTAATTACTGTAGTATTTTATAGGTAGATACAAAATAGCTAAATATTAGTTCTTTCATATCAAATAACTTCCCATCTATAGCTAATAGTGATAACAGAAATTCATTTTTCTTCTAATCACAAAATAGTATGATATAATCAGTCACAGTTATTTTCATATAAACTACTAATCTGATTGAGACTAAATTCAATCGTTGATATATACTATGTACCAGTGAAAATGTGATTGGTTCTTTCTACAAATTGCTACAATGAAATCTTTGAATGAACAAATATGTTATATTGCAACATAAGTGTTCACTTATCTGGATCATGAGGTATTATATGAAATATGACTGCTTTTTGTATTTTAATCCACAATGAATAAAGTGCTAATATTAAATTTTGTTTTAAATTCATCAAAACTGCTTCTGAAACATTTGAAATTAGTGAAATTATGAGTTTCAAGAATGTTTCTATGTGGTTTTTCAAGATTTTACAATGGTAAAAAGAGATGAATGATGAAGGTATGAAATATTAATGTCTAAAAATTTTGGTGTTGAACAGCTAAACTATAAAGCTACATAACAAATAAGTTGATTTAAAGATAATTGTCAGGCAACTTGGAAAGAAAACCAGTCATTTTTTCACTGTAACAATCTGATGTAATCTAGATATTATTTGAAATTCACATAGTATTTCAATAAAAATGAAAAATATCTAAGTGTCTAAATTTTATTAAAATAGTGGGCATGTTATTAAGCTTGCTGCCTCCTAATGTTCTAATTGTTTTTAACTGACTACAACTCACAGGGATAATATTTATCAAATTACTATTTTCTTTAATGAAACAATATATCAGATAAAGAAGTTATCTTATTATCAATCATTACAATTTATTTTATTTGTATAAAATAAATTAACGAAAGTTAGATATGACAAAAGTTTCATTTTCAAATAAATTCTAAAATATGCAGATTTCTAGTTAGCCTTTGCAGCTTTACAGGAAACTCAAATAATCCATATTTTTTTCATATGTCATAGCATCGGCCGGGACGCGAACCCACACCCGTCTGCAACCAACTACTTGCTTGCATGGCGGCTGCGATACCTCTCGGCTAACAACGCAAGACTAATCCATATTTTTTAAGCCAAGAAACAGCAGTTTTTTTAACTAATTGAAAATGAAATTTTAAAATTATTTTTCAATTAAAAAATGTTTAAAATAAATATAACTGTACCTGTGATTAGAAAATGTTTTATAAATTCAGCAAACAATGGAGATAGACTCAAAGTTATAATAAACAAAAAAAAAAGTTATCTTCATAACAGTAGACTGAGTAGTTTAACAAAGTATTAGTGATCCTCTGTTTTCATCTCTTAACTATATTTTTTCTAGCAACATAATTCTATAACTGCATCATATTAAGATGTAAAAATATGTATGTAATAAATTCATATATATATAACTTAGTGACTTTAACAAAGTTCATTTTAAGTGTAGCATTAGCTTTTGACAAACTAATTCACAAACAACGCCATAAATTACTCAAAAAATCAACACATCTGTCATTTTTTACTTTTTGATAAGACATCACCAGGTTCATACAAAAAGAAAAATAATAATTATAATCCTTAATGGTTTTGTTGATATCAACAAATGATTCATGAAGTGACAATTAAAAACAAAACAAAACTGAAACCCAGATTACTGTTGTTTTAGGACTCAGACATATAATGTGTTTTTTTTAAATATGTCATATACAGATATTCTATATAGAGAGAGAAGTTGGGGAAGGGGGAGTACTTCAATTAATTTGAACATTTTATTATCATGAATAATGTTTTGCAATACTCTTAACATAACTTAATCTAGAGCTTTAAATTTAAACACATCATGAAACAATAAAGCCTCTTATTTTATGATTATCAAATTTATGTTCTAAGATGTGCTCCACATACATTATAGAGCTAGCCATTTTCTCTAAGCCTCATCTATAGTTAAAAGAAGGTCTCGAATTGAAGTAATTATAACAACTTTTTTGTATAATTTTTTTTAAAACAATTTTTAACACAAATTTCAGAACGAGTTTTTGATTCTTTTCTTTATTTTTAATTACTAAAATCCCCACCTACATTTTTCAATTCTAATTTTTATTCTTTGTTTTCTTATACAGCTTATTTTCCCCATTTATATTAAAAACTGTATAATCTCGCAAAGATTTCTTTTAAAATTCAGTTTCAAATTCATAACCAAGTTTTAGCAGCATATATTTGTATAATTATGATTACTATATCAGGGAATATTTCAGCATAACAAAAATCTTCATGTTTGCTTATAGTGAAAAATACTATGTGAATATAAAAAACTGTCTTAAGTTGAATGAGATGGCATAAGAATACATGACCTTTATTTATACACACTCTAAACAAATGAAATGATCATCAATTTTATTTTTATTTTTTATTGAGAGGTCATAAAAATAAAAATGTTTTAATATTAATTGTATCAGTTTTATAAACTTGAGGTAATACTTTTATGACAATATTTTTTTCTTCTACTTTTAGAGCAGATAACAACAATACTTGGAGGCTAACAGTTAGCATAGCTGCCTTCCAAGCAGCTGTCCTGGGTTCGTTTCCAGGTCAATGCATTTGGCATATATATAAAAAATAAACAATACAGTATAATCTTTTATTAGAAATACATAATAAGCAAACATATTAATAAGCAAAATTGTTTTTTTATTATTATTAATGAATAAAAAAATACAGAGATTCAAATATTATTGTAATGAAGAGGCTTTTAAAAAGCATTGGTTGTTGTTTTTTATATTGCCACAAAATTAAAAATAAACTAAATTTTAATAAAAATATATAATAAAAACAATTAATAGTGATATATGAAAATAGAACTGTAATTTGACAAGAAAAACTATAAAGGAGAATAAAAATCTCAAACATATAAAGCAACATCTTGGTATTGGAAGAGAAGATAAGAAAAAATATGAAACTGTTATTAAATAAAGGGATGATATCATGAAATGTATGGAAGAGTTCTACAAAGTGTTATTTAGTAATAAAAAGAACAATAATCATTACAATTACTACATCTTATGACTTTCCAAGCAATTAAATGAAGGTGTATCCATTAGAAATAGAAAAGCTTTAGGAATTGATGAAGTATTATTGATATCTTTAAAAAAGCAGGTAAAGAAATAGTAAAAAGTATTGGCAAAACTATATACTAAATGTATAAATGATAAAGAGATACAATATGATTGGAAGAATGCAACATAAATATTAATATTTAGAAAAGGTAATAATGAAGATATTAAAAATTACAGACCTATTAGTCTTCTGTCAGTTCTATACAAAATTTTTATGAAGATAATTGCAACTTTGGATTTTAATCAACCAAAAGAATAAACTGAATTTAAAAGGGGTTTAAACATACTAGGTCACATCCACATATTGAGAGAAGTTATAAAAAAGAGCCAATAAATATGAATTGTCATTATGCTTCGGATTCATTGATTATGAAAAGGCATTTGGTTTTATAAACATTTCCTAAGTCAATTATTTTATATAGCGCGATGTTTTTTATAAACTATAATATTTAAACAGCATTGAACTGTTGCATATGCACTTTGGATTTTAAATATAAAATGAATGAATAGTAATACTTCAACCACATGATAAAGTCTTCAAAACATTTTCTAAATAAATAAAACTTTGGATTATCAAGATATAAACTCAGGAAATTATCATATTCTGAAGAATATTTATCACAATGCAACAGCACTAATTGCATTACATGATAACATCAATAAGATTAATATTGGTATGATTATGTCAGTATTATTTCATATTTTATAAATCTTTTAGTTTTTTATGGATTAAAATGGGGAACTAACTGAATAAAAATATGTTGAGATTATGTAAGTTATTTAGATTTTTCAGATGATGTAGTTGTTTTTGTAAATAATGGTTCAGAATTTTATGAAATAATGCAAGAGTTATTAGAAGAAGGAAAAAAAAATGGACTAAATTTCATAAATACTGAAAAAATTAAAGTTATATTTAATGAATTTTTTCAAAAGAAGAAAAGTTAACAACTACAAGTATTTTATTTAGATTGTTGATGCAGATGAAAACATAATGAAATAAAATAATCATAGAATTACATTCAGATAGAATACTTTTGATAGAAATAATTTAATATTAAAAAAATATGCCTATATATCTGAAAAGGAATGTTTTAGATAGATGAATTTTACCATTTCTTAGTTATGGATTTAAAATTTAGATACTTAATTGATAAATCATATAAAGGCATGCGACTATTCAATAAAGTATGAAAAATTGTATGTTGTGAATAACAAAAAGGAACAAATGTGAAATTTGGATGAGAGAACAAATAAATATCATTGACATTATGCAAAGAATTAAAATATTGAAATGGAGCTGAGGTAGACATATTTCTAAGCAGTAACTCTTTAAAAATATATCTTTGAAAAACTTATAGCATGTTAAATTTTGAGTTTATGGGTTCCTTATTTGTGTGAACTTTCCTTTATAATTTAGTTGCTATGCTACTTAGTGAAAAATTGCAATCAATGATGAATATTTGGTCATGGAAATCTGTTACCTAGTTAATCTATTTACCTTTGGATAGATAACTTAATAGACAATATACATTTTATTTAGAGTTTATAACCCCCAACTCACACACAAAAAATACTTGTATCTAAAAATATAATTTTTTTATGAGAAAAAAATGTTAAACAACAGTTCTCTGCCTTTCATTTTCATACAGTTTAAAAATAGTAGTAAAATGACAGACAAGATTTTCAGTTGAGGATAGTGTGACACAAAATCTAATTTGGTCTTTGAGTAAATCTGTTGTGCATCAATCATTAATTTTGGTGCTTCAATACTAAATATTTTCCAAAGCAAAGCAACTGGTCCTCAAAATGCCTTATAAAGTAAGACTTCACCTAAAAAAAATAAGCAATTATAAGGAGTTCCTATGGTGGGGGGGGGGGGTAATTTATTGCTTTAAATTTAAAATATTAAAAAAAAAAAAAATTACTTAGCATATTATTTAAAAAAAGTATTAAGCTGTAAGTAAATATACTATTTAAAAACATTCTAGCAACTATAATTTTAAAATATATATAATTTTTCCATTGTTGAGTATTTTGCTTCTTACATAACTGCAGAATAATATTTTCTGAATCACAATCCACTGAATTAAAATAAAGCATAAAAAAATACTAACCACAATGTACATTTTAAAATTAAGTAAAAAAAAAATTATTATAACACAATGTACACCTTAAAATTTATTTTTTATGCATTTTGTTTTCAATTATTAAAATTTTGTATATTTATAATTTCTAACCAAAAAAGGTAATTAACTTAAAAAAAACCCCAATCACAAATAAAATAAAATACTGGATAGCACATAAATTACTAAATGGAGAGAAACACACAATCGACGGAAAATTGGACATCACCAATCAACAAGTAATATATAAATCTCGTTGTTGGTTCATCGAACCAAAGTACCAAGACTTCATAATCAAATATAACTTGAACTCCTTTCCCGCATATGCCTTCCTGGCACACTGAAGGAACATAAAGAAAATAGACTCTATGTGCCAGATGTGTGGCAGGGAAGAGGAATCCATTGATCATATATTTATAAGATGCAATAATCTAAATTACCATAGAACACTCATTACAAGATGGATAAACAATCCATTTGGGCAACTTATACCCATTAAAATATGCATCAAACAAGATGTTTATGCAGAAATACGGCTTACAATTTTCATGTACTTCGTGTTATGGTGCATATGATGTAAAATCACTATCGGGAAATTGGTAGATCCACAGGGAATGGAACTAAGGAAAACCGTAGAAAAAAATCAAACAAAGAGACAATTTAATAGCTCCAGATTATTTAATAAACGCCACTTGAAAAAACTTCAAGTAAAGAAGATGATTACTAAGTCTACAAAATTAAACCACTGGGAAAGCATCTACATACATAGAAATAGACATGTTAAAACTATGTTATTCACATCTGAAAATGTAGTGTAACAAGATAAATCAATTTATATTATATTGCATTGGCATGTAAAAGCGAATTTGTATATTGGTTTGTATGTATAATAAATTTCTTTTAATAATAATAAAAAAAAGACTGAATTTTTTTTTGCAGTTCTGTTAATTTTTTTTTTAAAGCCACATGTTTTTTATTTTATATAAATGCAGTAAAATTAATAATAAATTTTTTATGATCAAAGTTAGTAAACATAAGTTTAAAATCATATATCTTTTCGATTTTAAATCAATACTCTCAAATTTGTTTGTGACTTGTTCAAGACAATAGTAAGTTTTATAATAAAAAAAAAAATTAAGCATTTGCATAACTTTATTAAAATTATAGTAATCACCTGTATATAACATTTTTAAATCTACATTTCTTTAAATGGCACAATATAAATGTTTTTCTTCTCAAAATTACTATGACTGTTATAATCATCATATATTTGTTGCAGGAAAAATAATGTTTATAAAAATTTTAATCACAAAATGAAATGAATGAATATATATTAACTAATACAAATATTTTACAACTAAATATTAATACATTTTGGTGTTGGACATGATTAAAGTTTGTTACTTACTGTGCTGAATGAAACTGGCATTTCTTTTTTCATTTTGTGTAAAAATCTTTTTTTTACTTTGGATATGTCATAAATGAAATGAATAAGCTCTATTGTATATTTTTAGGTGAATGTTGCCATTTTTGAAAGACATAGCTTACTAGTCTATGACATCATCAATTTTATAAAATGGTTGCCATTTTGAAAAGTGAGTAATATGGTGAATCCTCGCATAAAAATCCTTTAGCTAACTGGAGTAAAAGTATTTGCAATTTATTTCCATCAATAACTGTTTTTTCTTAATCATTTTGGTAAGAAATATTTTTTTGTTTATCATATTTAATTTATTTATTTTGAAAAATTGTTCTATATCCCCCTCCCTCTACTATCATTTATTTCTCTGAAATTTTTCCTTAAAAATGTCTTTATACAAAACAGAAAATAATAATTGCTGATATTAACTTTTTGTCTTTTTCATGCAGTTTTCTGTTTTTAGCACAATAGTCAATTCTGGTTCATAATTTGACCTCACTAATAGACCAAGCTGTTTTTTTGTGTGTGTTATCTGTTGAATTAAATACTATGTTTGAGCCTTTAATGGATATTTCACTTCTAGTCCTCATACTTTTAATATTATTGCATCTAGCATCTCTGGAAATCAAAGATTTCACAGTTTTATCATGAAATTACATGGCCAGAACCGTGTTTCATTCTACAAATGTCTATTAAGTTTTCATTGAAAAAAGATGAATTATTATCCATGTTTTTTATTATTCATATGCTTCTATAAATCTAAAAAAAATTTTTATTGTGTAATAAAACTATACTTGTAAGTTATTATTAATAATATATTTTATATATTGAAATATTTTAGTATATTACATTTGATTTATTCATGTACTGAAAAAAATCAAGAATTTAAGCATTTGATATTATTATATATATATTTCAATTAATTGAATCAGCCCAAATCAAATAAAGCAAGATATAAATAACATGTTTAAAGATAAAAACCAACTGTCCTTACTATGTCTCAAGTTTCTAAAAGTGTATTGAATCTCTAATCACTCACCTAAGTCTAGAATTAAATTAGATATAATCAAAATTAAAGACAGTACTAAAACCATATATTCAAAGAAAATATTAAACACAATCTTAGTGCAGCTTCACTATTGAGTACCCTTGTCAAAGACAATTCATAATAACAATTGCCTTTGACAATGATGTTTAGTCCTGAAAATACATTAAACTTATATTTAATACTTTTAATGTTTTCTCTGAATATATAGTATTAGTAGTGCCTTTAATTTATCACATAAGTAGATTGCTAAGTCATATAACATGTTGACCTTTGATCCATGAATCTCAACTTTATATGTTCTTCACTCTTCCAGTTCATTAAATCACACAAAACATACATATATAAGTTAATTATGGTAACTACATTATGAAGATAAACACTGGTAAACAAGTAAATTATGATCAAGTAAGTATAATACCATATATTATTACATATGATTTTTTAATTATTTTTGGCAAAGAATATACAATTAGAAACAGTCAGAGAAATAACATCCAGGTGATTAAATAGATGCATAAGAAAAGTTTATCAAACCATTTTCATTGCATTTAATAACATTTCTTCTAAATGTAAAAGAGAAAAAAATACTATTTTCAAGTTTTTTCATCGATGTATCCCTCATCTAAACTCCATCTGAGGTATGAAGATTTGTCAAATGCATACCTAGAGAAAAAGGATAAAGAGTAGTATAAATTTTTGGATTGATGGGTGATTATGGTGGAGTTGAGATGAGAGATATGTTCATACAAACTAAAAAAACAATAACTTCAAAATGTAACAATTATTCACTCTTTCACAAAATATTAAAAGTACATAATATATTGAAAAAATAATTTATAATAAATGCTTTTATTTACTGTGCATAAAAAAGCCAAAAAATAATTGTTTTCTTCAATCATAATTGGGTTTTTATATTTAATTTGAAATAGAAGCTTAAGATGTCCAGAAATTAATTCAATCAATTAATTTTTAGTCACTCCATGTCTTTAAATTAAATATAAAAACTCCAATTGTGTTTGAAGAAAACAATTATTTTTTGGCTTTTTAGGGCACAGTAAACATATTTTTAATATGTATTAGTTTTGACTTTTTAGTATTCATTCAGTAAATAAAAGTGTTTATTATAAAATATTTTTTCATATATATTATTTTGAATTTTTTATTATTTGAATATTTTTTACAATTATTCTTATTTAAAATAAAGACTAAAATGATAACACAATCTGTGTAACATTTTAAAGAAAATTCATGGCACATTAAAACTCAATTTCAGTATTATTTTGTTTTAAAAGAAGTATTTTTAAAAAATAAACTTTTGCAATCAAAGGAAAATAAAATTTCATCCATTTTAAAAACAAAACAACTTTTACATTCAATTGAAATTAAGATTTATTTAAATTTCTATTTTAAAATGATCATCAATACTTTTTAATGTAATCTTTTTGAAATAAAATGGTTTTAAAATTTATCATCTTGTTCACACAAGTAAAAACTTATTGAACCAACATCAACAAGTTCAAAATTTCGTCTGCCAACACCCTACAATAAATAAATGAGGGGACAACCCAGAAATATTTCATTGTCATGATAATAGTATGTTAAAAACTCAATTGCAAAATGTATCCTAAACAAATAAAATTTCAGAATTAATAAAAGCATTTAAAAGTCAGTCAACCTTTCTTACAAAAGAGTGGTATAATGGAAAAATATCAAGCTGCCAGTATGGGTAAGAATATTCAGGGTTTTGACACTTCTACTTCAAATGATGAGTGAAATTTGTTTGTGAAATGCATGCATGATGAAAGAGAGTGATCTTCGTTTCTATCATATTAGATATTAGAAGTATGGTTGAGTTGATAGAAAGTACTGACAATCAAAAAACTTAGACATAGCATTCTTTAACTTTATCATTATATATATTAATGAACACTCAAATTCATTTATGACGACGATTAAAATTACAAGAAGAAAAACTTTTTTGTTTTATTTTATCTCTAGCTACATTAAAATAAAAATAGCTTTTGACTGAATGGATATTTATATTATGATTGACGGTTTAAATTTTGACAGCAGTGTTTTGGAAAACTGATTCTATACAAAATACGATTTTTCAATAAACTCGGACTGGAGAACAAAAAATAAAACGCAGTCTAAACTGAATTTTATTTTCCATTCAAGTGGAAAGTGAGTCATTACAATACTGACTAAGCTAATTCATCATCCAAACACGTGATTGGATTTAAAGCAATAACTACCCCATGAGAAACATTAGGAAATGAGTCAACAATCATTTTCAAAAACTGTGACCAATCCCAGTAGATAAAAACTTCATATTAATTCTTTGAAAAAGTAAGTCAATGGGTTGTTTTGAAATTATCATTCAGCCCGTTTAGTAAAAATTGAGGGCAAGTTTGTTTATCTTAAATTTAATAGCAAATGAAAAAGAAATCAATTTAAAGCGCATTTTTAAAAAGAAGTTATTTATTATTAACTAAAGCATTATAATAAAAAGTGTAGCTTTCCTATATATATATAAACTTAAATTCACGATTTGTTGGAACAAATATGTTATTAATATTTTAAGCGTCTTGCGTAGTTTAGTGCAGTGGTAGGGAACTCTAGAAGTCTAGATCAATATCAAACTCCAGTTCGGTCATTTAAGATGCGCAAACTTCTTAGGAATTCTCGAGTAAACCAGTCATTATTTTGCTCCGAGTGGTTTGGAGAACTATTAAAGTGACAAATTATCGAGTTCAAAATCCATGGATCACGGCCAATTCTATCACAATGTTTGATTTTTTTTATAAACTTCCGAAAAATAAATCATTGATTATATTTTAAGTTTATTTTTCTTTTAATTGTTATAACTAAATATTCTCATTGCAAATGGGGATTTAATAAATGGCAAAAAAATTTTAAAACAAAGAAGTGAATAATGCATTATAATTTTTATAAAACAAAAGTGCCGCTCCAATATATATATATAATCTGGTTTTGTTGTATCTTCAAATAAAATGATGCCAAATTATATAATACGTAAACTACCTTCAGTCACTTAAATTAGTATAGAGTCTGATTTTTTCTGAATTTCTTATGACATTGTTCATCTCTACACTAGCGGTTCCCATCCTTTTTTAGGATAATGTATCGGTGAACTTTATAGGGATGAAGATGGCGTACCAGTAATTAAAAAAATTTCAAATTTGTATATGATGGAATGTAATAGAATTTATTACAGACTATGCATTTGGGGTTTTTTGTTAATTGACTTAGATATTATAGCATTTTACAATAAATATATATATATGTAAAGGAGTTTGCTATTAACTGAAATGAGACCATCTGATCCCTCTTGGAGGCCTTAAAGGAACGGAGCAGAGCAAATTCTTAATGTCCACTCCATATGTTCTTGTCTTTGCAGCTGTTATTAATATGTGATTATCCATATAGTATAAGAACACGGATGGGCTGCTCACCAACACGCATTAGCCAGCATGGTGAGTTTATTGGCTTTTTATCTCTTGAGTTTAAGATCAAAAAATACCATAGAAGAAAAGATGAAGAAACAATTGATTTAAAAAATGGACATGTACTCTACTATAAATGCACAAGTATTGGAAATACAAGTGGAGTAGGATTCATTATAAATAAAAAGTGGAAGAACAACATTGTGGAGATTGCAGGTGTATCAGACAAAGTGGCAAGATTAGTTATACAACTTAATAGCAGATACCAAATGCAGACAATTCAGGTTTATGTCTCAACAAGTTCTCATAGTGATGAAATAGTAGAAGATTTTTATATGGATGTGCAAAAGGTTTTTGATCAAAGTAAACAACATTTTAAAATTGTTATGGGAAACTTTAATGCTAGAATTGGTAAACAAATAAAAAATAAAAGTGCTGTAGGGAATTTTGGTTGTGGTAATAGAAATGAAAGAGAGCATAGAATTGTGGAGTTTGCAGAAAAAGAGAAAATTATATTATGAATTCTTTTTTTTAAGAAAAATGTTAAAAGGAAATGGACATGGAAGCATCTAAATGAAGGTACAGCAGAATTGTATTATATTTTGATTAACAGAAAATACATATTTCAAGATTGTAATGTTCTGATAAATTTAACACAGAAAGTGATCATCAATTAGTAAGATGCAAGATACATATTAATGCAAAACTAGAGACAAAAATTATTAAGAAAAATAATATTTACAGTTGATATTCCTAATCTTCAGACACATTCTAATGAATTTAAATTAGAACTTGCAAATGAGTTTCAAGTAGTAGTAGATTTTGAACATGATTCAGATTTGAATGAAATTAAATATAAAAATAACTGATACACTTTTTAAAACTGCAACAAAGATAGCTGGTAGAAAAAAGCAGCAATAAACCAATAAAATTTCTACTGAGAGTAGAAAATTTATGAAGAAAAAAAAAGAAATATGAAGATATACAAAAATGATGCATTAAAAAGGATTGAATATCTTGAATTTTGTAAAATGGTGCAGAAAAGAGTTGAAAATGATATAAGAAAGTATAACTGTGAACTAGAAAGGAAAGCTGTAGAAGAGAATAAAAGTCTCAAGAATGTAAAACAACATTTTGGTATTGGTAGGAAATTTATATCTACAGTAAAAAAAAAAGATGGAATTATTACTAAAAAAAGAGATGACATTATGAAATGGGTAGAAAGACTTTGATCTACTATATCTTCCAAATTGCCCAGAATTTTAAATGAAGAAGTGAGACATGCAATTAAATTTATGAAGAAATGAAAGGCTCCAAATAATGATGGAATTATAATTGATATATTAAAAGAAGCAGGTGAAGAAATAGAATTTTTTTTATCAAAGTTATATACCAAATGTCTAAATGATAAAGATGTTCCAGATGATTGGAAGAATGCAGTAATAATATTAATATTTAAAAAAGGTAATAAAAAAGATATTAGAAATTACAGACCTATCAGACTTTTATCAGTATTATACAAAATTTTTACTAAGATAATTACAACTCGTCTACAAAGAACAGTGGATTTCCACCAACCAAGGGAACAAGCTGGATTTAAAAGTGGTTTTAGTACAGTAGATCATATTCAGGTACTGAGAGAAGTTATAGAAAGGACAAATTAATATGAGTTGCTAATATGTGTTGGATTTGTAGATTATGAAAAGGCTTTTGATTCTATAAACATTTCTTCAGTGATTAAAGAATTGGATCATCAAGGTATAGATCCAGGATACTGTCATATTTTAAAGAATATTTATAAAAATGCAACAGCAACAATTAGACTACATAATGATGCTAGGAAAGTCAACATTGAGAAGGGTGTAAGGCAGGGTGACTCCATATCTCCAAAAAATTTTACAGCAGTATTGCAAGAAGTATTTTGTGAATTAAAATGGGAAGCTAAAGGAGTGACAGTAAATGGAGATTATTTAAGTCATTTAGATTTTGCAGATGATATAGTTGTTTTTGCAAATAATGCTTGAGCTGCAGGAAATGTTGCAGGAGTTATCAAATGAAAGTAGAAAAGTAGGCCTAAAGATAAATGTTAAAAAGACTAAAGTAATGTTTAATGGATTTTCTCAAAATATGTAAATAAAGATTGATTATGATGAGTTAGAAGAAGTTAACAGCTACATATACTTTGGTCAGATTATTAATACTGATGGAAACATAATGGATGAAATTAATCATGGAATTACACTTGTTTGAAGTGCTTTTGGTAGAAATAACTTGATATTAAAAGGAAATGTGCATGTGTTTGAAAAGGAAGGCTTTTAATAAATGTGTTTTACCAGTTCTTACTTAGGGATCTGAGACTTGGACATTTAATAGAAGAGCATACAGAGATTTCAGGCCACTCAAAGAAGTATGGGGAGATGCATGTTGGGAGTTACAAGAAGATATCGAAAACACAATATATGGGTAAGAGAATAAACAGGCGTTACTGACCTCATTGAAAAAATTAAAAGACTGAAGTGGAGTTGGGTTGGACATATTGCTAGAAGAAATGATAATAGATGGATAATTGAAATTTTAAACTGAATTCCAAGAGATTGTAAAAGACACAGAATGAAACCACATGTGAGATGGATGGATAAAAAATTGTGCAGGGGTGATGTGGAGAAGACAAGATAAAGATTAGAGATGGATTGAACTTGGAAAGACCTTCATCCTGCAGTGGATTGATAATGGTTGATGATAATGAAAACAAAAAATTGTAACACATTTAGTGAGAGGTATACTTTAAGTATAATTCTACAATGTAAAAATATAAGAAATTTAAAAAAACATTGGAACATACATATCAAAACAGACAAAACTCTCCATACAGTAGTGCCACTCAGTGCAAGCCAGAGTAATCAATGGATGCCAGAAAGCTTGTGCATAAAATCCCTATCTAGTGACTACTCATCCAATATCCCCAAATTAGTTTCCAGCTTGTGGCTTTTGTCAGTGAGGAGCCTTGTATCTGAGAGCATTGCACCTAGATCTTACAATTTAATGCAACCCTACAGCATCCACCTTTTATCTCTACTTAACTACAAAACTATGAGAATAAAATTGAAAACACAAAAATATTTTCAATCCTAGCTTATTAGCTTATGTAATTATATAGGTCTGAACTCATTTCAGTTCCCATACATTTTGGAGTCTTTGGTTCTTTAATAACCATAGCTACAACTATCCTATTAGGCAGGATTGGTATTAAACCACTAAACATCACATGATCACCATTTCTTATGCTTGCTCATAACTGTTATTAGAACAGGCAAAACTTTTCATACAGTAGTGCCACTCAGTTTTATTTCATAGTTTTGTAGTTAAGTAGAGATAAAAGATGGTTGCTGAAGGGTTGTATTAGATGCTAAGATCTAGGTGCAGTGTTCTCAGATCCAAGGCCCTTACTGATGAAAGCCACAAGCTAGAAACTAGTCTGAGGATATTGGATGAGTAGGCACTAGATAGGGATTTTATGCACAAGCCTTCTGGCATCCATTGATTACTCTGGCTTGCACTGGGTGACACTACTGTATAGAGAGTTTTGTTTGCTTTAATAACAGTTATAAGCAAGCATAAGAAATGGTGATCATGTGATGTTTAGTGGTTTAACTTATGTATCATAAAAGAAAAATTATAAGATATAAAAATATAGAAAATCAGAACACATTTTTGAACATAAATATCACAAAAGTATTCATTAATACTCTTTGGGTAGTAACAAATTATTATAATTAGTGTGAGATTTGCACTTGTTTATTTTTAACAAGTTTAGAAATATCTGTCTCAATTTTGCTCAGCTTAATGTTAGCTCTGATTCAATATTGAGTAAATTTCTATATTTTTCTATCGCAATGATAGCAGAATATCCACTCTCACACAAGTATGTGTTACTAAATGTCATTAAACATTTTAATGCTTGTTGAGAGTTCCAGATATTCTACCTGGGTAGACAGCCAAAATGAAACCAAGACAATATTTCAATTTCAATCCACTTACCACTAATAAGATACTTTGGCAATTGCATTATCTGAAATCTTTTCTGTAAATGCAAAGGGATTACAAATCAAACTTTCAGCAGTAAAATCTTCAATAAAATATTTTTGAAAACAATCATACAAATATTTTAAATAGTCTTGCATGTCATTAATGACATATCCGTTATTGATAAATTGTTTTCTTCTGAAAAATTATATAGAATGGAAAATACATTGAAATTCCTTTAATTGATTTGTTTTTTAAGAAATGGTAATTTATTTTTAAATGCTGTTATTTTATTGCTAAGATCAAACAGAGAATTGTTAGCTTGTTGCAAACTCGTATTTAAATCATTTGGCTGTGAGAAAATATCCCATAGGTATGTTAATCTAAATAGTCATTCTCATCAATAAGATGATCTTTTATTGAATTTCCATAAGAAAAATATTTATCTCAGAGCATAACTCAAAAGATTGGCTGAGGACTTTGGCTCATGAGAATCACCGAACTTGGTATGAAGTAACAGCATTTTATGTTCCATTCCCATCCCATTACATTTAGAATTGAAAATAAATAGGAATAAATATACTTTTGATTTTATCAAGTTAACGATTTTTACAGCTTCATTACTAGAACAGATCTTAAATTTGCAGGAATATATTTTGTAGCTAAAACTTCCTGATGAATTATATAATGTGTAGCTTTACACTCTGGTGCTACTTTTTAAATTTTCATTACTACACCTAATAACTGTCCAATCATTGTGCAAGAACCATCTGTGTAAACTTCAACACATTTGAACTAACTTATATTGTTGTTAATAAAATAATCATTGATTATTTTGAATATTTTGTTTGACATTGTTCGTGCAGATAATGACTTACAAAATAATATTTTTCTTGAATTTCATTGAGGAAATCATATATTTACAAATAATTGTGCTAATTTAGAAATGTTAAGTGCTTTCATATATTTTCAAAGAATAAAACTGGCATTCTCTTAATCTCTTGATTTAAATATTTTCAATATTTGATACCATATCATCTATTTGCCTTTTTACTGTGTTGTTTGATAGTGATACTCTATTATTTTCCTTGGCTGCTTTTTCTCCAAGTACAGATTTCACAATATTTTTAGTTAGTGGTAGCAATAAAGTTTTTCCAATTCTATATGCTTTACCACACCTGGTATATACAAACTTGCTAAATACAATTTCAGTACACAACTAATGTTAACACTGGTAAAAGAAGACACAACTGCTTTTTGATTATGAAATTCACATAGTTTTCTTTCAAAAAAATCAACCAGATTATCTTTTAAATTTTGATGTTGGAATAATAAATGTTTTTTCCAAAAGAGAAGGCTTCTAACATCCATTTGATAAACATTCAAAACATATAATATATTGTAGAGTAGGTTCAGTAGACTTTATGGAGAATCCATACTTTATATAGTCAGGATCATGCTGCCTACACCAACTAGATGTCAATGGTTCATCTTTGTTCATATCTGGCATTTTATTTTCTTTTGATTTGAAATAACTATATCTAGCCTGCTCTAAAAATCTCTTTATATTAAGGCTGTTGATTATCCTATTTTAAATGACAAAAAATAATAACTAAAACAAATAAATATGATTTGAAACTTAAATGTTTAATATTGCTACATCAATTGTTAAATATATAATGTTTAAAATTTATTAGACTGCACTTCATGGAATTAATAAAAGTCACTATATAATTCACAAAACAAAGAACATATTATAATTATTTTCAATACATTTGTGCTGGATATAACACTACAAATAACCATTACAAACAGATTTTATGACTATAAGTACCATCATATAGAAAAAGCATGGGCTAGTAAAAACATGGAATATTATTATTTTTCATCAAACTTTTACTTTGTTTTCACTTTTTAGTTAAAAAAAAAATTGTTGATATAAAAAATTCACCAATTATACTTTTATGATATTTTTTAAAAATATAAATGTTTTAAAAAATTATTTTATATAATATATTTTATTGCTATCGTTTTATTTGTTGTTTACTAGTAACTTTGCATTCATATACTGATACGCATATCAAATGGTTGGGAACCGCTGCCTATACTAACTCTAAGAACAGGATGATGTGTTTGTGCCCAATATTAATTGCATTTTAATTACATGCATAGTAATTATAAAATCTTATGAATTAGTATATTTGTCCATATATTCATGTACATTAATCTATCAGAAATTGTCTTTTGTTTTTCATGAACAAAGGATTTTTAAAAAATACAAGAGAATAAATTAATCAAAAAATGTAATAAAGTCAAAGCAGTTCTAAAAATTTTACCATCCCATGCAATAGCATACTTTTGTACCTCTTCTCTCAAAAAATTATTTTAATGATATTTTGAAAGTCATATTTTTAATGTAGGTCTTCAACATGATTGATCATAATTTCCTAATAGTTCATAATTTAATTTTAAAAATGACCATAAATTGTATTTTTACAAAAAGAAAGAGATGTTCAAAAGAAAGAAAATAATGCATTTTTGTTAATTTGTATGTAAGTAATACTCACTGCATCAAAGAGTCTGAATAACTAACTGCTAAAACACAAAAACATGATTGTAAATGTAATTAATTTAGATTTTATTACATATATAATGCAATAACTTAAATTTATTTACATTTTCTCTATTAAAGTGTTTCCCTAGTTTCATATTCGCAAAATCATAAATAAAGCTACTTTAATTTGATTTGTGACCCATTTCAAAAAATCATTATTAAAAATAACTGCATAAACTATAATATTATTTAGATTCTATTTTTTTAATTGATATATTCTTAACCAATTATGTTTGCTTGATCTCATTATTTCAATCTTTAAACCAAAAATATAAAAAAGCAAATTTTTTTAAATATATTCAACAATAAATATTTTTTAATAATAATTTTTTTAAAAAAATGTTTTATGGAAATTTATATAATAGATATTTGGACAAAGAAATGTCTGCATTAAAGGATCAATTGAGATTACTTTAAGATTGGCTGCATTTCCTAAATTTATGCTAACATAAAACTAAACATGAGAAATCATGAAGACAGAATAATGACCATTGGCACATTATACAAAATTTCAAATTAATTTAATCATTGTGAAATTTTTATATATAATCTACTAATTAAGAATAACAATTTTGATTAATATGTATGCATTTTAATAGTCAAGCTCAACCCATTACTAACAATGAAATTAGAAAGATACAAGATAGGAATTGTTGTTATTTAACACATGAAATTGAAATATTTAATGCATCATAATACTGCATTATTTTTAAATAATTATTGTTTTTAAAGATTAGATCATATAAGAAGTTTTATTATGTTAAAAATCTAGCCAAAGACAAGTCTGGTTTTAGCAGAATATGTGAATTTTTTTTTAATGATTTACTTTTCCTAAAACTTGATGAAATTTCACCACTTTCAAAAAAACTCTGCAAATTCAAGGCTGCATAGGCAGTAGAACCAGCCCTGGATAAACATAAAAATCAATATAAATATATTTAAATGTAAATATGAAAATCTGTATGTGTAAAACTGAGGAACCTAAGGAACATTGGTTTTTGCATGAGATGCTGAAGAAATATTATCAGCAGGTCTTTGGGTTTCATATTAATAAAATTAAGATAAGTGATAAACAGTTCCAGATAGATGTAAAATTAAAAATTAAAGACTCTGGGATTGATTTTTAAAGTGTTAAAAGTATATTGAGAGATATCAAGACGGGCATTTATTTTTATAAAAAAAAAAAGGACAAGTGAAATAAATTCATAAAAACGGTGACCTTATCAGAGTTCCTAGAAAAAAACAAAAATGTACATTAAAGAGGTACAAAGTAATATTAATTAAATTAATGATTCCAGTCAGATGATATGTAATAAATAAAGAGTTGATTAAGATAATTATTCCACTTACAAAAACAAATTCAATAGAAAATGAATTTTTTTTTTCTAAATAAAATACAACCAAACATTTAATAGGAATACATCTATACCAACAAAAAACATCATTTGATCTCTCATATATATATATTAAAATGTTTTCAAAAGCAGTTATTTTCACTCTATTCTACAGCTATCTACTGTAAGCATGAATAATCAATGGACACAATTCTTATATCCAAACTGACCAGTTTCTGGCTTTTGCATTCATCAATGGAGACTAGGATTCAAAACTGGAATCTAGTTACATTTATGCAAACTAATAACTACTTTTTATTCTTTTGTACTATTCAAGCTAAAAACCAAAATTTTAAATACCCTAAGATTTCAAAGCTAGGCTAATTTAATTGCAAATGTATACACTAATTTTGAAAATAGTTTTTTTTAAAATTCAAATTATTCTCTTAAATAATACAAAGAAATAAAATATGGCTGCTAAATGCATAGGTGCATTACAATTAGTTTTGAATCTTTGTCTTCACTGGTGAAGTCAAAAGTCCAAAACTCTTTTGAAAATGGAGATTTTGTACCATAGTACCATTTAATGTCCATTGATTCTCTAGCTTTGAATATTTAGATTTAAATAGGTGTAAATAACTGTTCATGTAATAATATAACAAATTGAAGCATATCAAATCTTCTAAATGCCATTTATAAATATAATATTTTATCTTTGTAGGACACATTTAGCCTTAGCAATCCAAGATAAAATGGTATGTCACAGTTTTATAGAATTTCAAAGATGAATATTCGGGAATGCTGGTGGATAAAGGAACATAAAAAAATCTAAAAATACTTGGGGATAGCTCCAACAATTAGATAGAGTCTTAAAAAAATCATAAGCATCTTAAATATCTTTACAATTGTTTTTATCAAAGAAATTAAAAGGAAAAAAAAAGTGTTGTAAAGAAAAAACCCAACTGATTGCAAAACAATGAAATAAATTTGGAGGGTTTTGGAGAATAAGCAACACTATGAGATAGAATCATAAGAATTTGGATAAGAATACCTTGATATTATTTTGAGCTTATTAAATCTGAATTAATTAAAGTGGAATAGAAAATGTAAAATCATTTTTATGGCAAACAGGGTGAAACTCCACATTCTAAATACAATCTTTATTAAAAAATTATGATGTGTCATCTAATATTTCTGTGACTGAAAAAATTAACTGATATAGAATGAAACAACTATATAAGCAATATTTTAAATGCTTATCATGTGAATAAATAAAATAGTTGGAAGGAAAATGAAAAAGCTTGCTTATAAAGCCAGCCAATCAAAACAAAATTCAGAAGCAGAGCCAACCCCAATTTGGGAAGCCATTATCTATTACATTTTGCTATCAGGCTCATCATGTAAGAATATTCTGAATTTCCAAATAAGATATATATTACAAAAAACTAATAATGTAAAGAAGAGTTTTGAAAAAGTCACACAGCATAAAAAGTGCTGAATAGCCTAAAATGTTAACCAAGTTAATAAAAGAACTTAAGATACCTCCATCAAGCAGCTACCAATTTTACATCAATGAAACTTTCTAAAACAATGCATACAGAAATGAAAGAGGGAGTTAGAGAAATTTATAAACAGTAAAATGCATTAACGTATGAAAAAAAGGAAACACAAAATATACATAGATGAGTAGACCATAATATCAAAAAGATTTATAACAATTTTTCCATTAATCTAGAGATGACAAAAATATGAAATAATGACTCCTCAGGACAGGAGAGCAGATAGAAATATCCTTCAACTAGCATAGTGAGCATAAAAGAATAACATTAGATTCTAAAAATTCTGAGTCAGATAATCTTAATGCAATCCAGTCATTAATTTGAGATCTGGAAGTGAAATGGGTTCTGGTTCTAAAGCATCTGAAATAGTCATAATGAGTCAACTGAGTTGAGAAAGCAGCAGTATTTAAGAAAAACAAAAAGCAGCAAAAAGAGATAATGTCCTAGTCAGTTCTAAGGCAGTTTCAGATGAAGAGAATTGAACTATCAATTTTTGAAAAACATAGCAATCAGTTAATAAGGAAATAAATAACAGTCATAGAAAGCAAATTAGGGGTAAATTATTCTTTTGGCCATGTGAGTAAAGACTAATTAATAAATAAATAAAAATTAAATGACTTAATGATTATGAATCCATAAGCAATTAAAGCACTGGGTGATAGCTAGACATGATCCATGAACATTGAACTCCTGAGTCTGTTACTTTACCACTCTACTATATCATGTTGAGTTATTTCATCTGATAACTGGGGCCATTTTATTCAAGCATCAATACAAATTTTGAGGAAACTTTTATTTTTCATTTAGATATTTTAGCTAAATTAAAAAATATGTATCACTTTTATAAATTTCAAAGAGACGTCTGCTCACTATTTGCACTTATGCTTATAATAGTAACCATTCATCTTACATATTGCTTCAAATCATTAAAACATAAGCAGCAAACAAATTTAAGAGGTAGGAATGAACAAAGTGAATACAATGAAAGAGAAAAAATAAAAATGAATATAAATATTGCTTTTTTTATAGAAACTATCTTGCTACAAAATTATGATTTCATAATAAAATATTTCTTGCAATTTTCTAGGATGAATTTGGCAATAACGGTGTATTTAATGATATCTATGTCTTCTTATTCATAATCCTATTTTCATGAAGATATATTTAATTCAAAGATGATTTATATTTACTTAGAGCCGACTATAGTAAGCTTAGATAAATAATCAACCTAGATATTATAATTCTATAAAATCCTTATCTTTAGATAAACAATTTCTGGATTTTTTCTTTATTAGTGAAGTATAGGATTCAAAGTTGGATATATCTAACAACTACTTCTACTCCATTATATTATTAAATATCAAAGTTTCAAATTCAAGCTAATTTACTTGCATAAATATTTAGATCTGATACCAGGTCAGTTTCTATATATTTTGGAGATGTCAACTCTGTAATATATTTAGTTCCTTCTATTCTTTGGTTATAGAACTGAGACTTCAAGAATGTATAGAAACTGATCTGGTATCAAATTTATATAATTATGCAAATGACTTAGCTTGGGTTTGAAAAATTTAGAGTGTTTTTTAATTCATTTATTAACTGGAATATTATAACAAAATAAAAATTGGATGCTAGATAATCTATGTTTAAATCCTAATTTTTACTAATCAAAGAAAAATACAAAACCTATCAGTCTGAAGATGGATATTTTATATCTCCATGTTATTTAGTGTTCATTAATTATACACGCTTACAGTAGATAATTCTAAAGTAGTGTAAATGAAATTGCTTTGGATCCATATGAGTAACCTTTTGAATGATCATGTGGTAATACTGTTGATAAAGATAATATTGATAGTATATATAATTTGAATATTATATATAGTTGTACCTACAAATGTATTGGCTGTTCTCTTAAATAGGAAGAAAATATGCACTAAATTCATGAAATTTGACATAACCAAGCAATAAGAAATGACTGCAAGATGATTATGTAATTAAATAAAATGCTACCTACTTATTTAAATTTGGAGACAAATATTCATGTTAATAAAATTAAAACACCCATTTCTAATCTTACAAATGGAAGGATTATAGATCTTAATGAAATGCTTGAAGAAATTCATTAATATTTTTTAGAAAGACATGTACCAGTGAAGTTATGTTATTTGATCTTATGAATTCTTTTATTGTTTCAATTTGTAAAATAAAGGAAATAGAATTTGTTGTGGTAAATATACTTCAAAAGATTTTGCTAAATAGATTGCTTTAGTCATAGATGAATGGTTATAAAAATCTCAGTGCAATAATAGGCAAACAAGAACAAGAAATCTAGACATGGTTTTGTTCCCAGAAAAATGTTTAAAAAATGTCATAAACAAAGCTATGATTTATATATTGCTTATCAATTTGATCAAGTCATTCTCTGCATGGTTTAGTATACTGATGGAGTGGCAAAATCTGAAGCTCAAGATTCATATATCACAATCTAATTCTGACACTTATAGTTCTGGAATTTCTTATCAATCTCTGAGCAACAAATTATATAATAACTTATTGTTCATATTTTACAGCTTCTTCATAATTGACTCAGTGGAAACATTATTATTGGATAAATCATAAGTATCTGAAATGAAAACTGATATCAAACAGGGCTGGGTATTGCTTTTTTAAGGTTTACTGCAATGGTATGAGGTCAGATTTTGGAGTATAAGGTTCTCAAATCAATTACTTCCAGCACTTGAACTTCTTATGAACTCCCAAACATCAAAACTATCCAATTATTTATTTATTTCAATTATCTTTTTCATTTTTATGACAGTGATCTTTGAAATAGTTTATAAATAGATTCATGAAGCAGATACTGGGATATGATATAGATTTTATGGTGGAATTTCTAATTTGAATCAAATAAAACAAAATCAATAATGTCATTACTTGGATTCTAGATTTACAATAAGCTGATGATTTCTTATCAATTCAAATAATGGCCTAAACAATATTTTTAATGTTTGAATGCAATCTGTCTTTTTTAATAAGTTATACAGTTTGAGAATGTGGATAAGTTAGAAATATTGCATTTTGAAATGAAACATAGATTCCAAAGTGTAACACTATATTTATCAAGAGATAGAATATTTCATTCCAGTGATATAATTAAATTAATTGCATAAATATTTTGGCAAACTTATTATTTTGAACTGAGACATTGATTCTCTATAACTATAACATAAAAGCATTTTATTTTTTTAAAATTAAGAATGCTCTATAAGATTCCAAAAATATAATGACAAAATTATAAGACCAAATGGTATGTTTTTTAGCTTAGGGAATATGGTTCGATAATTCCTGCAGAGGTCATAGCTAATCTGAGAGATGCAAATTTCTTTTTCAATATAGTTACATAAATCAGGTGTATAGGTTAAGGATCATGACTAGCTAGCTATGCATTGGTAGATGAATAATGTTAAATTATAATGTTATTAAGAGATCAGTTTGGTTATAATATGTGTTTCATAAGAATGTGGGATATTCAATAATAAATTGTATCTGAGAGATACAGCAAAATAATTTCTCAACTGAAACTAAAAATAATTAAGAAACTAAGTATTTTATTATGTATATGTAATAAAGACTAATTTGCAATGTTTTTATTTTTCACATTTCAGTACTGATAACAAATACATTCATGACTATCATTGCAATGTTTTGACCATGATCTTTATATTTCTTTGTTTAATATTGATAAATTGTTACTGAAAATAAATAAAAAATCATATATTTTATTTAAAATACAAGACTAAATTTACAGTGTTTTTATTTTATTTTTTTTTAATTTCAGCACACACTAGAAATGAATTTATTTTTTGGATACATATAACTCTACTGCAATTTTTTTAACACAATCTCCACAGGGTTAAATCTTCTATTATAAAGGTACATGTTCATTGAATGAAACATGTGAAGCAATTAAACAATAACAGATTTTCTAAAAATATGTATTTTATGGTAAGTTTGAGCACAATTTTTGTGAAAGAGAGAAACTTCATTAAAGTCTCAAAGAGACTCAAGCTTTCATTCAGAAGATATGGCTGAGAATAGAATTAGAGATCATTAAAGTCATTCAAAAATAAAGTTTACTGTAGAATAAGTTAAAACATAGCATTGTAGAAGTCAAATAAACCAAATTAAAAAACTACCATGTGATATATATGATTGTATTTAATAGCTAGAGTAAAAATTGTGAACACTTTCAATATAAACAATAGAACTGCTCTCTAGTTATTATAAATTCAATCAACTTTTATAAAATGATAATGCTTTTTTTCTGCAGGCCCAACATATTATATGAGTAATTGATTTAATCAAACAGCCATAGGCATAAATAAATATTAAATCAGCTGAGATTTTAAGACAACTTTATTTAAATTGACTGATATTTTAAATGTATAGATCAGAGCTATTTCTCCTCATTTTAAGATGACATAAATAATCATGAATCTAATTTAAAATAATAATACTACAGTGTTAAAAAATATTTAATAGTCAGAACAATAAACTGAGAATTGTCAATATAAATAATTGGATTGTCTTCTAATAACTAAAATGACTCTAAAAAATAATTGCTTCTTTCCAAGATGTTTGTTATTTATTTTTCTAGTTTTTTTTTTAGAATTTGATGATAAACACACTTATAAATGTCTTCTAATAATGATAAATGTAATGGCTTTGCAACTGTACTTGTCTGACAATTTTTTTGCATAAACACACATTTTACTAAATCTTACTATTCTAAATTTATAAATGTAACTAATAATAGATAATTATGCATTAACTGATTGATAATAAGTCAGATTATCCAGGGATTAAAAATCCTGAATTTGCTTGTAATGCACAAAACAAGATAATAAAAAATCCATTTTGATATTCTTCATAAAAAAGAGCTAAATATCCATTCAATAAATAACTAAGTTGTCTATCAAGTGGCTATCTAACAGTAGCAAATTTCTCTATTCAATATTGAAATGGATTCTAATCTTTATGACTATACAAGCAATTAGTGTGTTTTCATTTTGGGTTAATAGCTTTATAGTTATCCAAAAAGGTAAAAGATGGGTGATCTGGCAATGCATCAGATCTAAAGATCCAAGTGCACTACTGTCAGATCCACGACTCCTCAATGATGAAAGATATAGACTAGATACTAGTCTAGGAAAATTGAATGAGAATGTACTCATTACTCGATTAAAATGCACAATCTTCTAGAAACTATTGATTACTATAGCTTGGGTGGCAATATTATATAGAAAAATTTTCTATTGTTTTAATAGCTCATGTAAGCATAAAAGAGTGGTTACATGATGTTTTAATGGTTTAGGTGATTATCTGCAAAAATCTTAATTTGCTTGGATTATTCTCAGGTATCTAAAAAAATGTGTCATTCAGATTTGAATTCAAAATCAAGGGAATAGATAAGTATATTAACTCCCATACCAAAGCCCTTTTCTTGATGACACATTAAAATATTTACTTTTCTAAAAAGACACAATTTATAATAAAAGCAACAACAATGCAAAGTATTTTAATAAATTGTAGATATGTTTTAGCTGTTCTTACTTATGAATTTGAAACTTGGGACACTTAACTAAAGAATAATACAAAGACTTTAGACAACTCAATGAAGTATGGAGAGATATATATTGGAAATAACAAGAAGGGATTGAAAATGAAATAATTGGATTCTTGACATCATTGAAAGAATTAAGAAACTGAAATGAAACTGGGTTGTACATATTATTAGAAAAAATAATACATGGGCAAGAGATAAAAAACATAGAAAGAAGCATGAATGAGATAAATAAATGAAATAATGAAGATTATTAAAGTGATATATGAGAAAAGAGGCTATAGATTAGAGAAACTAGTTTATGCTTGGAGAGACTTATTTTGCATTGGATTAATAATGGTCAAAATAATGATGATTTTAGTAAGTAAAAAAAGCTAAATAATCTTTAAACGACTCGCTATTTTTTTAAAAAAAGACTTTCCAACTATTTTATAAAGGAAAAGTGAAATAGAAAGTATTACTTTCCCAGTACTAAGTGGTGATAGTTTTGCATCCTTCTTATACTCTCTCTCTAACTAAGAATTATTAGAAATCAATTAGCAATCAATATTAACTGGGTTATTTGACTTCAATATGATACGATTATTTAAAAAAATAAAAATGCCTGCTAGAAGCCTAAACATTTTTTAAAGTTACACTCCATCTGAATTTAGACCTATGACACTTTTTTAAATATTGCAATATAATTAATGGTAAATTTAATAATGATATTAAAAATTGGAACATAATCATAAGAGCTAAACTATTAAAGAACTATTCAATTATTTTGAAAAAATCAAATGATTTAGTAATCATATAAAAATATTTTCTAATAATAAAAACATGAATTTAAAAATGTGACTTTAAATATATAAAGTAATCGCCACATTTCCGAAAGTTAACATAAAAAATTAATTTAAAAAAATTAAATATCGTAAAGGAGCTATTATGCTCCGGTACTCCAGATAACCAGATATTTTTCTTTTACCATCGCAGATCTAAAAAAAAAACTAACTAGATCAATTAGCCCACAACATCTGCAGCAAATTAAACTGCTGAAGTTTAACAAAACTATACAAAACTCTCGGATAAAAAAGATTTTAATTTATGAAGTTAATATCAAATAGTGTATGTATAAGTCAACTGTTGACAAGATCACTAACAATGAAGAGAAAAGGCTGATGTTTAGGGTTTGAAGTAAGTGACTTTATAAAGTCATAACCAGATGCTATATGACACGTTTAATTAAAAACTAAAGAAAAAAACAGGCGGTCAACTGGTGAGCAGTAGGAGCAATAATCTTTTAACACTGAAATTCTGATATCAAGTGACTCAGAAGCTGTCTGTAATAAAAAAAAAATGAAATGATGACAATAATTCGAGATTAAATCTAATCAGTTTTAAATTAAATTAAAAATATACACATATATTTTAAATTACATTTTAAGTTAGTTTTTAAATGTAAAATATTGTAAATATAATATACGTGCAATATACATGTGTTATTGGGATACGACTGTCTACAATTCGGACAAATCTGAGCTGAGAGAATTTTAAGTCTTTTAGAGCTCAATCTGGTTTAGAAGTTAATTAAAACAGGCTACCAAATATAAATTTAGCTATTTTTAGTTAAAGGAAAAGCAAGAATGAAATTTGCTGAAGTCATTCATTGCTAGCAATTGGAAAATTTCGGGAATGATGTCTTTTCTTTCATTGTTCTTCTATGAAAAACTGTTAAGGAACTTTGCCCAGATGTAGGCTAATTAAATATTTTTTTTATCTATATATACTCCGCCTACATGTATATAAATTAATCAAGTTTTATGTACATTTATATCCATATCATCCTCATATTAAACTATAATTTTGATTTTCCAACTAAATTCTGTAAACTTTGTAATTTCAGTCAACCATCTTACTTGATATTTTTGAATTCTTGGCGCTTATTTTATAAATATTCTTTTCATCATACAACATTACTCACAGTTTCTTTATTCTCCAGATCAAAATTTTAATTTATTCTTTCTCTATGCTGTTTTAAAATCTGATTTATAAAAACCTCATGTGTCTTTAAATAATATATCTATATTAAAGTTTTGTTTTTTATAAGTGCATCTCTCATTACAATTCCACCTTGCTGCAACCATCCATCTGCACAAAAGTCAGACCCTCTCTCACTACGCATGCATGTCTAAACAATCGTTATTCTTCAGATAATCTTAAACATAAACACATGGAATAACTCAATGCCATCTCTAGTTCAAGTGTAATATCTTTTTTAAAAATATATATTAAAACTTCCACTCAACAAACATTTCTGAAACATATAAAAACTTCTGATAAAAACAAATACATATATAGAGAGAAAAAATTAGTATAAAGCTAAATTCACTAAAATATATTTATTGTTGGATTAGTGTCAGACTTTTATAATTATATAAGAAAGTTTGCTTGGGTTCAAAATCTAAGAATACTTTCAAATCTCAAATTATTCTGAATAGTTTAAAAAGAGAAAAGAGTAGCTGCTAAATATTGTGGGTTAAAATTCAATGTTCCTCACTGATAAAGATCATTAAATAGTAATTAGTCTGGAGATGTGAATTTAGTGCTTCTAATAACATCATCGTTTAGTTAGGCCTACAAAAGATGGCTCTGGATAGAGTAAATAGAGAAATACTCTTCTTAATGCAAATATATAATAAATTGTAAATTATTATATTTAATTTTAAGTCTTAAATGGCATATGCATTATAGTTATTTAAGTATTCATTGTACAAATATCACATTTAAAGTTAACTTAAATATCATACCCATTATCAATGTTTTTAACTGTTTTTTTTTATTATTATCTCACAGCACACTTGAACCTATAGTTAAACTTCTGTGGTACACTTAAATTATGATGATCAAAAAAAGAATATATTTTTGATGATTTATTTATTAACACAAACAAAACAATTTATGATAATAATGATACTCATATATAATCAATTTACAGGGATTTTAAGTTTGATATGCACACTCATTGTGTTTTAGACTTCTTTTGAAAATTATTTAATTAATAATCTTTAAAAATGTGTGTCACATCAACAATTCTTTCATGGCACACAAGTGTTCTGCTGCACTTTGGTTAAAAATCACTAGCTTAGGCTTTCAAGATTTCATACCAGTAGGCATTATCAGATCCACCAATTCCATAATGCCATTTATTATGATTTATGAAATGTTAGCCTATATACTTTTATGATTTCAGAAACTCATATATAGTGTAAAATTGTAATCATGGCTCATTATCACAATAATACATTACAATATGCATTGAAACTGCTGTAAAGGATTCAAAACAAGATGAAAATAAATGTTTCACTTTTATATGACCTTACTTTAAGCATTATAAATATATAATAATGAATTGAAGTGTGTTATATAGGTCTACACATATTCTAAACTTTTAATTGAAAAAAATAATAATTATTAAGTAATCTGTTGAAATAAAAAAAACATTTGGAAATAAATGTGATGAACAGCTAAGATCCAAAGAAATGGATTATACTTGGGGAGACTTTCATTCTGCAGTGGATCAAAAATGTTTAAAAATAATGATGACTAAATAATCAAATGATTTTGCTCAGGAGTTCTGAAGAAGTTCAAGCATGAGAAATTACAGAGATGCAGCTATGATTCATGGATTTTGAACTTTAGAGTCTGCCACCCTAGTGCAGGCTAAAATAATCAAATGGCTTAATTCTTAAAAGTTCATTAAAAAAATTGAGCACCAGAAGTGAAAGATATGGGCTGCAATTCAAGATTTCAAAATTCAGAATATGCCACTTTGCTACAATATCAAACTGTACATGATATAATGATGATGACAACATTAATAAAGACTCAGATTTTGATAGAATAAATTTTTAAAAATGTTTAACTTCTAATCAAGTTTTCGAGTACAGTAGTCAGCACATGGCCAATCCAACTAACAATTTCATACTGATTGGCAAATGGCTATTTATCTATTCTTAGCTAGACAATAAACTAAGATTGGAAAACTAGCCAATTTTTTTTCATCTGGCAACTGGAAAGCCTAATGAGTATTGTCTTTTCTTTTAATGTTCATATAAAAAAAAATATTTATCCTGTAATTGGCTATCAAAAGGTTGCTTTATCTCTAAATTCTTAGATATAAATATTGGAACTGAAATGGAAAATAAAACCAAAGTTCATTATTCTTTTTTAGATTTCAAATCCAATTCAATAATAATACATGACCATAGTAAATATGAACTAAACAATAGCTGGAGAAATTTGCTTAAATGACAGTATTGGTATTATAATTATCAGATCATCATCAACAATAATCCAACAAAGTTTAAAGAATTGTTTAGAAAAAATTTAATTGTTTAGATTTAGAATACTTATTAGATGATTAAATATTATTATCTCTTAGAAAGGTAAAATATTTCACCTGAAAAATAATTTAATCTTCATTATATTAAAGATATTCTTTTCTAGTGATTGAAAATTCTGAAGAAGAAAAAAAGAACAAATAAGCCATCACTCCTAAAATATTTATTGATTTAATTCTATGTAGCATATCCTAAAATGTACTACTAGATATCCATTAACGATGTTCAAAATATCTTTCATTCTTAATGCATTATTCATATTAAATTTTGGAAAACCACATTCTTCCTGACACATATCTCACTATGATTATTTAATTTCCTATGACAGTTTCAACTGTTTAGCTGTATTCTTTAGATTTAAAATATAATCATATTAGTTTGCAGTTTGAATGGTTAATTGTGAGGTATTTCAGAATGTAAGATTAAGCTTATTATTTTAGATTTAAAAAGAATATTATAGGAAATAAAAACATAAATTAAAATAATATAAATTTCAAAACTCAAATTTTTTTAATAATAATATAAATTATAGTTTGTGCAGATACCTAACATATATTGTGTTATAGAGATGTGTATACATGTTTTTGATTTATATGTTTAATTATACATATTAATATAAATATACTCTTTAATTTATAGAAATAGTTAACTTATTTATAATATATATTTAGAATATTAATTAATAAATGTACATGTAAGTGTATATATGTTAACATGAAAATATTCATAGATTACAGATATAAATGATATACTTTACATTTCATCCATGTATGATTTTGATAAACCACTAAACATCACATGATCACCATCTCTTATACTAGTACATAATTGTTATTAAACAAGGCAAAACTCTTCATATAGTAGTTAAGTAGAGATAAAAGGTGGCTGCTGGAGGGTTGCATTAGATCCTAAGATCTAGGTGCAGTGCTCTCAGATTCAAGGCTCCTCACTGACAAAGGCCATAAGCCAGAAACTAATCTGGGGATATTGGATGAGTAGGCACTAGATAGGAATTTTATGCACAAGCCTTCTGGCATTTATTAATTACTCTGGTTGGCACAGGGTGGCACTACTGTATGGAGAGTTTTGCCTTGTTTAATATGATTTTGATAAGAATGTTCTGATGTTTTAGCATGATTACAAAGTCATAAACTGGACAATGAATAGAATATTATAAAACGGTTGTAAAAGTGATATAAACACTGGTTTATAACAATGTTAAAATTCCATCAATAGAAAAACAGGTATAAAAATTTAAAAAAAATGAAAGAAAATTTTTAGAGTAATATGTTTTTTAAAAAATTCTTCCAAATAGGAGGATGTTTGCATGTGTTATCGTGTTTATTGGTGCAATTTGGTCTTTTTAGTATTTTGATGACTTCTCTAATCTTACATTGGTAGAGAATGTCACATCTGAATAGAATCCTGTTTAGTAGAGAAATCAATATTATGACCTTAATCTATAGCCTGGAGTGAGAATGTTGATGATAATGAGTGTTCTTTAACTGCATTAGCATGTTTATATCTTGTAATATTGATGCAATGATTGTTCAATACTTATGTAAGTAGCTTTATGAATGCTACTTGAAATTTCATAAACTCCATGCTATAATATAAGGAATGAAATCTTTAGGCTTGAGTTATGATATTACTATTTTTTTTTTGTAATGATGCTGTTTTTATATTGTAGCATTTTAGTATTTGTCTAATACTGTCTAGTTCCTTTCATATAAGGAACACAAATCCTAATAATTGTTTTTTTTTTTACTTTGTTTCTTATTTTGATTATTTTGGGTTTGAATTAAGGCTTAGTGAATAATTTTATTATTACAACCATTAACTAATAAAATTAATAAAAACTCTGTACATTATATTTCTCTTTTAAAAAATTTTAAAAAATAATACAAATGATATTCTCATCAGTTTTATTTCTATGAGAATTTTTAACAGAAAATTAACTATTTTTAATATACTTGATTAACCTCAAATCATATAAAATTATTAAGAAATGTCTAAAAGATTTATTTTACGAAAAAATGTTCATTGGAAAAATTGTATAATTAAAAATTAATCCATATAGCTATTATATTTAGAAAAATAAGAGCATATCTCTAATAGCAATGTCATTCCAAAATAGCTTGAAAGATCTTTTTCTTTGTGAGTAGGGAGTGTTTTTAAGTTAAATAAATGAGAGAAAAGCTTCAGAAATAGCAGATCTATTATTAATTTTACTATAAGACCTTCATATAAGTAACTGATAAAATTATAAATGAAGAAAAGATATAAGCTATGTTTGTAAAACATGGGAGTATTATGTAATGGTAAGCAATAATAATATAAAAATTACATTTATTTGACCAATAATATCATTTTTGACAAATTAAGTGCAGCTCTCCATTCTAGTGCCATCTATAGTAAGATTGAGTAATCAATGATTAACAAATCATGATGAATTAAAATTTTTGTCTATAAACAATAGAGTTAAAGATATTTTACAAGATGCAGAATTGCATTTCTTCTAGAATTTAATCACAAACTTCATTAATAAAAGCAAAAGCCAGAATTCTGTCTGGAATGAAAATTTATATCCAATGTTATTTTATAATCATTGATTACTCAAAAACATATTATAGATGACCCTAAAGTGAAAAACTGCTCTTGTTTTGTCATGTACTGTCACATAAAGAATTAAATAATTAGTTACAAATTCTTTTACTAGTCAATTTGAGAGATCCATTTTCTAGTTGTTAATTCTGTAAAAAAAATATTTTAAATGAACTGATCGCTTTATTGATCACCAACCCTGATTAGATATTTTTGATGTGGATTAGAGCATGATAAATAAGAATCTTTCTGACTGATCAATAAAACAGAAAAATGTCAGTAAAATTTTTTTGTATCATTCTTTTATTTTAAAAATATTCAATTCTAACAGAGTTGTCTACATCACATAACATTTTAAAAAATTGTTATGCTTCTCAATGTATCTTATTGGTGGTTGAAAAAGTTATCATAGTTGTTAAAATGTTTCTTGTCATATGATCTTTAAAGTTACTCTTGATCTGGAGAACTAGCATTATTTGTTTTTAAACATTTCATTAATTTTATCCAACATCATATAATTGCTATTTGCAATTATATTGGTAATTAATTTAGTAGAGATAATTATTTTTTGTATCACATGCGCATAGTAGAATAATTAAATAATTCCACAAGTCTTTATTTGCAAAATATTGTTTAAAAACTATTGTATTCTCTGATGAAACAATTGCAAAAATTATAAAATGTTACTTTATCTTGATGATATGTTTTACTTTTTTTGTTGACAACTTTGTATCAATCTTGAAAACAACATAACATTACATAATGCTTTTCAGTGGTAATTTCTCATTCTCTCACCCTAGAGTTGTCAATATTTATTAGCTTAATAAATCCCTATTCAGTCCTTGCCTATCCATATATTCATATTACTTCCTGGTTTATGAATTCATTAGTAAGAAGTTTTTGAATGTCGGCCTATTGCATGTGGACTGGAATTGATTTGTTTTTCAAGCAGCTATATATTATGATGTCCTTAGTTTATTAATAACTATAGACAGTTTTATGGTTTGTTCAGAATTATAACCAATAAAACATCATATGATTCCAACTTACATAATGTTTTTCAATATTGAATTCTTTGTCTCTCACTTCAATAATGCCATCTAATATAAACTTGAAAAATCCAAAGTTTTCACTGATGAAAATCATAAGCTGGACAGGATTTCATTAAGCTGTATCATCTGCTTTCTATTAATTATTCAAGTTTATACTAGTGGCAGAACCAGAGTGAGAGAAAAAGAGGATTTGATGTTGAATATCATTATTATGTAATGTTTTACTGATTTCATATCAATACTGATCGAACAATAAAAATGCTTATAGTTATTAATAAACTAAAAACAACAATATATAAATAGAGAATTGGTTTCAGATTTATGTAACTATACAAGCAAGTTAGTTTAGATTCAAAATAATACGTTTTTGAATTTGTGCTAATGGCTGATTAACAAATAAAAATAATAAAAGATAGCTGGAGAAAAAGTTCATTATTAGATCTAAAAAATCCAGATGTATTAGACCAAAATCCAAAACTCCTCACTGAATATAAGTTAAAAATTAGTCTGGGAATATATAAAAATCAGCATTGAATAGAAATGTATTAAACATCATCTTTTAGCATCTATTGATTACTACCCAAAGTGGCATAAGGATGTGGGACAAAGAGAATTAAATCAATCTTTCAGAATCTCACTGATATTTCATTGTATTAAGCATTTTTAATACCTGTTAAATCAGTACTGGTTATTTTTATAGTTCAATAAATCATTTTTGTAATAAATTCCTATGGAGAAACTACTTTTGTTGAGCATTATGGCTATCTTTTTTCACAATGTGTAAGCAATTTAATCAACCTTTCTAAAAATTTAACTAATATTTTCACCAGTATTTTTTTTTCTATATTTGCTTCTGAGAAATGCTCTTTTACTACTTGGGGTGGATTTTTATTATTGTATTCGAAAACTGTTTACATTTTAAAATTTCTGTGATATTAAGTTTCTTAAATATTAATAATGTTATTAAAAGTAATCATAATCTTGACCATTCAGTGAATAAAGTTCTTAAACAAATGATGAATTTATTTTGGAAATGTTAGATCTATTTTAGACTTGCTTAATGCTTTTAACTTGACTTTATTTTAGGAAAATAATTGGTTTATATTATTATCAAAGATAGTCAAAAATATCAAGAGCAGAGATCTTCTCACATTATCTACAGATAAGTAGGATTATAAGTTCATCACATAGCTTCTGGTTGCCCAATCTTTTTTTTTTACTTTCAAGTGATATTATTATTTTATATGATTTTGGGCAATAGAATGGCAGATTCTTAGAGCTCAAGATTTATGGATCGCGACCCAGCTTCGCAAATTCTAGAGCTGGAACTTTCTATGAAAAGTCGGAACAACAGTCATTCGATATATATTGGTTGAATCAGTTACTTTCAATCATAAATTATTGTTATTAATGAAAATATTTACTTTAAGAATACTTATTATCATTATATTTTTACTTTTATTATCAAAAATTAAAAAATTTGCTCATAAAATAATAATCTATAATTGACCTTTTTTTTTTTAATATTTCATCTAATTACCAACTTCCTTCATTTTTTTTCCAAACTTGAGATTGGAAAATCATTATTTGATGACTGCGATAATTTGGAAAAAAAATTAGCAAATTAAATAACTGCTAGAAGTAAAAACATATTGAAAAAAAGGCTAATTAAAAAATAATTTAATTGCAAGTATAATATATATCAGGAAATAATAATAAAATCGTCTAAATTTTTATACTAACTTACAGTTGCGATTAATTGTAGCTTGTCCGAAGACATATTCAGAGAGAGTAGAATCCAAAATTAAAATTTCAGAAGGCATTGGGTAAGTAAAACTTACCTCCCCCCTCTCTTTGAACTATTCTTTCACGTTAAGGTTCAGTTAGTTTAACAGAGAGTAAATCCGCTGGGAGAGAAGGATCACAGCTTTTCATTCTCATCTAAAATTTAAAGTTTAAAAAGGGGGTTTCAGACAGTATTATGCAAATTAAAATTATTCCCCTTCCTTTATTCAGATTTTTATATTTACTCTGCTGCTACGAGTTTGTTTAGATGGGAAGATAAAAATGAGAACAAATTTACACCCACAATTCTAATTTAAAATGAAAAGAGTTAGGAAGCATTATCCTTTTTTTTTTTTATCCTCTTAAGAAATTCTATTTTTGTGACATCTCATAAATAATTAAATAACTAAATGTAGTATTCTGTAATTGTTAAGAAACAATGTATATAAAGCCAAGAAAACTTTACATAATCCCAGCTTATATAATACTTTTCAATAGCAAATTTTATTTCTCATATTGCTGGCTTTATTATCAATTACAGTAATCAATAAAAAAGAAGTGCATTATATCCTTAAAAAATCCAATGCAGTAGATCCAGATACAATATTCATTACTAATGAAAGTAAAAAATTTAAAAAAATATCTGGAAAAATGAATAGTTAATCACTGAATAGAGATTTATTAAGTGCTACCATATGGCATATCGGAATTGTACAGAATTCCTAGGCATTCTGTATAAAATGCTTAGAACTTCATACAAATCTTAAGCATTCTATAAAATACCAAAAGGGAATTCAGCAAAGTATAAAATACTCTCAGCAATAACATTTAATGTTGCAAAGTGAGTATTCATGACTTTCAATTACATTTGCCAAGAAAACTAGTGGTACACAGACATGCCTAAACTGCCACTGATTTATTCATGCTTCCTGTAGACATCAATATGATGAAAGTGAGAGCATAAAAGATTAAGTGTTGTGTACTCTTAGCTTCAATATTAAAAATGCTATTGAAGGTAAAATTCAATCTAAACTGAATCCGGAAATACAGGCCATAAAAAAATGAAAATGGATTCTAATAAAATATTTTCTCCTGCACCATTGGGGACCAATATATGAGTTCCTTTTTCAGATGTTGACAAGAGATGGGGTGACATACAATCTGCTTAGTTTTTATGAGTGTGACAGATGATGGTTTTTCCCATCTTGAAACTGCTGAACGAATTTTAAACCAACTTTTTGCCAGAAAACAATTCACTTTATATTCTAGGACATACTAAGAATTGGTGATTTTTCTTACAAAGAAATAGATCTCTGGTCAGCCACTTCCTCTCAGTCCATTAATAATAACCAAACATTTATAAGATGTACTTGCAGAACCAAATGCCAAAGTATAAAGTGTTTATATATATATATATAAAGGCAATTAAGTGAATTTAAAGTGTCATTTCAGTCTACCTTCTAGAAACAAGCAATTCTGCACTGGACTTTTTATGTTAAAAAATATTTGTTACATTTTCATATGTATCTTTCCAATAAAAGTCTTTTCCATACATTTCAAAAAAAATATTTGGCATTCTTTATAATGCCTAAGTATTCTATGCAATATCTAGAGAAAGTATGTGAAAAATAAAAATGAAATTCCATACTTTGCCCCAAAACATCATGCAATATACAGAATCCCTAAGTATGCTATACAATGGCAACTTTTCACAATTTTCTGATAACATATATATACACCATGATATTTATAAATCTTATGGTTTGAGCATTTTAAAATTCTGTTGCAACCATTTAAATCTTTTTTTATAATTAATTATTCACATTTTATTAATACTCAGAAAAAAATCAAAATTGTTTATGAAATGGATATATATTTCTAAAAAACATTCAAGAATATTTCCTAGTGGATCTTTTTGAAATAATGCTATCGGTGAGTGCCAGTGCTGTAATCAGCATCTGACATTTCCCACTTTTTAATTTGTAATAATTGTTTTGCTATATATAGAATATGTGCCAATAAAAATATGACTGGTTCTCTCTCCAAGTTGCCTACAATACTATCACTAAATCAACACATGTTAGATAGCAATATAATTTAACTATTCACCACTAAAAATTTTAGCAAGTAGATTGTCTGGATCATGACCTTAACCCATGATGGAACAATGAGCTAACATTAAATTTTCTTTTGAATTAGGCAAAATTATGATTAAAATATTTGAAATGATTCAAACTGTTTATAGTAATAAAACCATGAGTTTCAAAAATATTTTAAAATGGTTCACAAAATTTTGTGATTACAGGGAGAGTACTGACAATCATCTATGAAGGAACACAGCACACTGATATATTTTGTGCCATAGTACATATTCAGGACATGCTAGCATTTTAAATTTTTTTATGGTAAACAACTAAATTATGTTACTATGAATATATATCCCATGTGTATATAAATATGTTTATGATAAAAATTTAATGCACTTCTTTTCTAATGGTATTGAGGTTTTGTTGCTGAATTGTATGTACATTAAAAGAATTGATAAAAAGCATATTTGTTAATTAATGAGAATTTATTGACATATATATGTGCTTGAAAATACTTATTTACAATAAACAAATGAAAAAATTAACTGGTCTATAATTTTTATTAAAAACATATGAAAAAGATCAATATTTCAAAAATTATAAGCATTTAGAAAAACAACTATGTGGTTTAATGTATTGGTAGAATGAGAGCTTCCAGACTTAAAGTTTATGGATTATGGCTGCACTGTGTCACTTTCAATTTCTTGGAATTTAAGAGCCAATATATCTGAATCAATTCTCAGCTAAATAAAATAAAATCTCCATTGGTTAAGTGATTGAATCAATTGCATATAATATGTTACTTGCATGCTCAAATTTTAAATGATATCAGAGCAGCTAATTGTACAATTAGTTATTAGGAAATCCTAATGTTTTGTCCTAAGTAGTTTAATGCAATAATAGGCTCTAGCAGCTAAAGATTTCTGGATTTATTATCTGTGATTAAAGATTGTATGTTTCCTGAAACAACTCCTTATATGATTATTTATTACATAATTGTGAAATAAAAAATGGAATTATGTGTTAAAACTATTAGCAGTGGGTTGAGTAAACTTAAAAGTTGCTAAATAGTCAAACTTTAAATGAAATAAGCACATAATATGTGAAATCTGATGATAGAACACAAATATGTATAGAAACACTGAAGAAAAATTTAAATCTTTTGAAGCATTAGTAAATAATGGATAACCATAGATAAGCATTTAGTTTCAGTTCTCTATAATTGTCTTTTTGTATGTTATAATACATAAAGCTATGTTCTTTTTTTTTAAACATGTGATCAATATAATTTTTAATCAGCCTCATGTATTTCTGATACTGGAAGTTTAATTTTCTAAAACCAAATTCATTTCATTGGTAAATGATTTGATTATTCTTAACAAGTATGAGGTATTAAGTAATTATAGTTCTTGGAAATATCAATAACATATAAACTTGATTTTTCAAACAGTAATTATTGAACTCTCAAAAATAATATAGTAATAAGAAATACAATATTAATATCACCTATATTCTTTATTACTGTTTACAATGCTTTTTTACAATCCACTATTGACAGTTTTGATTGCCCCAGAAATCTTCTTCAGAACTATAATAAACATAATACAAATATGTGATTATAAATATACATAAACATATATTTTACATTATATATGTTGTAATGATCAAATCTGTACATTCACACAACAAAATCCAGAGTTTTAGTAAATCATCCCAAGGCTGACCAGCATAGAGTGGTATGAACCATGTTGTCTGATATGGCCCTAGTTTCTTTACTAATGCTCAAAGATTTATCACCTTGCAGATAACACATCCACAACAGCATTCTCTTTCATCACGTGCCGGCAGTAGAACATTGGTAAAGCACAAGACTATGAGAAATTGACTAACTAACTAGTATAGCTATATAGACTAGGTGTGTGGTGGAACATAATTATAAAATATAAATTGTGATTCTTAACTAATGATTAAGTAATCAATAATGACTTAAGAATGAGCAACATTGAGACATGAAACAAAAGTTAAATTTAAAATTAATTTAATGAAAACCAAATAATAAAATTAATAAATGAAAATAATGATTATAATGTGGCTATATAGGTTATCTCACTCGCAGGTGATTAAGTTAGGGATACAATTTAACATTTGAGTTTTGGGTTCACACACAAGTGATGTTTGAGGATATAATCATTTATGGTTTTCTTAGTTACATGTAGCTTTAATTTACATATACATATGTGACAGTTTAAATCACTCACAGGTAACATTAATTATTCTGGTTACAAATTAATTACATTATTATATTTGTCATATATCCGTATATCACCCATAGGTGATGATTTTAATATGAGTATTTACTGTTTTTATATAGCGTTTCCAATCACACACAGGTGATTGTAGTTTGGGTTACAAATAATTTAATTTACTTTGCTATATATATATCTCTATCACTTGCAGGTGATGAAGAAATTATACGTTTAAAATTAGTTTCATGACCTTAAGATTACTTTATAACTCAGTTAGTTTGCTCATGACTACCTATGCTTAGTTTATGCTATATAACAGGATCTAGATCCACTCTAGAGCTAGCAGAAGTGATTATAAACATTTATAAAGAAATGACATTTTATTAAGCATGGATACTTAATATTCTCTATATAGCTTATATGCCTATGAAATTAGATTAGAATTCAGATCAAGGCTGAAAAATACAATTATTATGGTGGAATGAACTGATGATTGGCAGTCAGACTTCAGATACCAAGGCATATAGAAAATATAAGATCTGAGTCCCTGCATTTCAAATGTGCCTTTTCAAGGGATTTGTACCAAGTACCAGTTCGCTTTTTTACCGTATTCATTGCTGTGGAAATAAGAGACCTTTTAGTCCAGTGATCGAACAACTAATTAAACTATGGGAGTCTCATGCTCCATTTCTGAGGATGCAGAATGGGGTGGAATAGCCAACCACCATCTGGAAGAGATAGTTGTCCAAACTAAGAGAGTAATGGTGTAGCCCTTACACATATGCCCATTAAAAAAATATGCATAGCTACAAATATATATGCCATAGCATTTCTTAAAGACACACTCGCGCCACTGACTACATTATTATATAATAGAAATTATGATGCTAAACAAGTTTCCTTTATGAAACTACCATATATCAGTTCATTCCATAGCATCTATAATTATGCTATTAAGGAAAGCTTATGAATCTAATTTATAAAGCTATCTATATCGGCATTTATAATTCTAGGGAGGAGTACAGCATATTATGGAGAATTACGATATAAAGTTATAGCTTTATACTGTATTTCATCACTCCAGCTAAATATTAGTTAAATATTATTTCTAAAGCAAATCTATCTTAAAGTAGCTATAAGCTTTTAATTATCTCTTAAATAAGACATTTTGTCCCTTTCAAAATGAAGTTTCTTTTGTGCATTAATAGACGCGATATTACATATATGTGTGAAATTCGATGTAATCACTCCTCACTATGCATTTACCTAAGAGTAAAACCCCATTTTGAACAAATATAGCATAAATGAATACATATTTGAAAAATAATAAAATTTGGCATAGATTTAACTAAAAGAAATGTACGTTTAAAGAGGAGATTTCACATAAGTGAAATCTGAAGTTTGGCTTTGTTTTTGCCTAGTTTAAAAAGGAAATGGAAACGCAATTAGTTTACATCTGATCGACTCAGTTCAATACAAATTTAAGTTGTGTACGAGAATTAATAAAGGCAAATATTATCATTACATTAAAATAAGTAAAAGCAAATGTCATTAAATTAAAATATATAAAATAACTTAGAAACTTAATTATCATTTTAGAATAAAGCATTTAGAATCATACGTAACAAAAGTTATGATAAATAATTTAAAATCAATTGATTTAAGCAAGTTACAACTAAATAACTTTTAATAACTCAGAATAAGGTAAATACATTGAACTAAATCAAACAGAGACAAATCAGCAAACCAACAAATAAATCAGTAAATAAATTGAGTAAGTAAAGCAATAAATAAATAAATCAGTTATTAAACCAGTTATCAAATCAGGCAAGATTTTAAGATTAAAATAAAGAAAACAAAATTACATTTTAGTAGTGAGTTTAGAGTACATTATTATTATGGCCATAGATTTTAGATTAAGCTAGCTTATAAGACTTAGTGGAATTTAGTTGAAAGGCTTTAAAATTGAAGGAGTTTATTTACCATTATCTTCTTTCTGGTGGCAGGCTGTTTCATCATCGAGGGACTTTTTAGGTGGTGGCTGCTCTCACTGCATTTCTTCTTGCATCAGGTAGCTTTTACTGAGGTCAAGAAGGCAAAGAAATTAGCCTTCTACCCCGACTTCATCATTATTACAAATTTTACAAGAACTTTTTACTGAAAATAATGTCTGAAAATGAATTTAAAATGGATGCAGAGGCTTATATTATCAGCTTACCCCCTCTCCCCTGTCATAGTAAGATTTTAGATCTGTTTTACTAATTTTCTCGCTGTATTCTAAGAATCATGGAATCTTACTGTTTTTTATTTCTTACAGCTCGATTTACAGCTGGTCACCCAGAATAATTTATTCATTATCTTATTCTACAATCTATTGTTAATTTTAATTTGTAATTAGGTCAAAATACAGTGAGAAAGATTAAGTTTTATGAGATCATCTTTTTTAGAAAACAAATCTACAGATGGAAAACATCTGGCTATATATATAACTCGATCAATTAATTTAGCGATATATGTAGAATTATAAAATACTTTCAAATATTATTTTTAAAATAATTATTCTAAATAAAAAAATTTATAATGTTTTACATCTGTTAACATTATTCTTTCCTGCATATATGTAGTCTCTTGTTACACATACCATGCAATTTTCATTTATTTACTACTAGAAATATGTGTGTGTGTATATATGGGTTTTTACATATACAGATACACTTTTTATATTGTAGGCTGATATATGCACACATACATGACTAATACTTTTAGGTTTAAATCTAGCCTGTTTTTAATACAATATTAACCTGATATACAAGGATTTGGTGATAGTAACATATATAAAAATACTACTATAGAATATAGTAGGTGAAACAGTAGGATTGACAAAGCTGACTGTTTCAATATCTTCTATCTTATAATCATTATTTATATATCCACATATATCTTTAAATAGCTCTCTAAACAATTATTATCTTTGTATATATTACACATTTTATTCTTTTTATATTCTATATTTATCAATTAATACTACCTATAATCATATATATATATTATTTTTATTTCATTTATTTTTTATTTTATTCTTATTAATTTTTTAAATAATTAACTCTAACATTATATATTCATTTCATTAACATTCAATATTCTACTTATATTTCCAAATCTTAACTGCCAATTCAAACTTTTAAATTTTACAGTTATAATTTAGTAACTCCCTCTTGCTATTTTTTATATAATTAAATCATCTTTTATTTGAAAACTTTTTAAAAATATCATTAGAAAATGTAAACCTATCCCATGATGCATTTCAACTGAATGAGTAACATCACATTTACCCAAGAATATATTACATCACAAATAACTTTGTTTTATATATATAAATTTACATTTGTTTCATATTTATGAAGTGGTTGTCAAAGTTTAATTTATCACTTATGTTAGTATTTAAACTACATAATAATTGTCATTTGAAAGAATGGCATTTGTAATTCAATAAATTCTCAAATTAATAATTCAAAACAGAAATTGCTGATGATTTTTTCAACGTACTTGATAAAATTTTTAGTTTTAAACACAAAGAAAGTTTTTATAAATTACATTCTGAATTTTACAATATTCTGTAGATTATCTTTTAAATTGGAAAAAAATATCATTAAGTGCAAGAATACAACCTAAATACAAAAAAAAAATGAAATTTTTCCTTTTATTTTTAATCAATTCAAATATAAAAATTCCATTACAAACCTATACTGCATCTAAATTTCTTCTCTACAAAATTTCCAAAATAAATTAGCCTTTCATTTAGATGGTTATCAGATCAAAAATATGAATGAATTTAAACATTTTGATAACTATTTAGAGAGAAAAAAGGACTTGAATTATGTGTTGCAGTTTGGACTACAATGTTTTGCTGCTAAATTTAATAAATTACAAGATAAAGTTTTTGTGGAGTATATTTTAATTGTAGACTTATTAATAACTAAGTTTTTCAAATTCATATTTTAAAAAAATTATGAGAAAAAAAAATTTTTTCAAATTCATATTTTAAAAAAATTATGAGAAAAAAAATTAATTTAAAATTATAAGAATTTAATAAAGTGGAATTCATAAAAAAAATTTCATGATAAAATAATATTCTGTGATACTGTCTTCATTATTATTATATTATTAAATCTAAATTAATAATTCTGAAATATCCTGCATAAAACTGACCACATGAAAATCAGGGCTCTTGTAATTAAAGGTGGACGCTGTGTAGCTGGTATTCCAGTTTATGCAAAAAATAATACAATTTAGTAATTAAATAGATTCATTTTTCCACTTTCATCCAAACATTTATATAAAAGCATTTTTGTGACATATTCAGCTGAAAGCTGATATTTATTTTTAGACTGTATGCATAGATAGAGCTGTTATTCTATTAATTATAGGATATAGAAATAAAACATAGATTATCAAAGTTCACTAGAGCACACACTCCTGATAAGTACTCTGCTTTTCTGGTGCTAACTTTTGTAGTAATTTGCCTCATATAAGTGGTTTTTTCATTCAAAATTATTAAAAAAAAATTTAACACCCATTCTTTCTTCCAACTTAAAAATGGAGTCTTCATTCATCATAAAAAAAGAATTTGATAGTGATAATAATTGTCCTATGGATTTAGCTAAACAAGTAACCATTTGCATGGCTAAGAACTCTTTAGATTCTCAACTTATGCATGGAAAAACACCATTTAAAGCTAATTTCATGAATGAAAGCATTGATCTTAATAAAAAGCTACCCCCTGGGAACCCCACCCTGAACTTTCATGAAGGCAGAAGGAAAATTGAAGACCCAAAGGAGATCATTGTTATGGAAGAATTTCATGCATTAGAAGTGAGTAATGTTAAAAAATTTAACATTTTAAACAACAATAATAAAAAAATTTCAGCCAATGATAATATAAAAAATAATATTTCCAATGATGTAGATCCTATGAATAAAGAGACACCCCCCCCAAACTCAACCCAACAGTAATCTCTCTAATAATATCTCATATGCTAATACTTTGCAAATAAATTCCAACAGGTCTAAGATTTCTGCTTGAAAGGATCTTCAGAAAGATAAAGATATTTTCAACATGTTTGAGGATGAAATAGCCTCAACCATCCAGGGTGAATCTACCAATATTGAGTTTCCTTAACTTAAATTTGGATTAATAAGCTTTAAATCATTAAACACACAGGTTTAATGCCACAATTCCCCCACAACTCCATAGATTGTATCTTAATTACAGTAGTAATAAAACCTTAATCCTTGCTGTTACAAACTTGAATTTAATTTTCCAGTTGATGAGTTTTGTAATAAACTTTGAGAAATTATGTAATCATGTTTTTAAGTAATAAAATCATCCCAATAGAAGATACCTAATTGTTGAATTTGTCTGAAGGTTTGTAATGATGGTATATTATAAGATGTGATATAATGGACTATTTCCATCATTTATGAGTGAATGTTGAATGTACAGAAAATTTTAAACTTTATTTAAACTTTCCAAATACAAACAACACACAAATAGACAATACAGGTTAGTAATTACACAACGTTTCAAGTAGTATTATTCTCCACTCTTCTCCAGGTGTTACTGGCCTATATGCACAGTGACAATATTCACTTAGAAGTTGAACTTGCACCTTTAGATTCTTGAATATCAAACTTTAAGGCAAATGCTCTACCAACTGAGCTATTCTGTCAAAGGCAACATAAATTAGAAATTTGGATATATTTATACATGAGGGTAGGTTCAAATCCTCCTGAGTCCTTCAATTTATTTATTTTTTATATAGCAAGTCTAATTATTATTTTTTTTATAAAAGCAAGATTAATTAGAGGCTGCCATACATTGTGTATTGCCACACTGGATTGACTTATAGGATTATTTACTATTGTCATATGAGAAGCTTCATTGAATTTTCTTCTATACATTTTTTCCTTTTTATCCAATATCTGTATTTTCCCACTTAAGCACATGGTCATTAGTACATACATGATCTGCTATGGTAGACACATCTGTTTTTCTCTTTTAATCATTAGTTTGTGCTCCTTAAAATGCTGCTCAACAGGACGACAAGTCTCACCAAGGTATTTCCTTCCACATTCACGTTATTTCATAGATGCAGTTTTTGTTTGTTGTATTCGTTGTGAGAAATAAACAGTGAGTTTACTAGAGACAATTTACTCCAGAAATTTTTGATTTATTTTATTGAAAGTAAAAATAATTATAATGGAAAATAATTATAATTAAAAACAAGCTGTGGGATTATTTTTATCAGAGATAAAAATATCTAATTAAAGTAAGAACAATAAAACGGATTTGGAAAACACGTGATTAAGTTTTCAGAATGTAGCAGATAAGACTTAACAAAAGAACTCAGAGAAATGTATAAACTGCTAGAGAAAAACATCACACACTTGTTACAGTCTTGTTAACAGAAGTGGATACGTAAAGCTATTAAGAGCTATTTGTGGCACAACAGTTTTAAAAGTTGTTCAGCTGAGTTTCAATCAGATTGTAAGTGTTTTTCTACCCCTCTGGAAAAACTTAGGGGTGAAGACATTACAAGATTGGTGCAGTCTAAGTTTTGAACCTAGTAAAACTTGAAAGAATAAGTGAAACAAGAAAGTCAACCAATACATTTGGAAACAAGCAAAATGTCATTAGGACAAAGCAGTATTCCTGAATTTAGCATTGAAAATACAGAGGATGGCCTCTCTATATAATGCAATTGGAAATTTTTTTCAAGTTAAATGGGATAAAAAATAATGAAAAAAAAGTGGCCGCACTTTTTTTTATGTTTAGGAGGATGCAAAGTCATAGAAATTATTAATAAAATATGGGACAGACTGATAACTGATGGAGTACAGTTTGAAGATATAGTTAAAAAATTAATGGAGTATTTTAGCCCAAAGCTATCTAGACACGTAGCTAGATTAACTCTGAAAAATAAAAAACAAGCCAGGGAGGAAAAAATTAAGATATAGCATTAAAACAGCTGGCAAAAACTGTGATTGTGGCGAATTTTTAGAATAAGCTTTGCTGGATCAATTATTGTGGGGAATGTATGATGAAAGATTATGACAGATGTTGTTAACGGAAAGCGAGTTATCATATGAAGTAGCTATTAAAAAAGGAATAGCATATGAAGCAGTAATTGAGCAAGCCATAGCTTTTAGAAACAACTCAAAAGAGACCAGAAAGATGGCAGTTTATAAAACAGATCTAAGTCAGCAGCTGAAGAAAGAAAATTTTAACAGAAAGAAAATGTTAACAGTGAAATGTTTCTGCTGTGGTAAAACTGGCCATGTATCTAAGAATTGCAAATGGAGAAAAGAAAATTGTTTTAACTGTGGATTTAAAGGACATTTAGCAGCTGTATGCAAAAAACCAGGTCAAACAAAATGTAATCCAGGCAAAGATGATACAACATATATCATTGGCTATGTATCAACTAAGGGACAAAGCATGGCCATGAGAGATAGGACTTTTTCACAAAGACAAAGACAGATCACTAAACTACAAGAATTGGAGTCATGTAACCAAAAATTAGCTACCATGCTTGAGAGAAAGATGCAATCGGAGCTACAACCCAACTTGCAATTTAAAGAACTATCAAAAGAAGTGCACAAATTAAAACTGGACATTTATTAATTAATTAAATTAAAAGAACTGGAACAACAAAATTCAGAATTTAATAAAAAATTACAAAGCAAATTTTCAGAATGTCAGACTTTTGAAAGATCAAACAAAGATTTAAAAAGTGAACTTGTAATGTCACAATTATCCAAACAGGTAGAAAATTGGCAGCAATGTGAAATGGAACTACAGGAAAAGATGGCCAAAAGTGAAAATGAAATTGACACATTCGAAGATTTTTTAGAACGGAAATCTTTAGACAGTGAGAGACCAGAGACAAAAACTGCAGAACAGGAAAAAAAACAGAGTCTCTCCAAGTGAGAGAAAAGAGCACTCAAGGCGGTGAGAAAAAAGAAGAGTTCACACAATTTTCAAGGTTATATCAATTAATAGAAAAAATCAAGTTTTCTCCAAGCTGAAAAAGGAAACCGTGCATATTGGATGATTATGTGTAACATAAATAAACTCTAACTTCTGTAGTGAGGGGAGGAAATGTTGTATTTGTTGTGAGAAATAAACAGCGAGTTTACTAGAGACAATTTACTCCAGAAGTTTTTGATTTATTTTATTGAAAGTAAAAATAATTATAATGGAAAATAATTATAATTAAAAACAAGTTGTGGGATTATTTTTATCAGAGATAAAAATATCTAATTAAAGTAAGAACAATAAAATGGATTTGGAAAACATGCGATTAAGTTTTCGGAATGTAGCAGATAAAACTTAACAAAAAAACTCAGAGGAATATATAAACTGCTAGAGAAATACATCACACACTTGTTACATTCTTGTTAAAAGAAGTGGATATGTAAAGCTATTAAGAGCTATTTGTGGCACAACGGTTTTAAGAGTTGTTCAGCTGAGTTTCGATCAGATTGTAAGTGTTTTTCTACCCCTCTGGAAAAGCTTAGGGGTGAAGACATTACATTGTTCTTCAGCATTTCCAGTTTAGGCTTAGTAGAAATAAGCATTCCTCAAAGTGTGGTATGGCTTTGGAAAGCAGTTCTAATGTTATATTGAATGCAGATTTTCTTCAATTTGTCCACAATTCCTGATATGTATGGATACACAACTGTACCTCTTTTGGTGTTTCTTTGTGTTGTCTATTGAAGGTTTTTCTGATGACTGCTGATGGATAACCATTCTTCATAAGCATTTGTTCTATGTGAATCTTTTCTTTTTCCAAATCACTGGTTTCTGAACAAACCTTCTTTGCTTTGTTCCATAGTGACAGTACAATTCATTGTTTAGTGCTTCTTGTATGATTGGATGTATATGCCAGGTATTTGCCAGTGTGTATTGGTTTTCTATACACTGTTTTTTTTACTTTGCCCTGAGGGAGTCTTGTCACAAGAACATCCAAGAATGCCTATTTTTGTTCTTGTTCTGATTCCATCATGAATTTAATTGTAGGAGATATGTTGTTAATGTGCATCTAGAATGACTGTAATTTTTTCTTGCCATGTGGCCATACCACAAATGTATCATCAACATATTGAAACCACACTTTAGGTGGACATGGAGTAGTATTTATGGTTGTGGTTTCAAGTTCTTCCATGTAAATGTTGCTGAGCAAGGATGACAATGATGATCCCATGGCCATCCCTTGATTTTGTTGGAAGAATTCTGAGTTATATTGAAAGTACGTTGTTGTTACACAGAATGTTAATAATTCCATTATACTATCAATAGGTAAAGCTGTTCTAGTTTGTAGACTATTATCATCATATAACCATTTCCTAACAATAGACAATGATGCATCACATGGTACAATTGTAAACTGACTTTCCACATCAAAGCTTACCAATATACCAGTTTCTTTCCATTTTCATGTTCCTGACTAATTCTACAAAGTGCTTAGAATCCCTGACAAAAGACTGTGTCCTATACGCCAATGGACTAAGAATTTCGAGTTATATTGAAAGTATGTTGTTTTTACACAGAATGTTAATAATTCCATTATACTATCAATAGGTAAAGCTGTTCTAGTTTGTAGACTATTATCGTCATATAACCATTTCCTTACAATAGACAATGATGCATCACATAGTTCATTTGTAAACAGACTTTCCACATCAAAGCTTACCAATATGCCAGTTCTTTCCATTTTCATGTTCCTGACTAATTCTACAAAGTGCTTAAAATCCCTGACAAAAGACTGTGTCCTATACGCCAATGGACCAAGAACTTCGAGAAGAAATCTGGACAAATTTTGACATTATGAAATTTCTAGAACTAACAATAGGTCTTAATGGAACATTGTCTTTATGGATTTTAGGCAGTCCATACAGGTGAGGAATGTTGCTGAAATAAGAAGTTAATTTTCTTTTTTCTGAATCTCACTGAAATACTTGCAATGCTTCTGGAGTAATGCTTGTAGTTATACCTCTGTAATTGAAATTGGATTTTTTGCTACTTTTTGTATTGGCCTGCTATGAGAAGGCCCTGTATTTTGTTATCATAATCAGTTTTATCTACTACAACTGTAGTGTTACCTTTGTCAGCAGGAAGAATGATTATAGATGTATCTTGTTTGAGAGATTTAATAGCTTTCCTCTCATCATATGAAATCTTTGCCTTCTGCTTGTGCACTTGATGTCTTTCAAGTGTACTTTTTACTTTCCAGTGTAACTCTGCTGCTTCTTCTAGAGTCAAGTTTTGGGTCACCTCATCAGTGGTAGCCATTATATCCAATAGCGGGACTGTAGATGGTGTAATGGCGAAATTCAAACCTTTTTCAAGAACTGATAATTCACAATCGGTAAGTTGTTTAGAACTAAAATTTTTCAATGATGACAATGATAGACTAGTTGCAATATCACTTTTGACCTGCCCATGTAGATTTACAAGCTTCTGAAGTTCTTTTATCCTTCCATGTAACTTACAATATGATCTGTTCACTGCTTGACAAATTCTTAAGAAATCTTCATCTGTAACTTCGTTTTGTAGAAACGATTCCACACTTCTAATAGATCGCAATGTTTGATACTTGGTAAACCACTGAACCTTTATACTTTCTCTCAATAAGGCCTCATTTGCTCTCTGAATAATCTTTTCAGCTCTCTTGGAGGAAATAGGAGGTTTTAACTACAAATCCGTAGGTATTATCCCTTCTGATTTACATTTACATAAGAAAGTTAAATGCTTTTCTACTTTAGCCAGTTTTAGACATAATTTTTCATAATGTCTAAATTCAACATAGCATCAGGTCCATACCGAGTACTTAGTATTTCTCTGAAATTTGTAATGATGGTATATTATAAGATGTGATATGTTGGATTATTTCCATCATTTATGAGAGAATGTTGAATGTACAGAAAATTTTAAACTTTATTTAAACTTTCCAAATACAAACAACTTGTTAGTAATAACACACAAATAAACAATACAGGTTAGTAATTACACAATGTTTGAGTAGTATTATTCTCCACTCTTCTTCAGGTGTTGCTGGCCTATATGTACAATGACAACATTCACTTAAATGTTGAACTCGCACCTTTGATTCTTGAATATCGAATTTTAAGGCAACATATAGTAAAAATTTGATATATTTATATATGAGGGTTGGTTCAAATCCTCCTGAGTCCTTCAAATTTTTTTTATATATAACAAGTCTAATTATTATTATTTTTTTCCTAAGAGCAAGATTAATCAGAGGCTTCCATACATTGTGTATTGCCACACTGGGTTGACAATGGTAAATAATCCTATAAGTCAACCCAGTGTGGCAATACACAATGTATAAAAGCCTCTAATTAATTTTGCTCTTAGAAAAAAATAAAAAATAATAATTAGAATTGTTATATAAAAAATAAAAAAAATTGAAGGACTCTGGAGGATTTGAACCAACCCTCATATATAAATTCATCAAATTTCTAATATATGTTGCCTTTGACTATATGTTGTGTTTGCCTTAAAATTCGATATTCAAGAATCTAAAGGTGCAAGTTCAACTTCTAAGTGAATATTGTCAATGTGCATATAGGCCAGCAATGCCTGAAGAGTGGAGAATAATACTACTCGAAACATTGTGTAATTACTAACCTGTATTGTTTATTTGTGTGTTATTACTAACAAGTTGTTTGTATTTGGAAAGGTTAAATAAAGTTTAAAATTTTCTGTACACTCAACATTCACTCATAAATTATGGAAATAGTCCAACATATCACATCTTACCTAATTGTTGGATTTCATGATTCATCACAAAAGCTAATTTTCCAGAAATCAATTAAAATTGTGGATAACAAAATATTATGTCTATTTGATACAAATAGACCAATAATCCTTAATGGCCAAATCTGCAATTGTTATCTTAGTTTTAAAGAGATTGATCGTCTAACATCTTCTCCATTTGGGTCTGTTTCAAATTTTTGATATCTTTTGGAAAGAAGGGGTGACTTTCATCATTACTTTCCATAAAGGGACTATCCAACATCATCCCTACTATGCATTCTTCTCATACTGCTTTACTAATCATATTTTTTCAAGGTGTTCCACCACAATGCTTCTACTGTAAACTGCATACACATCTCATTAAAAACTGCCCTTCCAGGATATGTCATATTTGTAACTTGAAAAAACCCAGGTTGCATAATTACAGACCGCTTAATAACCTAGGTAGCATGAACTTTACTTCCCCCAAGAATGATACTATAGTATATGATCTTACCAGTGCTGTATCTCTTGAACCTATGGTACCCACTAATAATGATAAACTTCTGGTGACCAATGCTTGCTCACTCTCTTCAAGAAGCAGTAGCACATCTCCTAGGTCAGATTCCACAATCACCAAACTTTTTTCCAACATAATTAAAAAAAGTAAAAGGATATCCAAGGGGACTAAACAAGGCATCCGTGATTCTTGGATTAATGGTCATAAGCAAAGGTTTAATGGGTCTAGAAAAAGCTCATCTGACTCTGAATCTCCAAGGGTGATTAAGAAAAGGGGGGAAAATGGAAATCAGACTCTGCAGATGATAAAAGCCCAGATCTTGATACAAAACATAAAAATCCCTGTGTGGATATTTACTCAGACATCAACATGAAATAAATTGTCTCACCAAAACAGTATACATAAAAAATGGAGTCTGCTGCAAAACCTCAGATCTGTGGAAATTTTAAGGTTTATAGCAAGAAATCCAAAATCCTTATTAAACCAGTCATGAAGAAATGAGTTACCATTTTCTTGGCCATTGGATTCCTAATTTGTGGCCCTTGGATCCCCAAATTATTTCATACTTCATTACTTGATTATGATGGAGGCTTGTTTTTGGCTCCAACTGTGACCTGATGAAACTTAAGATAGTTGGTTTTAATGTACCAGGCTTTAACTCAACTAAAAGGGTCTTGCATTAAATTATATTTCTCACTACTTACTGCATATAATATGCTTTGCTGAAACAAAATTGCATCCCTTTTCAAATCCAGAAATTCCAATTAGATTCAACAAAATTGGTTTTCTACATCATTCCATTTTGGCCTACCCCTCTGCAGAGATCACCACACTTATTTCCAATAATTCCTCATTTAAATCATATAGAATAAATGTTATTAATCAATTACTTTTAATTGCCATACTCGTTCATCAGTCCTTTAGATTAAATGTGATCTTCATTTATTTTACAAGAGACATGTCACTAATTCACTCATTGATACTTCACTCTAACCCTTACCCTATGATATTGTTGAGAAATTTTAACACTTAATAGCAGCACTTTAATTCTAAGTATATTCATCTTATAAATACCTGCCTCATGTGTGCAGAGGGATTCTTTCCTATGGATGCCTTCTTTATACTAAACAATATCTCATCCCTCATTGACCTGGTCTACTATTTACCAACCCATTCCATTCTCTGATCAAATCATGCTTGTAATTAATTTATTAGTAGACATGTGCCCCCAGTTCTGTGAAGGCATAAAGTTCACCACTTGAATTCTTCTTAAAGCCTCAGCTCCAGAGGCAATCCTTTCAGAAAACTACATTTATTTTAGGAAAATATCCTGGCCCTACCTCCAACAGAAGCATGGTTTACCTTCATCAATATATTAAATCCATCATTTCATTTCATACATCCAGGAATAAGGGTCCAACATCAATTCTGTGAAAGTTGGAGTCCATATGCCTCTGGTCCCTACTTCCATAGAATCGATTATGAGTCTCAAACAACATAAGAACAATCAAAAAATTATAGCAGATAATCTATCCATCAAGAAGTCAAGAGATCTTCCTCAGCCAGTCTCACAATTGGTCTAGAGGCTATATTAGATGGACTCTGGGCCACAAAGAAAATTTACTGACTCCTATCAAAGTTGAGAATAAACTCTACTCAAAGAACAATATGATTAATGAAATCTATTTTTTTAAGGCCAAGCTGACAAACTGCTCTCATAAATCATGACATTTCAGAAAAAAACATTAGAACAAAATTGTTTTCAATGCCTGAGAAAATACATCCAGATCTCCGTGTTGTTCTTCAATTCATCCTGGTGCATCTTGAACCAGTTACAGTTCTGATCATTTATGGGATGGTTAACCTCATTTTATCTAAACCTCTTAACATTGATTGCCTGTACCCCATAGGGATGGTGCCTTTTCTCAAAAAGAACAATTCCATCATCTCTTGAGAACCTTGGGCCCATTTCCATGACCCTGGTGATGATAAAGATTGTTGAATCAGTTGTAAATGACAAGATTCAGGATAAGGTCCTCCTATTTATTTTTCAGTAGCAATTTGCCAAAAAAAGTTCATTTATAGCTGAAGCCATTGGTTTGTTTAAAATGATCATAGACTAAAATCTAGACTGGCGGTCATCCAGCTGTACATTTCTGGAGTCTTTGACTAAATTCAGACTCACCCTCAACCTACTTGGCAAGTTCAACATCCTATCTGGCATTATCAATATAATAGGTAATCTGCTCAACAATAGGGATATTTCATTTCCCTAAATGGGAGGACTTCTTCCTCTTTCCCACAAATTCCATTCCACAGGGCTCTATGCTAAGCACCCTGCTTTTTATAATTTATATCAATCAATTATCAAATAAATTTGAACAGAATCTCCCTGATATATACATCCCAGCACTCAAGAAATCAACCCCCCATGTCTTGTTCATGGATGACCTGGATGTTTTTCTCCCTTCCCAAAAGCTAATACCCAAACTTTGGAAATTCTATGGATCTTTTCCTTAGAGTCTAGGTTGACTTTCAACATGGACAAATCTTCGGTATGGAAGTTATCCTCTGGGAACACTATCACCTCTCTATTTTCTGCCAAACCCCAAAAATTTGGGGTTTTTCTGATTTTTAATCCCCCCCTTCAGCAATAAGAAAAACCACTCAAGAATCACTTCTTATCTCTACTCACAAGATCATATCATCATTATCAAAAGTCTATATGTCTCTTTTTGCAAAGACCTCACTTCTGAACATCCTAGTTTTTCCAAGGATCTTTTATTTTCATGCTGATCATCAATTTCTTACAAGAGTAAAACACTTTATACTCAAAACTTTTCTGGAAGGGCAGGACTGTAGCGATTAGTCTCAGAAAGCTTCAGAAGCATATGAAACTCAATGGACTATCACTTCACTCCATTGTAACATTCCAATTACCTATAATACCATCCTAAAAATTTATCCTTGGTTCCATGATGCATTATGTTTTATCACTGTTTCCCCTATAGACACCCCTCCTCAGAAGAACTGGTTATTGTTCCTATTAGAGCACATATAATTTACCATTACACCTATTAACAAAATTCTCAAAAAATTAACTATTGGGAGGCATATCATCTTAATAATGATACTCCTCCTTGTCTATCACTTTTATCCTTCTTTGATCATACCATAATTAAAAAATTCAAGTGGTGGCATCTGGAACCTAAATATTTTGACTTTCTAATCAAGATAAACCTAAATGCTTTCCCTACAAACTATTTTCTGATCATCTGTAGGGTTTTCTCATGCATAGACCAGGCCTGCCCTTTAATCCATAGGAAAGATGAGAGAACACATTGCATGTTTTCTGTCATTGTACCTCACTTCAATGTTATAGAGACCTTATAGCCTCCATCTATATCAGTGTTTCCCAACCTGTGGTACGCGTACCACTGGTGGTACGCGAGTTGCTGGTTGGTGGTACATGAAAAATAATCAATAATGTCGGACATAAAAAAAAAAAATCATAAAAATATCATAGAAACGTTTTTTTCCTATAATTCAGAAAAATTATTTTAATTAATAATATTAAACAGTAAAGTTGTTAATATGTAAAGTTGATAACGATCTTTAATGTTAATAATAAAATTGAAAGTATGATTAAGAAATTAGATTTTTGGAAACAGTAATATATATAAGTATCGAAAACAATCAACTGGAAGTATTCGAAACTCTACATATTTTTTTGTTTGAAAATAAGGTTGGTCTGTCTCAAGATATACGAGAAAATATAATAGCACATTTAACAGGATTAAAATTGTCTTTCGAGGAATATTTTCCAAAACCCGAAAACACAAATGATAAGTGGGTTTCAAACCCCTTCTATGCAGAAAATTTAGAAAAAGCTACATCATTATCAATAAAGGATAAAGAAAATTTAATAGAATTATCACGTGACAGAACTTTACAAGTAGAATTCAAACGACACAATCTAATTAATTTTTGGTTAAACATTAAAGAATATAAACAACTTTCTGAGAAAGCTCTTAAATTATTATTACTGTTTACTAGTATGGAATTAGTAGAAAGAGCTTTTTCTTCATATATATTTTTTTAAAAAATAAGTATCGAAATAGACTGAAGGCAGCTGAACCAAATTTCAAAAAATTATGTTGTTCGAAACAAGCACAAAGATCTCATTAAATTTATTTTATAAAAATATTTGATTATGATAAGAAAATATATTAGTTGGTTTTTTATAATTTTGTGTTTTTATTAAAACCATTTATTAGTAAAGGAAATATGACAAAATAGTAGATAAATAATGAGTCGGATCAAGGCAAATCAATCTAAATTATTTAATTTGAAAGAATGAATCAAAAAAGGATCATACCCAGAAATTAGACTCTCATTAATTCTTGATCATCTATTGTGGATTACTAAATGTAAGCTAGTATTTAATCATCAAAATTTTAATCCTATTAACTTCATGCTAAACAATATAAAGAAAACCAGAACAAGAGATAGCCTAATAACCCCTGGGGTTATTTTTACCATGACTTGGGACATGCTGGATTTATCCTCTCCATAGCCCAACCAATAGTAAGATGCTCCGAAAAAGAGAAAACAGACTCAAATTCGGGAAAACCAAATGAAGGAATGAGAAAACACTTTGAACAAAATATGTACCAAATAACCTTTAATCTAATAATGTAATCTTTAATAAATTATTTTGAAAAAAATATGAAACTTTGAACAAACACATACATATAAATATGTTACAGTGAGTTTATAATTTCAGTGAGTTTATAATCTGGCATGACGTTTAGGCATGTTTCAATGTAATTTGTCTCATTATGAGATGTGAACACATACATGGTCACCCTATAATATTTATAATGCAAATAAAATAACACACTCGCAATAACAAATTTCATGAAATATAATCATTTTTACGAAGTGGTACAATTTAGCGTGATGTACTACCAAGTGGTACGCAAGCCAAAAAAGGTTGGGAAACGCTGATCTATATAAACCAGAAGCCCACCCTCACTACCTCGATTAGTAGTATTGGCAATGGTGTGTTTCCAACTATTAGGATTTCCACTTTCTTACTCTTTGCATATTGGTCCATTAGATGTAAACTTATCTTTAATCCTACCATTGATTAACCCCATCTATTATTCATATCAAAGCTTCAGTTTATTCATGATAGAGATAAAAGATTAGCTCCTTTATTTATTTTTTAAGACAACATGGGTCCTTTTTTCCATTGCAGATTTTCATTTATGATGCTTGTGTTGTACATTTAGTTGTTCCTGACTGCAAGACTAGTGTGATCCTCCTTCTGGCTTTGTCATTAACTTATTGATTTTACCATTATACAAATGTAAGCATATTATATAATCAATAAAGTTCTTATGAAAAAAAAATAGATTACCAATCAATTTAACATGAAAAGACTAGACAATTTTTATTCAATACTGCTTTATAATAATCTGAAAGATCAATAAGAAGACTGATATGTTCTTCAACTTGCCGTATATGATAATATTAAATCAACTCTCATAAGGGCACATCTTTGTTTAAATTGGACATGAAAAACCAAATTAATATTAGCAGACCATTTTTAAAAAGGTATTTAACTTGTTAGCTCGTACATAGCTTTTAAAGGAGAGGCAACACTTGTTTATGCTATAAAGATGATGTCAAAGATGTCTTAACAAGAACTAATAGTATATGGCTGAAAATGAAATGTAAAGAAGAGTTACAGCTAAATAAAATGTTAAAGTTTTTCAGAAATATATTTTATTTCAGAAAAAATTGCTAGACATCATCACAAAATGTCAAATATTATACAAACTAAACAATTAGTATGTTATACATGGCAATATATTTATAATTCACAGCTTGATTTATATAGCCATCACAAAATTTATCTTTTTATTTGTTGTTCTTTGGCTTTTGTTCCCTCCATGCAGAGCTAAAATGACCATACTTATACTGGTTATGTGTGATTATCATGATATACATACACATTGTAATGGAACATTTATATCCACTGCCTCAGCAAATGCTATTTCAACTATATATTAGTCACAAACAATATTAAACTCAAAAAATAAAACATTAAAATTTCTAAATTAATTAGAAGTATATAAATTTTATTTGTATACTAATTTTTTTATATAAGATACCTTTTCCTTTTGCAATTCTTTTTCTAAATCTACCCTGCTGGTGCAACTCATTAACCATATTTTTTGTATCACTATAAATAAAAACATCATTTTTCAAATAATAAATCCTTAACTATTATTTTAATAAATATAAAATTAATCAAGTGCTTATTAAATATTTTAATTTTATCACTAATTAGTACCTTGATGTGGATAATTTTATTTGGTGTTTCACATCACTATATACTTAATTATTTTTTGAATATTAAATTTATCAACCAAAACTTAATATATATTTTAAAATAAATTTGCAGCAATTCTGAAAACTTTCTGTCACTTTCATATTTTATTTTTGCAATTCCATATCCCAACAAAAATAGTTAACAAGTATTTTGAGTAAAATATGAATTTGTTTTGGAGAAAAATAAAATGTACCAAATCACCTTTTCCTTTATTTTTGCTATAATACCTTATATAAATCCAATTTATTAAAATCACTTTGAACACTTTTTAGCAAAAACCTTTTATTGTACATATATATGCACCTACATTTTGACTGTTCTTCAATTTTTTTCAGAGACAGTTTACTTTAATCTTTTAAAAAAATATTAAAGTAAACGGTTCTGAAAAAGACTGCAAAACCATTGAAACATCGGTGTATGTGAATATATATATATACAATAAAAAAATTTTGCTAAAAAGTGTTCAAAGTGATTTGGATAAAATAAAATGTAATTCATGATAAAAATAATAAAAAATAATTAAAATTAAAACTAGTACACATTTAATTATTTGTTAGTATTTTATGTTTATTCAATGTTAAGATGACTTTCATACCCTTTCTATATGAGGCAGAGCCATCTACTCTGAAGATGTTAATCGATAAAATTAAATAAGATGAATATTGATGTTAAAAAATACAACCAACAATAAAAAAAGTGAATGTAATTTAAAATATTCTGTAATATAAACTAATAAAAACAGAAACAATCCAAATAAATATTATAATATTGTAACACAATATCAAGTAATATTTGAATGCACTGCATAATGAAAACAAAAACAATGAAAAGAAAAAAAATTGAAAAATCATAATGTTAAAATTAATACTACTAGAAAAAAGGAAAATTATTGCTGTTTTGTAATTGTTTGATTTTCAAAAATAAATTTAAAAAGTTAGTTTTAAAATTTTAAAACAGTGTCTGATTATCAATCATATCTACATGATGGTTTGGATGTATGGATTAGAATTTGTAGTGTAACCACAAAATTTGTATAAAAATAATCATTTGTAATTGCTTATTTTGCAAAAATAAATTAAAAACATTAGTTTTAAAAAGTATTTTCCTTTATATAATTTTTGATTAACATCATCAGAACAGAACATGTATGCACTCTTAATCTCATATATATCACATCTACTGTTTGTACTATATTTTAGTCTATGATTAGCATTGTTCTTTCATTCAGCTATTGAGATTATATCATTGTCGTTCACTAAATTATTAAATATATATATTATTTTTAATAATCTACCTCTAATGAATATTTTTTTTACTATTTATTGGCAAACAATTATGTCTGGTAAGAAAAGGAAAAATCAAGCTGACATATCAAAGCAGATGGGAATCAGATTATTTGATTACAAACAACAAAAATAAAATTTAATGAATTTTTTCCATACATGTTTTGTCAATACCTAAATGATATAATGTGAAACAATATTACACTACATTGAAAAATAAATATTACCAAAATCACATTTTTCTTTATTTTGCCATAATACCCTATAAATACAATTTATCCAAAACACTTCACTTTTTAGCAAAACTCTTTTATATACATACACCTACATTTCGACTGACCTGCAGTCTTCTTCAAAGCTATGATATAATAAACAAAATAAAATAAAATACATAACCATATAATAACACTATAAAAATATAAACAATAAAAAACTAAAAACAATATATTTTTAAAAAAAATACATATGTATAATTTATATTTATTTTCTTTTTATGTTGTACATTTTATTTTATATTAATTGTTTTATTTGGGTTTGATTATTTATTTTAGTTTTATTAGTTTTTTTTTTTATATATTTTATGTTTTTAGTTTTTTATTGTTTACATTTTTTATAGTGTTATTATATAGTTATAAATTTTATTTTATTTTGTTCATTATATCATAGATCTGAAGAAGACTGCAGGTCAGTCGAAATGTAGGTGTATCTATATAAAAGAGTTTTGCTAAAAAGTGTTTGAAGTAGTTTGGATAAATTGTACATTGGAAAATCAAAAAGTATCATTATTGCAGCATATAAGAAAAAAATGAAAAAAGTTTTTTTTCTTCAAAAAAAAAAACACTGCACAAAGCTTTATCCTTGCCATTTTGTATAAAGTATTTTTGGAATTAGAGAAAGCTAAAAAGCTTATTAGCAATAGTATGATAGTAAAGAAATATGAAATTGAGATGACAAATTAATTTAATTAGCTAAAATTAGCTGAGAAGCTAAAAATAGTTGCATTATTTCATAAGACTGTTGCAAGACATGAAGAACATATGGATCAATATATTTCAAAAAAATTGAGTCGTTCAATTTCTATTGTGTCTGGCAAAGACATTGATCAAGCAAATGCAAGTCAGCTTTTAATTTTTGTGCAAATTATTCAGAAAGATTTTATTATTAATGAAGAGTTGTTCAGTTCTTATATTTTTACTTGGGATTATTAAAGGTATTGGTATTTTTTAAACAGTTCAGAACTGTATATGAACTATGAAGAATTTGATAAATATTCCTACATTAACCAGACAGAGCCAAAGCTATGTTAGAGACTGGACTTGGCTTTTGTGGATTATTGAAGTAGAATAATATTAATTGACATTTAATTTATTGCATAATTCACCAAAAAGACTGCAAAAAATCTCTGCATCAAGTCAATGCCATGAAAATAGCTGTAAAAATAATAAAATATGAGGAGATAATAGATCATCAAAACCTTTACTATTTCTTGAACAAAATTGATGCTGCATTTGATGATTTGCTTCTCTATTCTGATACTTACTTGATAGGTCTTGGAAAATATTTAGAATGCTTTTTTGGCATTTAGAAAGAAATGCCCATATTTCTTTAAAATAATGTGAAGTCTGACACACAATAGAACTTGAAAATCAAACAAAAATTCCATATTTTGATCAGATATTGCATTAATAACAGACATAATTAACTATTTGAATGGATTATATATAAAACTGCAAGAAAAACAATAGAATAATACATGGCTATTTGAATGATTTTATAAGTAAATTGAAGCTTTTTAAATCAACATTGAGTAATAATATTTTTATTTTTTTATTTTCCTAATTTTAAATTTTTTTTTAAAAAAAAAGAAGAATATTTTACAGTTTATGTAAAATATATTGAAGAAATCATTGAGGATTTTTAAAAATTGATTTGGTGATTCTAAAGAAATTAAATAAAACATTTCAATAGTTATTCAACTCCTGAATATCAACATTAACAATGCAAGATCTGATCTTCAGCTGGAATTGTTTGATTTGAAATCTTGTCCTTTTTATACTTGCAAAAATGAAAAAGGAGATTTTTTATCTACTGCCAAAAGAGAAATAATCTAAATTGAGAAACTTTTGACTCAAAATATGCCCAATGCTCAAGTGTATATATCTTTGTGGAAGCACTTTTTCATTATTGAAAGCGATTAAATCAAAATATAAATGTCATTAACAGAAAAATCTCTTTCAAATTAACTGTGATTGACAACTACAAGTATATAGTTTGATACAGGTACTCTAGTAAATGAAGCTGAACTACCACAAAGTTCTCATTAAAATGAAATAATTATTGCACCTTGGCACTGCTGTTTAAATAATGATTTTACTTATAAAATTTGAGTGTCTTACCTAAACATAACAAATATTAGGATTCTCCAAATAATTTAATATATATATATATATATAGACTATATTTATTCTGGAGGTAGAGCACCCTGCTATAAGAGATAAAATAATAATGATAAATTTACTGTTTGTTCTAAAAACGAATCATCCTTTTATGAAATAATAAAAAACAAATTTGATTTTTTAAGAATAGTAAAAAATGCAACATTTTTTGTTATCATTTTCTGAGAGAGTAAGTTCAAGCAAATATATTACACATATTAAAACAGGCAAAATTCTCCATACAGTAGTGCCACTCAGTGCAAGCCAGAGTAATCAATAAATGCTAGAATGCTTGTGCATAAAATCCCTATCTAGTGCCTATTCATCTAATATCCCAGATTCAAGGCTCCTCACTGACAAGGCCACAAGCCAGAAACTAGTCTGGGGATATTGGATGAGTAGGCATTAGATAGGGATTTCCATTGATTACTCTGGCTTGCACTGAGTGGCACTACAGTATGGAGACTTCTGCCTGTTTTAATAACAGTTATGAGCAATCATATGAAATGGTGATCATGTGATGTTTAGTGGTTTATATTACACATACTAATACTTACATATACAAATAAATTACAGATACATATATATGTGAGTGTGTGTTCTTTGCAGTATTCTATTACTTAATTTTTTCATAATAATCTTATTTTTGTATTGCAATTTTTGATTTAAGTTGTATCATAAAGTATTGTGATGACCCACATAAAGTCATTGTCACATGTATATACCTATTAACAAGGGTAAATAATTTAGTTGCAAAAATTTGAAGAAAAAAAAGAAAAAAGGTTGAAATTTAGATAAATGTTTGAAAATTACTTTTGATTTTATTATAAGAGAAGGGAAGAGGATGCATAAAGAAATGTGTCTGTCTTGCATTGGTGGTTGAGAGGTCATCGCGACTGCCTTACAAGCAGTTGCCCGGGTTGCATGTTTGTGTCCCGGCCAATGCTATGACACTTGAAGAAAAAAAAAAAGAAAAAAAAAGAAAGAAAAAAAAGAAATGCGTCTCTTTCTCTCTTTAAACTACGTATTATAATAATTAATACGATTGAAATAACGATTCAAAAAATAAATTATTGAAGAAAGAGAAGTTAAAATAAATTATAAACTTGTAATAATAAATAAATATAATGTAAAATAATATATTTGTATGAAATGAAGGTGTTAAAATATGTTTAACTAATTACATTCCACAAACAATAGAGGAATAAATCTAAAGGAAAAGGTTTAATTTATAATTATACATTCTTTCCACTGATAACAATTCGTTGGAAATTGTAAAATGTTTAATTAATTAAATTCCAATAAACAAGAGATAAAGAAAAAAGAAAGGAAGGAGATTACGATTACCATTACTACTTTGGAATTGGAAAGATCAGCAACAAAAAAAATAAAAGAAATGCATGGCTAGTGCTTTAAAGGGATGTGGGTCCATGTTCGACCCACCTGACCACTGACTCACGATGAAATAACATCGGTGCCTCGCATGCTAGATACACTGTAGCTTCTGTATGCTGAGAGATATAAAAAAGAAACTAAATAATCAAGAAGAACTAAGCAAGGACTGAGAATAGACTAGCAACATAAAATTATATTCAAAAAAGGACCCATCCAGCTGAAGAGTCTGCAGAGGATCTACTGTCTCTGCAAACAAAGTGCATAAAGCCTCATAAGATGGTATAGAGCGCTCAGAAGAACTGCAAATGAGAATATCTGCAAATCCTAGGTAAACATTTATCTATAGCAAATAAATACACATGCATGCATTTTCTGTTGTTTAAATTTTGCAATATTAAATATATATATAAATAATGAGAACTAATTTGAAAAGAATAATCTTTTGAAGATAGAACACAGCCATATATAAGAATTCCAAGATAGAACTGTTTATATCACTTTAATATTCGATGTATTCTTTATTTTGTTTTTTATTATTATTATGTAATATAATGTTAGTGTGTGTGTTATTAAATATTACTTACTATTTCTAAAGGTTGTTTAGACTTGCTTTATTCTCCTGTCACCAAGCTACAGGGGGAAAATCTGTCAAATTTATTGGTTAAAAGTTCATGATTTATTTTGAAAGGAATATTCATTGTGTTGCTTGTACTGTGGTAATCTCAAAATTTAAAAATATATATCAAGCACTGGACATTTGTTGACTTATTCTTAGGAATACTTTTCTTTGTTCAGCAGTCGAGAGTGCTTGATCAGGAAAGATGACGTCAAGGTAATATGTTCGTATTGCTTCGGGGTTCGATCAAGGGTACAGATATAAAGTTAAATTCATATTTGTATTTGCTCTCTGCTTGAATTGTAATGTCGTATAAATATAAATTATTTAGTTCAAAATAACCATATTCATTACAGTATATATATTAAAGAGAATCTATATTCCACAAATATATATATATTGAAAAGTACTGCACATACACAGGATACTCCAGTAAATATTATATATTGTCAACAAAGTATAAAGTATTATCCATTAATTTACATATGGACCAGCTTACAATTCAAGCAATGTCTATGGACTCCTGAATTTTAGACATATTTTAATTTTGTGTATACATACTTAAAAAATATGATATATGCTATAAATATTTAAAAGGGTTTTTTAAAATTTTGTATAGAAGCCCAAAAATTCTAGTGATTTTAATGTGACACATATAACATCATTAGAGATATTTGTTAAGATATATGAATATGTCCACTCTTTCTCTGAAAAAAACAAAAATAAAGAACACCAAAAAAAATTGCCAAAAGGTGAGTTTTGTGATTGTTTTATACAGGATCCCCATTCTTCAAGTGTTCAGGTAGTGTGAGGCATAAATGCACTTCATCACAGTGGCACCAAGATACTAAGATAATTAATAATATTTATATGTAAATGAAAATGAAAATGTTTACATTTTCGAATCACTTCTTTGTTAGAATGTTCTGAGTATAAATATTTTTTTATTTAAATATGATGATAAAAATACTTTTTTATTTAAACTTATTGTGACAATTATTGAATTTCAAGGCTTGAAATATACTATGTATTGAAACAGTCAGCTTTGTCAATCCAACTGTTTCACCTACTATATTCTATAGTAGTATTTCTATATATATATAACTATCACCAAATCCTCATATATCATGTTAATATTATGTTAAAAACAGGCTAAATTTAAACCTAAATATGTTAATCATATATGTGTATATATATATATTAAAATATAGTATGAAAATTGCATCTATATATGTAAACCTCCATAAATACGCACATATATATTTCTGACAATAGATAAATGAAAAATGCATTGTATGTGTAACAAGAGACTACATATATGCAGGAATGAATAATGTTAACAAGATTAAAACATTAAAATTTCTTACTTAAAATATTTATTCTAAAAATTAATATTTGAAATTATTATATAATACTGCATATATCACTAAATTAAATGGTCGAGTTACATATATAACGAAATGTTTTTCATTTTTTAGATTTGTTTTTCTAGAAAGGATGGCTCCATAAAAGTTAATCTTTCTCACTATAAAATGACCTAATTCAATTTAAGGTTAAAATTAGATATAAATTTGAAATATAAATTACCACGAGTGACCGAGATTAAAACTGACCTAACAGAAAAATAATCACAGTGGAATTTCACGATTTTTTTAGAAGCAGCGAGAAATCTGAAAACTGCTGCATTCATTCTAAAATTGTTTTACTAAAATTTGTAATAATAATGAAGTTGGAGTAGAAGGCTAAATCATTTGCCTTCTGGCCCTCAGTAAAGCTATCTGATGTGAGAAGAAATGCAGTGAGAGCAGCCACCACCTAAAAAGTCCCTCGATGATGAAAACACCCTGCCACCAGAGAGAAAAGATAATGGTAATAAACTCCTTTAATTTTAAAGCCTTTCAACTAAAGTCCACTTATTCTTATAAGCTAGCTCAATCTAAAATCTATGGCCATAATAATAATGTAATTTAACCCCATCTCTAAAATGTAATTTCATTTTATTTTAATCCTAAAATCTGGCCTGATTTACAATTGTGATTTATTATGATAATTTGTTAAATGATTCATTAACTGACATAATATTATTAATACCCAATTTACTGAAGCAGTCGATGTCTAATCATCATCAAGCTTCATGCTTCACCATCTACACTAACCTTCTGTGGGGCCTGCAATTCAGACCTCACCATAAATATATGCCATTCACCCACACACTGTATGCATAATGATTAGAGAAATTAATAAAATTAAAAATATTTAGTAAAGTAAAACCGTAGTGTGTGATGTGTATTTATATAAATGAAGCAATAATGTTATTAATGTTTATTGCTGACAACTAAACATTTTCTTTATAGAATTGTAAATTTTTTTATATCTATATGTATTTTCATTTAAAGTATTTAAGGTGTTGGAATGTAAAAACAATGTAAAATGAGGAAGGTTCAAAATACAGAAATTATCTCTAGTCAGTTCATTTTCTTTAATTAAAATTTGTAAATCTTAATTAGAATCAAAAGCAAGTCTTTTGTTAAGTGTTTTCAAAACTTTCAAAACAGCTAAACTGGTATTTCGAGCCTTATCTGTTGAAAATATTTTGCTAATTAAATGTTGTTTTTAAAGGGATTACAGAGATAGCATGAGCATCTGAAATTGCATTCTTGGTGAGATTAAAGGGTTTATAGAAGGAGCCACAGAACAAAAGAAGTCAGTTTTTTTAGTTGGGTTCAGAGGAGTTTTTACTCAGTTGAGTTTAGTTACTTTTAAAAAGCCAACACAAGTTCTGCATGATGAAGCGTGAGTAGAGGAATCTTTTTACCTTTCTCTTCTCTCAGAGAACTGTTTCCCTGCCTGCTGCATGTTCCATCTGACCGGCTTCCCAAGATGACCATCACTGTTCCAGTTGACTGCCTATTCTGCATCTACTCGCTATGCTGCAATCCTTAGGCAACCTTATCTGATGTACAGCTAACTTCATAAGTAACTACTTGTGTAATATGTTGTTCAACCTTTGTAGTTTAATTTATATATTAAGTTATAAGCTTCTGCTAATTTTGCTTTTAAACTCTCTCTGTAATTCCTTATTAGTATTATGTAGTTTTAACTTACCTTTCATGCTTAATTAACTTCTATATATAACTGTGTGCAGCTCCATTAAGATTTTATGTATTTTGTTTAATGAATAGATATAATTTATTTTCTTTAATATGCCAAAGTTGCCAAATTCGTGAGTTTGAAAAAAAAAGGAAAATAATTGTTTAATTTGGAAAGAAGCCAGGGTTATTTAAAACCTATCAATAAAGTTTTGTTTGTATTAAATAGAAATTGCTTGCAAGTTTGGTTTCATTTTAAATTCGTTATTCTTGAAGTCAATTAAAAACTTTTATTGTGGATGAATTCTGTTAAGTTTACTGCTTTGAAATTGTATTTAAAATTTTATTTTAAAAGATCGTGAACCTTATTCCACCTTTTCTTGCTGCTGGCTGAGGGCTAATCCTAGCAATTATATATATATGGGAATCAAAATTAAATATAAATTTTGCCAGTTTAATATTATAAATAAAAGTTATTATTCATTATGATTAGTTAAATGACTCAGGATTGAAAACAGGTTATTGCACAAGAGGTTAAAATATTTCCAAGCTTTAAAATAATACTATATGAAAATTATATTATAAAAATTATATTCATGTCCAATAACGTTGCTGGCACACCCTTTCCTTTATTCTGATATTTTATCTTTTCCATGTTTTGATTGTTTTGTCATTGGGGACATGGGAAGCCTGAAGCTCTCATCTTACTTTTCAAAATCATTCGTAATCAGGGACACTACTCCCTGTGGAATGTGAGGCTTATGAGATTATGTGCTGCAGATGACAGTACATCCAGATCTGGGCTTTCAAACCCAGCCTCTCCTTCAATTTTTCTCTGCCAGAATGCACGGACATATCAAATCTAAATCTGTTTCAAATATTCTTTTAAAAATGATAGAATATCCAAAACTGCCATGAAGGCCAGATTTCTTTATTGTATGCTAGTACCGTTACTCTGCTCCTTAATTTGATCACCGTCAACTTAACCCTAGTAAGTCACAATGATGTGTTAAAGACGATGATTCATTTCGTAAAATACATTCAGTATGTTGATTTTAAAACTGCTTTCTTTTAAAACCGTTATCGATTCCCATAGATGTAAATCTAATTTGTATTAATGATTGTATAATTTATTCTTGTAAATGTAGCTAATTGTTTGTTTCTTGTATACTTATTCTAAAGATGCTATGTCCAAATAATGCCTATCAAACATATATAATGATTTTAAGATTGTACATAAATGATTGAGACCGTATATTTATATTTATTTGTCAAAATGATTAATGCTAAATTATCACGTATCTTTCTGTAATCTGAATCTGTTTCGATCTTTTATATTTGTTTTATCCATCCACAGCATTTTATTTGTGAACATTTGTACATTGGCATATTAATCTCCGCACAAGTTATAGTATACTCTATAAAACTATATCCATGAAATAATTAATAAAGAGGATTTTATAAAAACAAATTCCAAGTTTGTAAATAAACAATGTCACACCAAGTGTTTAACCATTTTTGTAATATATATCTATGTGTTTGTTTAATATGTTATTAAATATATATATCTCATTTAAATCCTGGTTTGTTGTTTTTGAATTATTATTTTCTAGTTAACATTTAGAACTATTTTCTTTAGCTAACAGCTTAGCATTAATAAATAACTATAATAAATATAATAACTGGGTTACTTTGATCTTGGTCATCATCATCAGTCTGATCTTATGCTCTACAGCTTTGCTTCTGAGTGCAGAATTAAAATAATTTTACTGTATCATCAGGATTGTTGTTCATTGGGTCAGAGATTCAAAGAATAGGTTAGAATTCAGGATTGCTCCAGATCTGTGTATCTTGAGCATGATCACATTCGAGGTACTTTTGCTCAGGATTTGAATCTTGTTAAGTGAGCATACTATTTTGACTGGTACATTACTGATCTAATTGCTTTACAATTTATTATCAGAATTATTATTTGCATTAACAACACATTTCATTTGTTGATATTATTTCTTTATTTATTTGATTACTTGCTGAATTTATTTATGATTGATTTAGTTATGTATTAATCTTATTCCGAGTAATTAAGAGTTATTTAGTTTTAACTTGCTAAAATCTATATTTTGAATATTTTAATATAACTTTTATTACGAATAATTCAAAATGATCTATTTTAAAATAATAATTAAGTTTCTAAGTTATTTTGTATATTGTAAGTTAATGATAATATTTGCCTTCATTAATTTTCTTAAACAACTTAAAATTATCTTAAACTGAATCAATCAAATATCAGATAATGTTGTATAAATTCTCTTTTAAACTATGCTAAAACAAAGCCAACTTTCAGATTTCACTTACGTGAAATCTTATATTAAATCTACATTTCTTTTAGTTTAATCTATGCCAAATCTTATTATTTTTCAATTATGTAGTTGTTTATGCTATATTTATTCAAAACAGAATTTTATTCTTAGTTAAATCATTACTGAGAAGTTATTATATCATCACACGTATATATGTAATTTCGCGTATATTATTGCACAAACCAAAACACTGTTTTGAAATCGATAAAATGTTTTATTTAAGATTTAATTACAAGCTTACAACTATTCTAAGATAGATTTGCTTTAAATTAAATAGTTAACCCATATTCAGTTGAAGTGATAAAATGCAGCATAAATCTATAACTATATATTGTCATTTTCCCTAATATGAAGTAATCCTCCCTAGAATTATAAATGCCTATATAGATAGCTTTACAAATTACATTCCTAAGCTTTCCTTAATAGCATAATTATAGATGCTATAGTTTCATGAAGGAAACTATTGTTTAGCATGTTAATTTTTATTATATAATAATGTTGTCAGTGGTGTGTATCTGTCCTTAAGAAACACTATGGCATACTCACTTGTTGCTGCATTCTTTAACGGGCATATGTGTTAGGGCTACACCGTTACTTTTAGTTCAGACAACTATCTTCTCCAGATGGTGGATGGGTTCGCATCTCCCCATTCTGCATCCTTAGGAATGGAGCATGAGACTCCTCATGTAATTAGTTGTTCAATCATCCAGACTAAATGTCTCTTATTTCCATAGCAATGAGTTCAGTAAAAGGGAACTGGTTACTTGGTACAAATCCCATGAAAAAGACACATATGAGACACAGGGACTCAGAATTGTATATTTTCTATATGCCTTGGTATCTGAAGTCTGTCAATTATCAGTTCATTCCACCATAATAATTGTATTTTCAGCTTTGATCTGAGTTTGAATCTAATTTCATAGGCATATTAGCTATATAGAGAATATTGATTATTCATGCTTAATAAAATATTATGTTCTTTATAAATGTTTATAATCACTTCTACTACCTCTAAAGCAAATCTAGATCCTGTTATATGGCATAAACTAGGCATAGGTAGTCATGAGCAAATTCACTAAGTTATAAATTGATATTAAGGCTCATGAAAAATGTAATTTCCAACATATAATTGCTTTATCACCTGTGAGTGATATATATATAGCTAAATTAAAATATTTGTAACCTAAAATTACAATCACCTGCGAGTGATTAGAAATGCTATATATAAACCGAAATGCTTATACCTTAAATCATCACCTGCGAGTGATATACATATATATGACAAATCAAATAATTTGTAACTAGAAATTTAATATCACCTGTGAGAAATTTCTCATGCCATATATATATATGTAAACCAAGCTATGTATAACTCGGCCATAAATGATAATATATCCAAAATCATCACCTGCATGTGAACCCAAACTGAAATGTAAATTGTATCCCTTAATCACCTGTGAGTGAGACAATGCATATAGTCATTGTAATTATTATTTCATTTATTATTTCAATATTTAACTTTTATTAAATTAACTTTAAATTTAACTACTGTGTCATGTCTCGATATTGCTCATCATTAAGTCATTATTTATTATTGTATTAGTTATTAAGAATCATTTCCTTATTTAATAATAATATTCTAGCCATGCAATATCTATATAGCCTAGTTAGACTGTCAACTTTTTCCATAGTCTTTTGCTCTACTGTTGTTCTACTGCGGGCACATGATGAAAGAATACTGCTGTGACCTCATATGTGTCATCTGTAAGGTGGTAAATCTCTGAGCAATAGTAAAGGAACTAGGGCTATATCAGACCTGTGGTTTCACTACCATATTCTGGTCGGCCTTGGGATGATTTACTAAAACTCTAGGTTTTATTACCCGAATGTACATATTTGACTGTTACAGTATATACTCTTATCATTGCACTAAATTGAACAGGCCAATGCCATTTTGTTGTGATAATTAATCAAGTTTTATGTAGCTATTTAGATTTCCAAATCATTTTATTATTAGAAACACATTCTGATTGTAAATATTTTTAAATTTAAATATAATGATACTTCTTAATTTAGACTTGTGTCAATTGCTCGAGCCCCAAAATATATTTCAAATACTTTACCATTGCACAAAATCGAACAGGCTGACACTCTTTTGTTAGTATAATTAATAAAATTTATATGTAAATAAAAATTTTTACATTTCCCAAACACTTCTATTTAAATATCCTAAATTATAAAAAAAAAAACACATTACAATTAATAATTTATTTAAAAATAAAACTTATTTTTAAAATATTGCCTCATTATTACAGTAATTCTGCTTGGGAAAAAAATATATTTATCAATAAGAAACACATTCCAATTAATAATAAGTTATTTAAAAATAAAACTTATTTTTAAAATAATTGCCTCATTATTACAATAATTCTGCTTGTGAGAAAATTATATTTATCAATGATATTTTGCAGAGTTTAAATAACTCTAAAACGTAAGGTCATAATGTTCAATTCCAATGCTGTCTTCTGCAAAATATTTTAAAAACAATATTATCTTTTTTTATTATGCCTTATTATTGTTTTATACATTTTACTAAATAGCTTTTCTTTGCATGCCAAAATATATAATTCTTAACAAATCTCATGGTAACAATTGTATTTAATGCAATTCTCTTGATTATAATAAAAATCATACAAGATTGTATTATTCTTAAAATCTATAAGATGTATTTAGTGAAATAAATCGTGTTTTTATTCTTTTTGATAGTTATTCAAAATAACCTATGAATAAACAAAATAAAGTGCAAGATGTTGTAATTGCTTCTAAAAATGTATTGAATAAACAATCTAAGTATAAAATTTTTAAATTTCTTCTCTTAAATAAATCCTGGCTAAATCCCCAATTGTCAAACTATAGAATAAAATATAATGTAACTTAGTTATTAATAAGCATTAAAAAATAAAGTAATATAATATTTATTACCAAATAAAAACAAGTGAAACTATTTCTAATAATAGAAAATTTAAGCAAATCATGTGTGAGAGAGGATATGGATTTTTAAAACAAAGGACTATTTTAGCAAGTAGGTGCTAATGCAATGAAAGTTATATCATCTGTGTTATTTAATATTGATCTAGTTTGGTGGTCCTAATGAAATATAAAAGTTATATCAATGAACAATGTATAAAAATTTAAAATATCAGATTATATATATGATAAGGCTGCAGAAAGGAGTTTGCTATTAACTGAAAGGAGACCCTTTGATTCCTCTTGGAGGCCTTAAAGGAACCGAGCAGGGCAAATTCCTAATGTCCACTCCATACGTTCTTGTCGTTGCAGCTGTTATTACTATGTGATTATTCATATAGTATATGAACATGGATGGGCTGCTCACCAACACGCATTAGCCAGCGTGATGAGTTTATTGGCTTTTTACCTCTGAGTTTAAGATCAAGAAACACCATGGTCTTTCTTCTCAGTGCCTGATAAGGCAGAATGAATGTTTGTGTAAATGATAAATATTTTTCCAATACATATATACAATTATGACAGACAAAAATAAAGCATGGCCCTTATTCCCAGGAGGCTGTAAAGTCACCAACCAAGGCAGCGGTTGGTGGCTGAAGGCAGAGGGTGCTAAGAATCCCCTGATTGTGGACCCAGGCTGCCATTTGGTGACGACTTTTTATTTAGGTACTTACAACTGCAGATCACTTTCAAGTGAAGGAAGATTGCAAGAATTAGAAGAAGAACTGTCTTATATTAAATGGGACATTATTGGACTTTGTGAAGTTAGAAGAAAAGGAGAAGAAACAATTGATTTAAAAAGTGGACATATACTCTGTTATAAAGGCACACATATTGGAAATACAAGTGGAGTAGGATTCATTATAAATAAAAAGTGGAAAAACAATATTGTGGAGATTGATGGTGTATCGGACAGAGTGGCAAGATTAGTTATACAACTTAATAGCAGATACCAAATGCAGATAATTCAGGTTTATGCCCCAACAAGTTCTCATAGTGATCAGAGTAAACAACATTTTAAAATTGTTATGGGAGACTTTAATGCTAGAATTGGTAGACAAATGAAAGATGAAATTGCTGTAGGTAATTTTGGTTATGGTAATAGAAATGAGAGAGGACATAGACTTGTGGAGTTTGCAGAAAAAGAAAAACTTTATATTATGAATTCATTTTTTGAGAAAAATGTTAAAAGGAAATGGACATGGAAGCATCCAAATGAAGGTACAGCAGAATTGGATTATATTTTGACTAACAGAAAATACATATTTCAAGATTGTAATGTTCTTAATAAATTTAACACAGGAAGTGATCATCGATTAGTAAGGTGTAAGTTATGTGTTAATGTAAAACTAGAAAGACAAAAATTATTAAGAAAAACAATATTTACAGTTGATATTTCTAATCTTCAGAAACATTCTAATGAATTTAAATTAGAACTTACAAATAGGTTTCAAGTGTTAGGAGATTTTGAACATGATACAGATTTGAATGAAATTAATATGAAAATAACTGATACACTTTTAAAAACTGCAACAAACATAGCTGGTAGAAAAGAGCAGCAATTGACTAATAAAATTTCTACTGAGACTAGAGAATTTATGAAGAAAAGAAAGAATATGAAGATATACAAAAATGATATATTAAAAAGAATTGAATATCTCGAATTTTGTAAAATGGTACAGAAAAGAGTTGAAAATGATATAAGAAACTATAACTGTGAAATAGCAAGGAAAGCTGTAGAAGAAAATAAAAGTCTCAAAAATGTTAAACAACATTTTGGTATTGGTAGGAAATTTATATCTGCAATAAGAAAAAAAGAAGGAATTATTACTAAAAAGAGAGATGACATCATGAAATTGGTAGAAGACTTTTATCAAGAATTATATAGTAATAAAGAACAAGTACCTCCTATATCTATTACATCTTCCAAATTGCCCAGAATTTTAAATGAAGAAGTGAGACATGCAATTAAGTGTATGAAGAAAGGAAAGGCTCCAGGAAATGATGGAATTATAATTGATATATTAAAAGAAGCAGGTGAAGAAATAGAAACAATTTTAGCAAAGTTATATACCAAATGTCTAAATGATAAAGATGTACCGGAAGATTGGAAGAATGCAGTAATAATATTAATATTTAAAAAAGGTGATAAAGAAGATATTAGAAATTACAGACCTATCAGCCTTTTATCAGTTTTATATAAAATTTTTACCAAGATAATTACAACTCGTCTACAGAGAACTTTGGATTTCCACCAACCAAGAGAACAAGCTGGATTTAAAAGTGGTTTTAGTACAATAGATCATATCCAGGTATTGAGAGAAGTCATAGAAAGGACAAACGAATATGAGTTGTCATTATGTTTTGGACTTGTAGATTATGAAAAGGCATTCGATTCTATACACATTTCTTCAGTGATTAAAGCATTGGATCATCAAGGTATAGATCCAGGATATTGTCATATTTTAAAGAATATTTATAAAAATGCAACAGCAACAATTAGATTACATAATGATACTGGAAAAATCAACATTGAGAAAGGTGTAAGACAAGGTGACTCCATATCTCCAAAACTCTTTACAGCAGTGCTGCAAGAAGTATTTTGTGGATTAAAATGGGAAACTAAAGGAGTGAAAGTAAATGGAGAGTATTTAAGTCATTTAGATTTCGCAGATGATGTAGTTGTTTTTGCAAATAATGCTTCAGAGCTGCAGGAAATGTTGCAGGAGTTAGCAGATGAAAGTAGAAAAGTAGGACTAAAGATAAATGTTAAAAAGACTAAAGTAATGTTTAATCGATTTGCTCAAAATATGAAAATAAAGATTGATTATGAAGAATTAGAAGAAGTTAACAGTTACAAATACCTTGGTCAGATTATTAATACAGATGGAAACATAATGGAGGAAATTAATCATAGAATTAAACTTGGTTGGAGTGCTTTTGGTAGAAATAACTTGATACTAAAAGGAAATATGCCTATGTGTTTGAAAAGGATGGTTTTTAACAACTGTGTTTTACCAGTTCTTACTTATGGATCTGAGACTTGGACACTTAATAGAAGAGCAATACAGAGACTTCAGACCACTCAAAGGAGTATGGAGAGATGTATGTTGGGAGTAACAAGAAGAGATCGAAAATGCAATATATGGGTAAGACAACAAACAAGTGTTACTGACCTTATTGAAAAAATTAAAAGATTGAAATGGAGTTGGGCTGGACATATTTCTAGAAGAGATGATAATAGATGGACAATTGAAATTTTAAACTGGATTCCAAGAGATTGTAAAAGACCCAGAAAGAGGCCACATGTGAGATGGATGGATGAAATAAGAAAATGTGCAGGGGTGTTGTGGAGAAGAGAAGCTAAAGATCGGAGAAGATGGATTAAACTTGGAGAGACCTTCATCCTGCAGTGGATTGATAATGGTTTATGATGATGATATATGATAAATTCTTATTATTAATAGTGGAATAACATGCACATAAAAAATTAAATAATAGTGTAAATATTTTATAATTGAAGGAATATAACTTTGTTAATAGAAAACATGAATAAGTTTATGCATGAGCGGTTTTCAATAGTTTTTAAACAAATGAATTATTTTTTAACTATTTTAAATAAATTATTGGCATGACAGTTGAAGTTTATATAAATATTGGTAAAAAAGTCTGAGCTACATCAGTTTTTACAACTATTGTACTTCAGAAAAAATAATGGAGACACTCTTTTCTCCTATGTAGGATGTAACTCAAAATTGAAGCATTCCAAAGAATCATACTTTGGCTGTAGATATTATTTTTAATATAAGTAAACTTCAAGTAGAAATACTTATATAATATCAGAACCAGCCCAAGAAGGAAAGGGGAGCAGTGTAATGTTTTCATAGTTGTGTATGGTGGTGGGGAAGTTCTTTTAAATATGATAACTGCTTCGACTCTTTAAGCGGGTAAACTGTGCATCTTTATTGATCGGTTGACATGTTGTTTTCTTTCTTTACTGATGCAAACACTATAAGCATGACATCAATCAAAATATGGGCATTTGATAGCTCAGTCACATGGCTTTCCAAAGATGTCAACCACAAAAAAATCCAATTAAATTTAGATTTTTTTACAGGAGTTTTCATCAAGCAGAGTATTTAATTTTTTTTTTTTTTTTTTGTCAATTTTGTAATTTTCACGAAGCGATAAAGACAAAAAATATGTACTCATCTTCAAACAGACATTTATCGGATGTTATTTACAAACAAGGCCTACAATGGAACCTCATCGTAACAGGCTCCTAAGTATAAAATTTTATTTTTTTTAATATTTTAATTTCTTTTTTAATTTTTTGAAAAAATGATACTTTTTATTAATTTTACTTTGTAGTTGGTGTGTGTTGATAAATTATATATTTATTTATGCTCATATAGAATTCATATCTACCGTAATTTTCTAAAGTTCTAATAAACTTATTTTATAAAAATTATGATTTTCAAAAAGTTTAATAATTTATCATTTATTATTATGTTTATATGATATGTTTGTGTTTACAAGTAATGAGTTACAAAACTAATAAGCAAATGTATAGAAATATTGCATATGCAGGCAAATAATCAAATTTTGATTCTTGTTTATGCATTTATACTCATGCTTTGGAGTCACTCTGTTTTTGCTATATGTTTCATCACATTATTTTCAAGTCTATAACTAACAAATGGACTATATGCAAATAAATTATATCTATGTGATACAATAAATATAACAAGATAGCACCACTTGTGTCATAAAGAATATAAATACCACTGGTGTCCAAAAAATATAAACATCACTGATCTACACAAAAAAATATAAAATGAAGAGATGAAACTCATTTTACCAGTGATATAGACAGTAGCCTACAATTTCTAGTTTTAAATAGACAAAAAGCCAATTGCTATGATGATTTCTTTTGGATCTTTTATTACAATGAATCTTTTCTTTATAGATACTTTAGACATTTGGAACATTTGGGGTACTAGATAAAAATGAAGAATTCTTATGCAAATACTTTTGAAGATTCTGAAGCCCAGGAATATCTCAGGTAAAACATATTACACATGGTTTGAAAGATAATTTTGTGAGGAATACAAAGAAATTATAACTGAAGATGTAATTAATACTTAGTTCATGATGAATTAGAAATTATGAATAAACAATGAAGTAATAATTATGTTGGATGTTGAAATTTCTTTTTTTCCTTATTTTTTAAATGGTTATCATTATTTGTCATAGACATTGTTTTCCTTAGTTTTTCTAGTTCCTATTAATGTAATTTTTTTTGCTCTAACATAATTAAAAGAGAAGTTATTGTGAAAATTGTATCTCAGGTCAGTATTTAAAAAAATTCAATATGGCGTTTTAGACAGAAGTAATAAACACATTTAGATATTTAAAAAAATTATCTCATTTGCAGCTATTTTCTTTCTCTACTAGCAATTTTGCAAGATTGTCCCAAAAAATAATATGAAAACTTTTGAAAGAAAAAAATTAAAAATTCAAATATTTTTGTTTTAAGATATTAATTATTTAATTATTGCTTCAAAAAGTATTTTTAAAAGATTGTTTATTTTAGCATGTGTTTTAATCTCCATGTTTATTTTTATAAAGATAAATGAATAAAACATGTAAAGTATTTACCAAACATATTAAATGACTAAAGCTATATTTTCAAGTTTTTGTTTTTAATTTACAAATTTTATTTCATAGAATTGGGGAAAGGTGGCAAAATTTACTTTGCATAAAGGCACTTCTTATCTATGCAGTGTGTTTGTTTTTTTTCTTTGAGGTCTTGGTAATCTTTCTTTAATGTTGTCCTTGTTTGCTGCTTCCATTGACAAATCTTCCCTTTGTAGTGTATGATTATTTACTACTTGTTTGTTTTGTGTATCTGGTTGTCCCATTTACAGTTTATCTATTTCTGATTTTGTCTCTGCTGATTCGATAGTTTATTTTTCACTGGGGTTTTTGTTCTTCCAGCTTGGCTAACTGCAGTGGTATATGTTGTTGATGTGTCACCTATATACTACATCTTCTGTTCTCACTGCTGCTATAAATTTGGATGTTAAGTTGACAGCTTTTCCCTTTATCCATGTTTTATATAGACTATCTCTGATCCACAATTTTTTCTCACTATGAATGTTTTATGTTCTGTTTCAACCTGTGCATATGTTTTTTAGCAGTAGAAGGGTCAGTTCTGTCCTTAACCTCTGTATCAATAATAGTTCATCTGGGAACTTTCCACTCACTGCTATTGGTGTGGAGCATTGGCATAATAATATGCAGTGTAGTGTTTCTTGCATTTTTGTTGACTTTTCTTTTTTCAGTGCAAGTTTAAGTTGTTTTACTGCATTTTTGGCTAATCCATTACTCTCAGAATGATATGGTGGTGAGTACATGTGTTTAATACATCTGGTCTCCAAGTATTCTTTGAACATTTGCAAAGTGAAACTGGAGCCATTTTCTGTGATGAGAGCTTCTGTGTATCCTTGTATTGCAAATATTTTATTTAGATGATGAATGACCTCTTCTGTCTGTGTTTTTCATGAGTCATAATTCTACCCAGTGGAAACAGGCATCGACTAATATTAAGAATGTTATATCCCATGAAAGGACCTGCATGGTCCATGTGTACATTTTCCTATGCATGTTTAGCTGGTGGCCATAGGTAATATTCCTTTATTGTCAATCGAGCATTTGATTGGCATGCTGTGCAGTGAAGGACTCAATGTTCTCATTTATCTTAGGCCACCAGATATAGCTTCTGGAAAGTGCCTTTGTGAACTACTCCTGGGTGTCCATTGTGCATTTTTAGCACCTGGTTTCGATCTTGCAAGAGTATTATAACTCTATCTCCATTTAGTATGCACCTTTTTCAGACTGATAAGCTTGAACGAGCATTCCAGAAAGCCAGTGGCAATTTTTTTTGTCTTTTACTGGGCCAACCTTTGCTAATCCATTTTATAAGTAAATGATATCTGTCCACTCTGCTACTTTTTTATATTTATCTATGAATTCCAATTGTCTATGTAGTTGATTTCCACATTGACCTTTTTTATTTTGGTTGTCTCTGGCATCTGTGAAAGTCCATCTGCATGTTGTACCAAACTGCTTCCCTTATAATTTAGGTCATAGTCATAAGATGTGAGCAGTGTTATCCAGTGCAGCATTCATGGGCTGAGATGATCTGGAATCAGTTTATCTTTGCCAATATTCCCAATAGTGGTTTGTGGTCAGTTATGACTGTAAATTGTCAGCCATACAGATATTGATGTAATTTTTTTAATTCCAAAAACTTTGACCAGGGCTTCCTTGTTGAGGTGACTGCAATTTCTTTCTGCATTGGTTAAGGTTTGTGATGCATATGCTATTGGTCTCTCTCTCTCATATGTGGGGTAAGTCAACAATGCTCCGATTTCATACTCTGATGCATCAATTGTCAGTACTATCTTCAATTTATTGTCATAGTGAATTAGAAACTTTTCTGATGTTAATAGGGATTTTGTTTTCACAAATGCATCCTCTTGGTTTGTTGACCATTCCCAGTTTTAATTTTTCATCGAGTTTATATAGAGGTTGAGCCACATATGCTTTCCCTTTAAGAAAGGGCTCAAGGAAATTAACCAGTCCCAGAAATGCCCGAAATTGTTTTGCATTTTTTGATCTGGATTCTTTACTGCTCTAATTTTTTCTGGTGCAGGGGCTTTTCCATCTTGTATTATGATGTGTCCCAAAAACTGTATTCCATATGCATTTTTCAGCATTTAGTGTCACTCCAAATTTCTTAAGCCTACTGCACACTTGTATAACCCTCTCTCAAAATATCATCAAAATATGGAATTACCCCCAATAGCCCAATGAGTAACCTGTCAATTTTTGCTTGAAAAATGTTTGGTACCATGCTGATTCCAAATGGAAGACAATTATATCTGAATAATTCTAAGTGAGTTGTAATTGTTAATAGCTGCATAGAGATTGAGTTTAGTGAAATGTGATTTTTGCAATAATGCTAGAATTTCTTGTGCATTCAGAGCAGGTTATGCACTTTTACAAAGATTTTTACTAACTGTTATTCTATAGTCTTCACAAATTCATATTTTCCCCTCTGGTTTATTAATTATAACAATTGGCCCACTCAGAGTCTTTTGTTGAACTTATTATTCTCTTTTGCATGAGTTCATTTAGTTCTACTTTTGTTCTTTGTGCAAACAGCACCTTCTGTGCTTTACATATGATTGGAGTTGAGTGGTCCTTGAGTTCTAATTGCACTGGTATGATTATTTTTATCTCCCCCAGTTTTGGCTTAAATAGGTTTGGTAATTTATTTTGCATGTCATTCTCAATAGTTTTTATTATGTTTATGGTAATAGGAGTGGTCTGAACCAACAATTATGGCCTATTAGTGGATTTATTTGTTTATAGACTATGTATAGAGATATTTTTTTTTATTTTTTAATTTAATTTTACTTGTACTCCTACCATTCCAACTATTTCCACCATATTGCTGTTTACATCTTTAGTGCTTACATTGTTTTTTTTTCCATTTTATATGCATCATTTCTTTATGCAGTGATAACTTCCTAACCACTAAGGGAAATTAGTGTAACTCCAGAGTCACTGTCAACCTCCATTTTAACACGTTTCCCTTCAATGTGCATTAGCAGTTTAAATTCTGCTTTGCTACATTTTATATTATTAATACATGTATTAAAGTTTTTTTTTGACTTTATACTCTGGTTTTGGTTTGCAACAGACTTTTGCTAGATGGCCTTTTGATCCACAATTTTTACAGCATTCTTGATTTTGCTTACAATTACAAGTGATATGTCCTGGTTTACCACAGTAGTAACAGCTGGTTTTATTATCATTTATTTTTTGTTGTTTTGTCATTTCATTTCCCTGTTCCATGGTTTTCTGAATTATGTGATAATAGCTTGCCATTGGTGTGATATCAAGATATTCTTTAGCTTGATTCATCCTAACTCATGTGCAATTCCTCTTTTGATGGCATCTTTATAATTTAAATCCAAATCAGCTAATAGTTGTTTTCAAAATTTAGTCTTGTGTATATCCCATAGTAACTATTCCAGCAGAACCACTTCTAGAAATTGCTCATAGACACAATTTTTTTCCAACTCTCTGAGAGCTGTATCAAATTCTTTGAAGCTTACAGCCTTCATTTGCCATCAATTTCTAAAATGAAATTTCACAATGTTTTCAAAGGGAGTAGGCAAAATGTGCTGTTAATTTTTGGACTATTTTGTCATATAGAAAACGTCCAGGCTCTGCTGGTTCACATAGATGGTTTGCAATCTCCAGCACTTTTAATCTGGAAAACCCTAGCAATGTGGCCACTTTTATCTGGTTTTCCTTAATATTATTACCAAAAAAAATTTCTCTATGTGCTTGACATATAATGACTAGTTGATAAAGTTCTTGATATCAAATTCTCCTATTTACATTTGCAACATGGTGGTTTTCACTGACATTAAGTATTGGGTTTTTTTGTTTTCTGCAGGTTCTGTACTTGACTGCACCAAATAGTTTTGTTTAATCACAGAGACTAATTAAATTATCAATTTATTGTTAGGCTAGCCATGTGTGACTGGTTCAATACTGTGTAATGTTTATAATATCTCTTACAAGTAATTAATAACACTAGCCAATAGTTCTTGGTGGGATTGTTTCCCATTAGCGTTCACCTGAGCTTAATTACTCTAGCAATTAAATATTGTAAAAATGGGAATAACATTACCGACTATTTCATCTACTGATGTATGCTCTAATGACAATCCTGCTCTGATCTGCACATATCCTTTCTTCTATGTAGTCTCATGCATCAGTGGTTGTGATCAGCCAATAGTATCACTAGTATATCACAATATATGAGAGATTTTTAATGGGTTTTCAAACAAACAAGAATTAATATGGTGGTTAAAGTTTATCTAAATATTGGTAAAAATGTCTAAGAGTTATATCAGCTTTTATAACTAGTGTACTTCAGAGAGAATAATGGAGCCAAGTCAGACCAAATAATCATACTCTGGTTAGAGATAATGTTTTTAATAAGCAGGTAAGTAAATTTAGAAATAGAATTATTTATATATTATCAGAGCTGGCTGAAGAAAGGGAAGGGGGCAGAGCAATGTTTTCATGGGTTTTTGGGATAGTGGTAGTGAGGATGGAGGGGGGTTTCATTTAAATATGATCACTTAGATATTTAAAATAATTATTTTATTTGCAGATATTTCCCATTTCTATCAGCAATTTCATAGGATTGCCTAAAAAATAATATGAAAACTTTTGAAGAAAAAAACTAAAAATTTCCAATTTACTAAATAAATATTTTTGTTTTAAGGTATTATTTAAATATTGGTTTAAAAATTATTTCTGTAAACATTAATTGCATTATTTTAACATATGTTTTAATCTCCATGATTATTTTATAGAAATAAATGAACAAACATCTAAGGCTGACATGTCAAACTGGTGGCCCATGGGCCGCATGCAGCCCTCGATGGGATTTTTCATGGCCCACGACTAAGATGCTATGCAATAAAATGAAAACGAAATATGTTGCAAACAATAAATTAATTTTAAAAAACAAGCTGTAATATTTAATTACATGAACTAAAATATATACAGTAATTGTTGTTTACATACATAGCTAATTTATAATTCTCGGCTACACGCATAGCTAAATATTTTTGATGACACATCTTTATGATGATGAAGCATTTGGAATATGTGAATACCAAAGCTGGCAATGTTAATAATGTGCTGTGCTTCCAAGAACATAAATACATTAGTCAGCTATTTGCGCCACCAACATAGCAATCCTATCTGCAGATGTTGGGTTTTTCTTAGAATTGTAACAAAAGGCAGTTGTGCTACTTTATCCTGATTGGTGTGTTAAAAATTTGCGGGTTGTTTCCTTTTATAACTCATTCAAAAAATATAAGTAAACTGTTATATCCGAGAGTTTCTACCATTCTGAAACTAGTCAGACAGCATAAGAAATAATGAGCATGCATTTGACATTTTGTTATATAATATTTTAATTATAATCAAACATGAGAAACAATAATATTTTACAAATAAGTTAGTAACGATTACAATTCAGTTTGCAAAACACTAAAAGTTCTACAATTTTACCAGTCTATATTCAGCCTTGGGGAACTTTAGTGGCTTTGACCATTTTTAATCTATGGCCTTATGCACAACTTCCTTCTTTGTCATATTTCTATAATAATTGCTCCATGCTGGGAAGTCTGGACTGAGAGAGAGAGAAAACATAATTCGTACCTTTTATAGCTACCTGCATTTATCGAGCATAATTCCAGCAGTGAGAATCGACAGCAGCACTCTCTTTACATTTAAATACTAGAGTAGCGTTAAATCCTTATGAAGTGTATTTAGCATAAACATATTTGCAATTTTTTTTAATTTTAAAAATTTAAATCTAAAGTCCTATTTTTATTATAGAAAATGCCATTTCCAATGCTAAGTAAAAAACAAAAGATTGATGATGAAAAAAGAAAATTTCAAGAAAGGTGAGAACTGAATTATTTTTGTGTGGAAGTGAACAATAAGATTACGTGCTTAATTTACAAAGAAACGATTAGTGTTGCTAAAAAATACAATATTAAGCGACATTATAGCACTAATCATGAAAAACAATTTTCATGCTTTGAAGCTAAAATAAGAAAAGAAAAATTAAAAACAATGAAGAATTCATTAAGTAGCCAGCAAGAAGTGCTTACAAAATTTATAAAAAGTAATGAATCAGTAACAAGAGCTAGTTATGAAATAAGCTATTTATTAGCAAAACATTCAAAATCATTCACCGATGGTTTTTTAATCAAGGAATGTATGATAAAAGCTGCCGAATTTGTCTGTCCAGAAAAAGTACAGGCATTTCAAGACATCTCATTATCAAGAAATATGGTGGCAGATAGAATTACTGAAATGGCAGGTGACATCACTTCACAACTACAGGAAATATCTACCAAAATCCAGTTCTTTTCAATTGTGATTGATGAAAGCATGGATATAAGAGATGTTGCACAAGTTGCTGTTTTTTTTTCATGGTTGCGATAATACCATGCGAATCACTGAAGAATTGTTGGAATTTATCCCTCTTCACAGAACAACAACTGGTGAAAATATTTTTGATGTCGTATGGAGCATTTTAGAAAAACTTAACTTGCCTCTTGACAAGCTTGTTTCTGTTACAACTGATGGCACTAAATCGATGACAGGTCAAACTAAAGGTTTTGTATCATGACTGGCAAGGAAATTGCAAGATGAATATCCAGATAAACCAAAAATCAAAGCTTTTTATTGCCTCATTCACCAACAAGTTCTCTGTTTAAAATTATTAAAAATGGACCAAGTACTTAAAACAGTTACAAAGATAGTCAACTTTATTCGATCAAGAGCACTTAACCATCACCAATTTACTTTGTTCCTTAAAGATTTAGAATCTGAATTCAAAGATCTTCCTTATTACACAGAAGTTCGTTGGTTGTCCTGCCACAATGTCTTAAAGAGCTTCTATCTCCTTTTGAAGGAAATATTATTTTTTGAAATGAAAGATGAAAACAATGAAAATATATCAATTATAAAAGATCCATTGTGGGTACAAGACCTAGCATTTTTAATAGATATTACAGGCCATCTGAATAATCTTAATATTACATTGCAAGGCAAAGATCAATTGATAACGAATATGTATGATGCAGTTGCAAGCTTTGTACAAAAACTGAATTTGTTTAAAAATCATTTGCAAAAAAACATTTTGACATATTTTCCTATGTGTCAGCAGTTAAAAGCACAAAATCAAAGTTGCTCATTTTCACAACACTCTGCAAAAATTGAAAAAATAAAAGACAAATTCGATAAACGTTTTGATGGTTTCAAAGAATTAGAATATTTTTTTTTTCTTTTCACAGGACCATTTGCCTTTGAAGTTGAAAAAGCTCAGACTTCGATACAACTGAAATTGATTTCCAGAATGATTTGATTTTAAAAACAAATGTCATGAAGTAGGAACTCCCAAAATATATTCCTATTTAGGTGAAAGATACCTAGAAATCAAAAAATTTGCTGCATAAATTTTAAGCTTTTTTGGAAGTACATACTTAAGTGAGCAATTATTTTCATGCATGAAATTAAATAAAACAGTTTACAGATCAAGATTAACTGATAAACATCTATCAGCCATAATGAAAATTGCTTGTTCTCAGTCTTTGAATCCAGATATTAAAAAACTAGTAGGAGGAAAATACTGGTAAGTTTCCGGTAAAAACAAATTGTAGTTTTATAAATAAGTAATCAGATAAAATAAATGTTTAAATAAAAGCAATACTATATCAATTGTATATTACTGAACTGAATTTACTAAACTACATAATATGCTTTAATTACCCCACCTATATTCCTGCATTCTCACTTCAAAATATAATTTTAAGAAAATTTGTGTGATGTGGCCCGCAAGAATCTTACCAGTAGCATAAAATGGCCCATTGTTTGAATGAGTTTGACACGCCTGATTTAAGGTATTTACCAAACATGTTAAATAACTAAAGCCATATTTTCAAATTGTTGTTGCTAAAGTACTGGAGAAAATTGTCTTTTAATTTAAAATTTTTTATATAGAATTTGTACACCCCTTATCCACATAGTGGTGTTTACAAAACTTTTTTTTTCAGCAAGCCCTTCTTTTAAAAATGCTGGAGAAATAATAATTAAAAACATCAACTCCCTCACCTTTCAATCTTTTTTTTTTTTTTTTACTGTAATTATTATGTTTCAGCAGTAAGAAAATTATAGACTATTAATAAGCCAATTACCATAAATGTTTTCTTTAATAACATAAATTTTTAATAAGATTCTAATTCAAATAATAATAATCCATAGAAGAAAGTTTTATTTCCTTCAGAAATAAAACAATTAACCTATCATTTATTAAATACTTTTTAATTAAAACATAAAAATACTTTATTAAAAATTTTCTTTCTAGAAAATTCAATTATACCAAAGATTAATTATAATCCCTATTAATTAATTTGACAGTGATAATGACATTTATCTCAAATGACGGTTTGAATGTTGGCAACTTTTTTCATTTAAAAAAAAAGATAATATATATATGTATATAGATATAAATTTAAAAAGGTGTTGTAACAGGAAGCATAAGAATGTCTGAAAGTGAGAATAATAACATTTGATATTTAACTACAATTTGAGATGCTATTTTATGTAATAGAAGCAATGAGATTGTTTAGACATTAATGTTTTAAGCACCATTAATTTTTTAGAATCATCACCTATCTGTGATCCAACTTTATCTTAGTCAGCTAAAGGATTACTTAATGGAAAACTAATATAAACCAAATATCATTTTCAAGATTGAAAGTCTTTTATTACAAACATATATTTGAATTCTTCTAGATTGTATTAAAATTTTTTCTTTGCTATCATTTCTTATAGCTAGTTGAGCTTACTAGCATATATATAATTATCTTTAATTAAAATAAATGTGTATCTTGGAAATTAAACGTCCATGCATCCACAGATGGGAATTAATGAAAAGAAGTTTTCTTACTTATGGTTACAATTTTATTAAATAACTAAATATCAATATTTCACAAGTATTAAATGCACATTACCATTATATAAATAAAATTGGACTAGTCATATCTTCCAAATATATTATTCTTTTTTTCATAAAAGAGTATATTTTAACATCTATTGTTGAATATTCATTAGGTTATTTTAAAAATTCTTACACCAGTCTGTGAGGATTAACATATCCATTAAGTGTATTCTATTCCCTACATAATAGTATAAAAAATAATCATACATTAATTTACTAGTAACGAAAAAAGGATTTATATAACTTTACAGGATCAAAGAATGATAATAAATTTTAGAAATATTCTTAATTAAAATAAAAGATAAGTTCTTACTATGGCGTGGTATTGGGGAGTAAGTATTTTCTCTCACATTCTTGCATGTAAATCTGAAACTAAAGTTTCAAGAAACTCATGATAGGCAAATATCTCATATAGTCTGTTCAGTGTTTCATCTGTACTGGTGTTCTTACTATTTTGTAATCTGCCCACCCTGAATGTGTTGACCACTACAAATAATAGATGACCTTTGAATGGACCACAGTGGTCTGTGTGAATTCATTGCCATGGCTTGTCACTGTTCATCCATGCTTCAAAATTGAACAGGGATGATTTAGTGCATGACTGCAATTCTTGCATTTCTTTATGCATTTTTTGATGTCTGTGTTAATGTTTGGCCACCATATATAACTATGGTCTAGTTCCTTTGCCCTAACTATGCCCAAATGACCCTCATGCAACAACCCTAATATTTGCTATCTACCTATGACTGGCATTACCACATGATCATCCCTCAAAATGCATTCTTTACAGACAGATATCTGATCATGGCCATTCCAGAGTACCTTGTGCAGGAAGATAGAGTGTTGATTAGGCTAGCCCTCTTTGATTTGCTATATGATCTATCAATAGCTGTTATCTTCTGTCCAACAACTATAATTTTATGTTAATGTTTTGATTTTTCAGCACATCTATATAGTTGATTTGGTTTCTTTCTAGACTTTTTTCTTTCTGGACAAATGGGAACTTTTCATGGTTTACAGATTATAGGTAGCATTTCCACACTTACTTTTAATGATCCAGGCATTGTTTAATTACAAATAAATCAAGTCAAATGTCACATGACCTAATTTAAACAAGCTTGCATTAGAAATGTTTATAAGAGCTTGCAAATAAGCTCTTAACAAGCTTTGCAGATATCCTCAACCCCAGACCAGTTTCTGCTACTGGCTTCATCAGTGAGGTGTCAGGATATTGAAGCATTAGATTAAAAATACTAGATCAAGCCCAGCTCTTTATCTAATGGATAACTATTAAGTAGAAAATCTGAAATTTTCAGACATCCATGTCTTTCAATCCAGCTATCTATCTTAAATAGCCATATAGGGCTGACCTAAGTTCAGATGCACCATATGTTAATAGCTTTAGCAATATTAAATTGCCAAAGCCTTAATAGCAAAAAATAAAATTATAAAAAAAGGTATTGTTTAATTATCCCTAGCATTTCCTTAAACCAACTAGGGAATTTATTTTCTATTTTCTTTTCAAACTCAACTTTTTTCATGAATGTAAGTAATTCCTAACTTTCTGAGTTATGGCTGATTAGAGCATTGATGGACGTTTAATATTCAGCATTATTTTATCATCATCAGGTATTGACATATTTTTAAGGTTGATAAACTGCTTTTTCTGATTCTAAAATGTATGACTATAATTATTTTGTTACAGGTTACATAAATTTTTTTCTTGTACATTATTTCCATGTGTTCTCTTTTTTTGCAAATTTTACACTCCTCATGCCAGTGAAAGCATTTACTGTCATTGTGGGCATTTTTACTGCATCAAAAACAAATAAGTGTTTTTTTTCAGTAATTAATTTGATCACTACCATTTGTAACTTCATGTTTTACAGGTTTACATCTTTGGAGACTTCTGTTTGCTTTTTTCATTACAATTGAACTTGTGCAATTGCTCTAAAAAAGTTCATAATCTATGCTTTCTGGCTTTATTGTTAGTCCACATTGGTGACAGACAATAATTGTTGCCTTAAATTGTCACTATTAATTCTCCTTAGAAATTGTTCAAGGAGGGCTCACATACAATTTCTTTGCAAGATTCCACAGAGAACAATCATAATGTTTAATACTCTCCTCCTTATGCTGGTAGTGAGCACAGAAATGCAGTCTGGAAACATATCTAGAGGGATGAGGGTTGAAATAGTTTGACAACTGCTTTTTAAATAGATCATAAGAGGATTCTTTGGGAGTCAGGGGCTTGCAAGCCTGTTTGCAATTTCTATTATCCCTTCCCAAAAAAACAATACTGTTGCTATTTCGAACTTGTCACCTTCAATTTTATTTACAAAGACATACTTTTTTATATGTTGGATGTATAGGGGCCAATTACTTGCCCCTTACTGATGTCAAATTCTCTTATAGCAGATTGCATTTCAGCAAATCTCTCAATGTGCATAAAACTAACCAATTTACCTTGATTCTTAGTTTAAATCAAAATGGCTGACTGTCAATATTGTATCTGCTAACTGTTGCAATTCATTTTCATTGTGACTGTGCAAATTGGTTAGGTCTGCACCTTACTAAACCTTACAGACTGGACCCTTATCGAAGAACTTTACTGTTCCCTAACTGAATTTCAATAGTTCACCTAAAAATGACACAACACTACTTCATTTAAATCCAGTGCATTTAATAAATTTAACTTACAATAATTATTAGAATATATAGGGTATATGAGCACAGTCTTTCACCTGACCCACCACTCTCTACTCTATCTCATAAAACTGATACATTCCATACTCCAACTCTTCAACCGTCCATCCAATTGAAAATGTGATGATGGAATGCTCAAAGATCACACTGAAGCTGAGATTCTCATCACACCCATGTTGGCCTAAAGTCAATATGATCCCTCATGTAAAGGACATAATCCATTTAATACATACACGAGGGATGGGCAGACATCTCTACTATGTAATAACTGAAATAGAGGCTTATTATATATATATATGTAATATATAAGGTATATGAGCACAGACTTTTACATTACCCACCACTCTCTACTCTATATCATAACACTGATATACACTTAAACACATATATGTCAAAAAGATAAATAATCACCAATATCCATATTTCATGCTAAACCAGCAATCATCAGTTGGTCCAGATTATCATTTCTACACATATATGCAATAAGTGCTCAGATATATATTAAGATAGCCAATCTTCATACCTTAATGGACAGGCTTCAATCCACTCCACACTCCAACTCTTCAACCGTCTGGCAATCTTCATACCTTAATGGACAGGCTTCAATCCACTCCACACTCCAACTCTTCAACTGTCCATCCAATTGAAAATCTGATGATGGAATGCTCGAAGGCCACCCTGAGGTTGAGATTCTCGTCACACTCAAGTTGACCTAAAGTCATAATTCATTTAAAGGACATAATTCATTTAATACATATATGGGGAGGGGATAAATTGAAGTCTGTCCATTAAGGTATGAAAATTGGTTATCTTAATATATATCTGAGCATTTATTGCATATATGTGTAGAGATGATAATCTGGACCAACTGATGATTGCTGGTTTAGCATGAAATACATATATTGGTAATTATTTATCTTTTTGACATATATGTATTCAAGTGTATATCAGTGTTATGAGATAGAGTAGAGAGTGGTGGGTAATGTAAAAGTCTGTGCTCATATACCCTATATATTACATATATTGATACAGGTATATAATAAGACTGTATTTTAGTTAATAATTATTAGAAATAACTTTACATTTTATATACATCTTGTAAGGATCGCCACAGGTCTCATCTTATCCTTACAATAACATGCATTGAACACAGAACATAAACACAAAAAAATTAAACATTTGTGAAGGTAATAAAGCATGTGGGTAGATCTACACACGTATGTGTTAATTTATAAAATCGAACAGTTCTAGTTTATTAGATATAAAGGTTTGAATAAAATTATATTCGTATTTTACAAACTGGAAATGCTTGAAACAAAAATCACAATGATAAAAGGAATTAACAAAAATTTGTTACTAATTTTTGTTTTATTAATGTTTTAAAATAACCATACTTGACTAAACGATATTGTTTAAAAAAGTGAGAAGGTTTTGTAAAAAAAAAAAAAAAAGCAATTTTATAATCTAGAGTTGTGAAACAAAGAATAACTATGACAACAACAACAATTTTTTTTTTTTGATGACTGAAAAAATTAAAAACAAGTACAGAAAAAAATATATAAGAAAGTTTTTCTTTACTTTATTCTTTAACGACGACAGATCAAATAATTTGAAAATTATATACTGTACAATGTTTTGATAAAAACATTTTTCAGCATTTAAAAAAAAACAAAAAACTAACGCACAAGGAAATCTAGAACTGTAAGTTATTTAATTTTATATTTGTATAAAAATTAAAACACAAGATTATCTTTATGCTTTCGTTGGAATCAAACTTTTATATGAACTATGTACATTAATAAACAAAAATCATAGTCATTTGATTGAAACCTAATAAGCATCAATACTTTTATTTTATTTTTTATGAAATTCTATTGAACTATTCGTTATAGGATATATGAAGAGATCTATTCAAGTAATCGAGCGTTTGATAATTATAAAAAAAAATTGAGACTTTTGATTTAATAACGGTTAATACCAAAGATCAATTTTAATAGTATTTTTATTATATAGCTATAACGTGTCAACCGTTGGTGAAAGAAAATAATTTTATATATATACTAGTGTAAAGAATTATGCAGGCGTGCTAAACAATCGTTGTGATGGGTCAAGGCACCTCAGATGTGTTTGAAGAAGACGATGTATATACTACATATATGTGTGTTTCCACTATCACGTATACGATGGCTACCAGATATTATGCTGAAGGTTTCCGTATCAACTGTGAAAGTTGTCAAACCAGATGTTATCCAACCTATCTGTTCAGTTTGTGAGAGATGGATAAATTGTTAAAGGCACTACCCTAGAAAATGAGGCAAGTATAAATAATTATACCAAAGATGCTGAAAATCCCCAATCTACAATGAATTTTACCATCTGAAAGAAGATACTCCTGTTACCCACGATGTCTACAGAATCATCCATAAATTCATGTTGACATGTTATTGTTTGTTTGTTGTTGTTAACATGTTAATTTTGTAAATTTTGTAAGGTTTTCTCTCCTCTATTCATTTTACTTCCATATTTGAATTTTGAGATGCAAGTGCAAAGAAATTTAACATTATGCTGCATTTTATGATGTAAACTAATTAGATTACAATTAATGTATTGTTGAAATAAAAGGTATAAATGGTTCTGTTGAAAGAAAAGAGGGACTGAATTATGATAAAACTGAACATACAGGGAGGTAAGATTAATTCATTTGACAGATTATCGACACAACATTCTTATAAATAGAGTTAATTGTTAATAAAACTTTATTAACCATTTGTTAATAAGTTGTTTATTAACCATTATCTATAAGTGCATGTGGTTAATTGTAATAAAATTGATAGCAATTCTAGTTATTGTACATAGTAGTAGAGTTACAAAGGGGCCCATTATTTTAAATATATTACAAGATAACAATTTATATTGTATAATGATTATGTCATATTTATTTCAAATTTAAAGCCCAATATCATTCATTTGTTAGATGGTATTACTGATCAAAAATCACTATTTTAAGATGAAGGCATGAAATGCAGATGTTGATGAATACCAATAGTGACGTGGTGAATGATATTTTGATTTTGTTATTTTGATGAGATTATGTGGAAGTGTTATAATTCCTAGTTATTATGTTTTTAAGTTCACATTTTGTCCATTATAATATTTTATATTGAGTTATAATAAATTTGTTAATTTAATTTTATTTTACATCTATCACTATTTTATATGGGAACATACATGCAACATGAACCTAATAACTGTATCATATAAATCAAAATGCCAAGTCAGTGCTCACATTGGCTAGACATCTACTTATCATAACTTATACCTGAAGAGAGTAGCTGCTCAGATTATGATTGGGTTTGAATTCTGGGAATTTAACAGAGTGAAGCAGAGAATGGGTGGATCCTGTGAATGTTCCCAAATGAAAGGGATTGAGTGGTAGTTAAGATCTACTTTGACTGTAATGTTGCTGGATCTTTCCAATCCTCCATGGATGGCCATTTTCATGTCACAGGGTATGTAGTGGTGTAGGAATAGGTAAATGGTAGGGAGCTGGTCATCTGTCCATTACAATATATACACATAAATCCATAAGTATGCAAAATAATAATAAAGATCATTCCAATCTTTTAATCCCTAGCTTGCTTTCTCATGTCTAAAGGCAAACTCTCCACTCTAGAAGCTACTGGGAAAAGAGTGACATCCAGCACACAAATTCTATTCCATTGTTACATTTTTATTTACCATTGTCAAACTCCCTCCGCTCATAACTTTGATGCCATTCATTTTAGATAAATACACTAATGATTATTACTGATCATTTTCAAAATTAGAGACCATCTCTAGCACAGATATAAACTTTAAACCTCACTTAAAGATTAATATATCTGATTTTTTAAATTTACACACACAGAGTTATTCACCTTTGAGCTCCTTGTTAACTGTTTTCCTTTTTCTCTTTCACCTACATGTGGTTTTTCATTGTTTTCTTTCTACAGCTGATTGGCTGGTATTCTTGCTCATCAGATAAAATAGTTGTTTTTTTAAGTGCATGCATATTGGATTCCAGAATGATTTACCTTTTTTTAAAACTTTAATTAATGAGTTATTATGAAACTCAAATTCTTCTTATCAATGACAGAAATCTGACTCTCATTCTTTTAACTATTATAAGTACATTTTTCTTTCATTATCATTAATTTTACTTTTTTGCTATAATTAAAATATAATATTTATTCTAATCTTATAACATCTAATTATTTTTTAGTTATGTATTTTTTTTTTAAGTGTCATAGCATCGGCCGGGATGCGAACCCGCAACCCGGGCAACTGCCTGCAAGTGCAAGGCAGTCGCGCTCACCTCTCGGACCACCAATGCAAGATTAGTTATGTATTTAATGGATAAATCTTTTAATTCTACAATTATTTTTTATTTATACTGTACCATTTATTTATATATATGGTACAAATTACTATTTAATATTGTGTATCATTTAAATAAAAAAAGAGAGAACCTGATCTTTAATTTTTTTTTGTAATATAATGTTGTTTTAAGAAAAACATACAGTGAAAGTTTAATTTTTCTTTTTTTTTAATATAAGTTAACTAAAATAAATTCAATGTTGGAAAGTGCATACTGAATAATTGATTCAAATAGTGAAAGGAAGATTTATTTTTCTTTTACATAACTTGATCAACTCGCGCATTTATAATGCGTAAGAGGCCTAGAAATACAAAAACGTTACAATGGCTTGCCCAACTCTGGCTTACAAAAAAAAAAAACACGACCTGAGAAAATTTAAAAATGACATAAAATTGAGAATATAATGTCCATAGCTGGAAAATAAATATGACCATAAATAGTGTGCAAGTCTAAAAAGTTATTGCGTATGATTACGAAAGTTTTTTTTTAAGAATATGAGGTTTTAAATAAGTTTATATTGAAACAAAATAATAGCGGCTAAATTAAATAATAAATAAAATCAATCAAAGGATAGTAATAAAAGTAAAGGTAGAGAGGGATGGGAGATTATAGGGTGATAAAAGAGAGGGTGTCGGTGAACGAATTTATTAGTGAAGCAAAATAAAATATTGAATTTATATTGTAACAATTGATGAAGTTAAGATTTTGTTTACTACAGCAAAAATAAACAACATGGCCATATATGAAATTGAAAAGTAGTAAAAATATACACAATATGGCAGAAAGCGAGAAAGAATTGAAAGAGGGCATGGAACCCTTCATAAGAAAACTATTACACAAATTCAAAATGGAATTCAAAGAAGATATAAAGAAAGAAATGGCAGAGATGGTCCGAGAATTAAAAGAAGAAATAAAAGAACCAGTAAAAAAAAGAGGAAAAAGAGAAGAAATAAAGTGATCATAGAACAACAGAAGAAAAGAGGATAGATAATCTTATTTGTGAGTGGGATGGCGAATCAATTAAGTACACATCTCAAGTCTGCCCAAAGGTTGTTTTGCAAATAAACGATGTCAAGGTAGAAAGACATTGTGGGATTCTGGCAGCCAGATATCAGTAATGTCGGAAACAATGTATGAGCACATGTGGAGCCAACCCATAGAGATACCAACTCTACCAGTGAAAAGCATGCAAATAACATTGGCAAATAACAAAAAGGCACAATTGGGCTCGAAACAAGTTTGGGTGCAAATTAAAATAGGGGATAAAATTACGCCCCACACGCTATTAATTCTAAAAGGGTTGGTACATGAAGCCATATTGGGGTCAGATTTTATGCACAAAACTGGGTGTGTGATCAATTATAAAGATAAAAAGATTATCTGCAATGGGGAAGAAGTGGAGTTTGGGTCGTGGATGAGAATGAACCAGCAAAATGTATGTAATATGGAAGTTGAGATAGAACACCCCTCAATAAAGGCATGGATTGATGAGATAATAAATTAAGTGAAGGAAGGATGGAAAAAGAACCTAAAAGAAGTTCTAATTGAATATAAATCGAATTTGTCAGATAAACCCGGGGTTATTAAAGGGTATGAGCACAGGATCAAGGTCGCTGACAGTACACCATACCAGGCAAGATCATACTTAGTGCCACACCAATATAGAGTTGAGGTAGAGAGAGAATTAGCTAAACTGGAGGAGTGAGATATTATCACTAAGGGTTCGTCAGCATATAATAACCCATTGGTGGTTGTAAAAAAAAGATAAAGCCATAAGACTATGTTTGGATGCCAGGCAATTGAACAAGATTACATGGCCAGATCAAAATGTTCCACCTCCAATTAATGAGTTGGTAAATAAATTCTGAGGAAAAGAGATATTTTCCACATTAGATCTAACTGCCAGCTATTGGCAGATCAAGTTACACCTTGCTGACTGGGAGTACACAGCATTTCGATATAATGGTATATCGTACCAATTTAACAGAATGCCTTTTGGTCTCAAGAATAGTAGAGCAGGCCTTCTAAAATGTCTAGACCATGTGCTGTCCCCTGAGATTAAAAAGTTAATCACTATCTACATGGATGATGTGATTATTGCATCCAATAACTCTCAGTAGCACTTACAACACCTCAAGTTGTTGCTACAAGAGTGCAATATGAAGGATATTCACATTAATTTACAAAAAAGTTGTTTAGCAGCAGAAGAAGTGAATTTCTTAGGGCACTTAATTAATGCTAATGGAATCAGACCCCACCTGGACAAAATCCAGGCAATACAAGATTTCCCAGCCCCTCGATCACCAAAACAGGTGAGATTATTTTTGGGGCTGTGTAATTTCTACAATAAATTTTTCAAAACTTTGCTTCAGACATGGAGCCTCTGCTGCAATTATTATGTCAAAGAATGTCTTGGAAATTGACGGAAGAGCACAAGACCAATTTTAGGGTTATTAAAGAGAAATTCCTTAGCCAAGTGATGTTGGTTTACCCTGACCTAAGGAAACCATTTATTGTTCAGGTAGACAGTAGTAGGTATGGGTTAGGTGCAGCTCTTATGCAAGCCAAGAGGATAGTACCTTGTGCATAAATTATTTTGTCAGCAGACCATTGACAGGTGCAGAGATTAATTACTGTGCAACAGAGAAAGAGGCCTTGGCTGTGGTGTGGGCATTTCAGAAGTTCCGCCAATTCTTGATAGGATTGGAAACAATTGTTATGACAGATCATAAGAGCCTGGAATTCTTAAACCACAGTTATTTAACAAATAGTAGGCTAATCTGATGGAGCCTTTTCCTCCAGGAGTTCAATTATTCCATCCAGTATTGGTGAGGGAAGAATAAATTTTTTAAGAAATGGACAATTGATATCAGGTATAGGTGATCAATGTAGTAAATTTGCTTTGCTAGATAGGAATACATGTTATGTATGATAGGGACAGTGAAATAAGATAAATAATCAAGCACAAATTTAGAAATAGCATGGATTCCAGGGTGTATTCTTTCTGGAGTGGATCCAATTTTTTGCAGTATTTCAAGTTTGGAAATACCATGAATGCCATCTGTCACACCAAAGATATATGGTAAAAATATTGAAAGAGTATGCTTTTGTAATTTGCCTTTAAAATGATAAAAAATATGAGGCAACATATCATGTCCAGCTATCTATCATTTCTTGATTTTTGGTAATTGATGAAGAAAATATTTTTTTGATCTATAATCAAGTGCCCATTGAATATAACCCTTAGACCAATCATGAGGTTTAACTAGATAAATTTTGGCTTTTTTAATTGACAAGTATTCTGCTAATAATTGTTGAGTTTGTTTATATTTCTGTTTTAGTGCTATAATTGATTCTACTGATGCAGGATCACAAGAGGTGCTTTTAAGTTTAATATTTATTGTATCCAGGTATTTTACTAGTTTTGTTGGGGTTTTATTATTATGTGTATAGTGTTTGATTGTGGATGATACTATGTTAATAAAACAAAACCATGCATCAATTGGTTGCAAGGACAATATATCAATTTTCCTAAAATATATGTATATTTCTGACATCAATGCTTCGGGTGTCGCAGATTTTAAAAGCAATCTAATTGTATTATTCAGTGGCAAAACAGGTTTTACTTGAATATTTAGCTTCAAATGAACATTCAAAGCCAGGTGATCAGAAAATGTTACTGGCTGCATAGAAAGAGAGATTTGATAATGTAATTCAGGTGAATAAAAACATAAATCCATTAAAGTTGAATTTTTCTTTGTATAAAATGAATGTTTATTAATCATATGCAAGTACTTTCTAACAAAATCACAGTAAGGCATGTTGAAATCTAATATGAGTTTGTACTTAAAAGCAGATTAATTTTATTGATTAATTGACTTATTATGGAAGTTTTATTATATAAATACAGGCCTATAATATTTATTGTAAAAGCTGTATGAATTAGAGTACACCTGGGTCTCTTTTTATGAGGACTTATTTAACACGATTTTGAAGTTACACGATTCATGTTTCACTGGAAGTCGAACTCCAATAATGCGCTATTACTTTAAATAATAAATTTCACGCACTTATGTTATATTGAAAGTAATAGCACATTATTGGAATTCGACTTTCATCTTAGTAAATTCAATATTTTCAGTGCTTTATAATAGTAAGATTTTATGCAATAATGAAATTAAAATCATGATTTCCACATTTTATGTATACACACATTAAATTTTACAAGATTATAATGTAAATTTGTTCAAACATTGTGCGTGTTAATTTTGCATTTTAAATCACATTCTGTTTTTGCTTTTTAAAAAAGAACGTAATCAATTATTAATCATTTAGTGTCCGCAAGTTTATTTTTAAAAGGTGAGTAATAGCAGTGGGCACAATTAAATTTGACAATTAAAATCTGATTTTTAATTGTAATTAACAATTTAAAAATAACTTACGGTGACTTGAAATTAATGTGATGTAAAACGAAATTTGATTTTCAAACGGAATTGAAAATTAAAAAATTAAAGACAAAAATAAGAATTTAATTTTTAGTTGTTAGTTTTAATTAAATTGTTCCCAGCAGTGGTGAATAAATCATTGTCTCAAAGATTAATTACTAATTATGTTGTCAGCAGAAAACCATTAACACAATGTGAGAGTGATGTTGGCACTAGTTGTATTTCCTCTTGTGAGAATTGATTTTTTACCAGTTTGCAAATGAACATGTTTTTCGGCAAATAGTGATAATAATTAAAACATGTATAAAAAATGTAAATTACTGTACTGTAAATTATGCATAAAAATATATTATTTTGAATAAAATTAAATATTATAGTTAAAAAAAGTTTGTCTTGTATCAATTTTTTTCAAATTTGAAATTTTTTATTAGTCATATTTTATTTCCTTATTTTTTTTTTTTTTGAGTGAATTTTGAAAAATCACAGGCCGCATCCCCCCTTTTTTAATGTAAGTTACGTCTATTTTTCCACGATTTCATTTGCGCGTGCTTTCTGAGGAACCTATCTATCACGTAAAACAAGACCCAGGTGTAATTATAATCATGTGATGGTCATGATAAATTATTCTGAATATTTGAAATGGTGATTTATGATGGATTAAAATCCCAATCCCAGCTGCAGCCAGGACATTTACTGAACAATGGCAATATCCAAAATTTACATAAACATTGCTGGGGATTAATAGGTGAATTTACAGAATATTTTGTCTCTGTAAAAAGTATTATATGAAAAGAAAATTGTGTTATCCAATTGCTTAATGAAAAGATGCATTGAATCGAATTGATTTCCCTAACATTAACCTCTGATATACATAAATCCATTTTAATTCTATAATAGCAAAATTAATAATTTTAATAACATCTATTATGACAATAATTGTATTAAATATTATATCATGGCATTGTGTATTTAAAATGCCCAACAAATATATTTCCAAAATAAATTCTATACAGTATTTTATATTTGTAGGTAGATTTCTCCAGTTATCCTGGTGAAACATATGAATAAAAGTCCCACTTAATTTAAGGTAAGAAAGGTCTGCTATAAATAGTACACCTTTATTAGAAGCAAATTGTCCATCAATTTGTGTTTCCATTTTGAATTAGATGTATTAATATTCTAAATTAGAATTTCTTTCTTCTGCTAGTGAGCTGGTTGACTCAAGTGAAAAGTTATCAGAAATTTGAACAGCATTTGTATCCATCTCTGTGTTAACTTTTTCCGAATCTTTGTCATTTTTAGTTCTGCCTTTTCTTTTGTGACTATTTACTCCTTCCAAGTATTTGACTTGCTCTTGTAAAAGTTGAGTTACTACTTTTTACGGGTCCAATGTAAATGGCTTACATCTTCTGGAGCATTGTTATCTTCATTTGATTCATTATATTTAATTTTTTTGTGAATTGGCATATATGGAATATTCTTCTTATTTTCATGATTGTTTTTTTGTTTATCCATTGCATTTAAGTCTTTATTTTTATTTAAATTGTCATTTATTTTATTTTTTTTTTACTTTTCTTAATATTTGTTTACTTACTGCCACTTTAAAATTGTCATCATTTTCTGATGAGGTGTCAGTGCTGTCCTTGTCATCAGGGCTGTTTTCTGTTTGCTTATGCTGTGGAGTATTAGATTCATAGATTGATACTTCCTCAATTGTTCTTGCTTCTGATTCTGTCTGTTCATGTGGAATCTTATTTGGCATCGGTTTTAAAATGTTCATTTGGGAACTTATGTTTGGGTTTGATGATATTTGATTCATTTGTTGATCACTTTCTGCATTAGGTACATTTACAAGATTTGGATTTTCCTTTAACAACATTTTTTATTTAGCACATTCGATGGGACTTTGTATTTTTAAAGCCACAATTTTTGCAATATCTGTTAGTGCAATTCTTGATGAGATGCTCCCTGGATTTGCAAGAAAAACACTGTGGGGATACTTCCTTGAAGGTGATTATCAAGTGGGAGCTATCAGTGGAATGCGAAGTTGGAATGTCAATTGCTTGTTCATTTTTATTCAAAGTGAAGCTGAACATGGCTATGTTAGTTAAAACTGACTTCATAGCTCTTTTTTCTAGTAGGTATCTAAAATTTGAAACTTGTTCATATCTATCAAGAAGCTTTTGTAAGTTTTGATTGGTAAAGGTAACATGACAGTTTCTAATTTGGCCCAATACTAGAGCCTCATCTGTCTGTTTGTATCATCATAGCAGACAATTTTGTTGTTGATAACCTGAATGTTTTTGAAAATTTAATTTTTGTAATACATTGTGAAATTCCAGTACAAGGTATCTATTGTTAGGATGGTTTAACACTTTATAAATCATTCCCCACAAGTTTTTTTCTGAGAGAAAATCATAAAACTCATCTATGGGGAATTTCATTATAGAAATATTTAAGTCTGTCATAGATAAGATCAGTGTCTTTTCACTTGTAAATTTTTGAAAAGATTTAAAAATGATTGGGGGATTGTTAGATTGAACTTAGTTACTATATCCTGATATTCTTCAGGTTTTAATGTATTATTAAGTATTGTAGATTCTGAATTTGTTTGATTAATTTCATTATCATCGGGATTTAAAAATTCAGTTATATTTTCTTCATTAATTTGTAATAAATTGGCTTCTTTATCTGTATTTTTTTTTTCAAAACGTTAGCATAGCTACTTTTAGTTTTAATCTTTTTTTTTTTTTTTTTTGAGATAAGATCTTCAGATAGCCTGGAGCTTTCTAAATTTAAAGATTCTTTCATTGTCTGTATTTCAGTAAAATTAGAATTACTTATCTTTTGACAATCTGATAAGGATTTAGAATTTATTTTAGAAATTCCTTCTTTCATTGTTTCATTAACAGGATTAAAATTTATAATAGAATTTTCTAGAAATAAATCTTTTGTTGAATTATATGAATTACTATTTAACATAAAATTTTCAAGCATATTTAGAAAATCCCTTATACTTTCACCAATTTTATAAAAAATTTTATCTCAATGAGCTTACCTTAAGTAGAAAAACTTCCTCTATTCACTGGTATAGGTTTTTTTACCCAATTCTCAGTAAAAGTGTAAAAATTTCTCCAAAAATGAGCTGATGTAACACTTGACTAAGACAAGCGCCACCTAGTGGACTCTGCTGCTACTGCTACTACTATCTAGTCAAATGTTTTAATTATGCTGCTACTACTATCTAGTCAAATGTTTTAATTATATTGTTTAATTATAAAATGTTGAGGTCAGAAAACTATTGAGATGTACTGAGCTGGTATGGGTGAGGTTCCTTTTATAGTGGTGTATTGAGTTCAATTAATTTCCAAATGGCAGATACAATTTCAATTGGGACCAAGATTAAGTCTCTGCCCCTTATTTTCTTTATTTTATTTATAAACAATGATCTCAGTTTCCACGATGTAGGGTTGAATATGAAATGACAATGTATAAACCAGAGAGTAAAGAGTAAGAAAATTGATAACCTAATAGTGGGGAAATAACCAGTATTAATACCATCTATTAGGGCAGGTATAATGTAATTTTTATGTTGTGTAAGTTTGGAAATCAACTCTATAAATTTGAAGTGCTGAGCAATTAACTATGAAGTGTTAAGTAATTTCATCATCTCTATGACATGAGTGCAGATAGCATCAAGTTTGGCATTCTTCATTCTGTTAAAAAAAAAGGCATTGGTGGGTAAGGCATCAAGATTAATCTTGATAATAAAGTCAAGGTACTTGGGCTCCAGCCACCAATATTTGAATTTTTGTATCAGTAATTTATTAGTGAAAAAGAGTGCAGAGGGGTGGCTGGTTTGGGATGCAGCAACTGTAATATGATGAGCATCCCAATATTTTAATTTTGGTATGAAATAAGTCATCTGGTATTTGATTCTTGCCTATTAGTTTGATGAGGTTACTTGTAAATTTATTTGTGATGGGTGATGGAGTATTAGTTGGAAATATGGGAATAAATGCACGAAACACCTGAAAATTAATGATTTTTTGAAAGGTATTGTAGGTTTTTTGAAAAAAAATTGTGTTGATGTTGTGCAATGATAAACTGTTATTTTTGGTATGTTTCTGCAGATTATTGACACTGATGGCAACTGCTTTTTTGATCCAAATGAGCAGGGTGCAGAGTAAGTAAATTTTGCGAATAAAGGTATTGGTGAATTTGATTATGGGGGCATAGTAGTTAACCTTGGAGAAAATAAGCATATTAATTAGGGATATTTTGCTGTGTAGTGATAGATAAGCCTTAATTAGGGAATTTATTGTTTTAGTTATTGAATTTATTAATTGATTTTGAATTGTTAGTCTGGCTTGATTTACTGAAAGATGAAAGGGAATGCCAAGAAAATTATGAGGAGGATGGTTGTTTGTTGTATTGATAGAAGAACCAGTGAGAAGAGACCAAACTGCCATTTTTTGTTTATTGAATTTTAAAGAAAACTGTGCTGTGTACTTTTCCAAAATAGTGTATAACTTTGGAATAAATTTTTTTGATGGAAGAAATAGAATTATATCATCCATGTAGGTGATGTAAGTAATTGTGTGATTTAAACTATTTAAATGAATTCCTGGGAGTGTTGCTTCAATTTCAGCTAGGAGAGGATTGATGTATGTGATAAATAAGAGTGAGCTGAGAGGGGATCCTTGTGGTATGGAGTTGTGTGGTGTGAACTTGCCATTGAGTGTAATATGTATATTTCTATTTATAGTAGATTGGCTAAGATATACGTGATAGGCGTGGGAATATTAAAGTGTTCAAGAATGCGTAAGAGGTTGTCAACAGGCACAGAGTCAAAAGCTGCTTCTATGTCAAGCTGAACCGCAATGGGGGCAGCTTTTCTCTGACTTCTGATGTCTTTGATTAGCATCTTAAACAAAATTAGTGCTTCGGGTATAGAGCTGCCTTTTTTGGCAAATTGGAACTTGGAGATATGTGGAAGTATGATAGGTTGGATTTTGTCTTTTAAAAGGGATTCTATGATTTTAATTATGAATGGTGACATGGAGATCAGTCTAAGATTGTGAAGGGGGAGGGCAGGATTGTTTTTTTAGGGAAGCATCCAGTGATACTGGATAGAGTAAATAGATATTCTGGATTTGTTTTGATAAGAAGTTAAGCATGTTATGGATTATGGGGATTGTGAAGTGACCAAGATGAGCTAGTAGAAATTTTGGGATAGCATGTAATCCTGAATGTGAGTTACTTGGCATGTTAGTAATTTTTGCACATATGTCATCATCAGTAATGTTAGGCAACGCTGATGAAAAACCAAAGCAAAAGGATCTAAGTATTAGTTTGGGTTGCTGATGAAATCTAGACATAAAATGGTTAAGTATGCATGGGATCATGTTTTCACCTGCAGTATATCATTGTCCAGTAGAATGGAGGAAGGAGTGGGATTAATAGGGTTATATCCTAGAGCCCATCGTATATAACCTGTAGTCCAGTTGTGTGTTTTTTAGAAAAAGTCTTGCTTTCTTAATCGAAAGCTTAATCAGCCAATGTAAGTTGGGTTTGTTTATATTCTTGTTTGAGAGCAAGGATGGTGTTAATTGAGGATGAATTACTAATTGAGCTATGGAGTTTTTTATGTAACAGTTTTAGTTTGTTTAGCAGCTTGGTTGGGGCAGGGTTTTTTGTTGTGTAATGTTTTACAGGGGCTGAGATTATGTTGATAAATGCAAACCAGGCATCTGGTGGGTTAAGTGTTAAAATATTTTTTTTTTTTAAATAAATGTAGATGGCTTCTGGTGAATTGGGTTTTAATAAAAGGCGTGTAGTGTTAGTAAGAGGAAGTGCTGATTGAATGTGTGCATCTAATTCTAATTCTATGTTTAGTGAACAGTGATATGAGAAAGTAACTGGTGCTAGGGTAGGTTTGATTAAGAAATGAAGCTATGGTAAAAAGAAGATCTTTAAGTGATGAGTGTTTTTTTGGTGTAGAAAGAGATTGAATCAGGTGGAAAAAAACTTTCAGCACTCATAAGTTTCCTATTGATGAAATGAAGATATTTGCATGTAAAGTCCATATATGGAATATTGAAATCCCCTAACAGAAGTGTAGGGTAGGGATTGGTATCCACGTAAAGATTTATACTATTTATTAGTTGATGAATGAGGGCTGGTTGATTATATAGATAAAGTGCAATAACATTGATTTTAAATGTATGATTATGGAGCGAGAATATGATCATGTGTTGGTCCAATTATATTGAAATATTGAAAAAGTGACATGTGATAGGAAAAAAAACCAACCCCAGCAGCAGAATAGTCAGATGTCAAGAACTTGGAAAAACCAAATCTGTTTAAATGATGCTCTGGTTTAAAAATGGAATTCACTGAATGTTTGGTTTCAGTGAAGATGAGAATGTGTGGGAGAATTTGTTTAATCCAATCTGTAACAGTGAACATTCTATGAGGAGAGTTTATCCCTCTAACATTGACTGATGAAACCAAAACTTTCACAATTAAGCATAATCTTGTTGGTGTGGATAGCCGTTGAACTTATATGTGGGCAGTAAAAATTATAAAACATGTATATCTTATTAATGGTTTAAATACTAGTTGATATTGATACACAAAAAGGTATGTAATGTATTATTATGTGGTCTTGAAACTGCAGTATTATTGGAATAGATAAGTACAAGTAGTTCTTCATAATTCTGAAGTAGGAGTATTATTTTGCAATAATATTTCAGTGGTTTCATTGCTTGCAATTTTTTTTTTTTTGGTTTTCCTGCAATGAGGATCAACCCCTGAGAAAAAAACTAACTGTTGGGGGGTAAGGGAAGTGGTATCATAAAGGAGCTGTCTGGTCCAGTGTGTCTAGTGGTAATTCTGTTGGTAAGAAGCTGGAAGTAGTGGATTTAAATTTTTTCATAGCTGGTATGGTAGTTTTTGTAACGCACCAAGTACTTGTCAGAGCTAATTAAATTTTGACTTAAAGGTAGGGTTTTGTTGACAAATTTTGAGATAAAACATTTGCAGTACAATAAATATTATTTGAAAGGGAAGGAATAATCAGTACCATTAATATTAGTATGATTAATGTTAAGGTCTAGTGAGCTAGGCATTTCAATGCTATCGAATGGCTGTTTTAAGGCCATCGAATAAATCACGAGAAAGAATTGAAATAAGGTGATTTTCTTACCTTAAAAGTTAACAGCAGCTAGCAAAGTCTTGTATGAAAAAATTAAAAAGCAATAAATAGAGCAATTGACTAAAAACAAGTGTAGGTAAACCCAAAAATCTACAAGAGAGATGCATGACAGTCAAGGTTAGTCGATGCCATCTTGGACTCTGCTGCTGCTGCTGCTACTGCTACTACTACTACTACTTATTATTATGTTTCAAAAAGGGGGAACTTTATTCAATCTAGAAAAGCAGGTTACATTAATAATTTTTTATATACATGCATTTACATTGATATTTCTGAGGATTATGTATATTGTGTTTAAGTTCTTTCCAAGTCTTTACAGATATGTCAAGCATTGGTGGTCGAGAGGTCAGCGACAACTGCTTTACAAGCAGTTGTCCCATGTTAGCGGGTTCGCTTCCCTGCTGATGCTATGACACATGAGAAAAAAAGTCTTTACAAATATATATACAGGGTGAGCAATTATTATTATTATAATCATCATCATCATCGTAGAAGATAAGATCATTGGTAATTATTTTTAAACTGATACAACACCAATGAGAGATACTTTATATGGCCACAATATTCAAATGCATTATATTTTATGAATATCACATTGAACACAGAGACATTTACAATAGTCAAAATAAGAGTCATAGATCACATGACCCTATTTTCTTAAGCTTGTAAGTTATAAACAATGAGGATTGCCAATTCCTCAACAAGCTTTGTGTTAAATGCTTAGCCAGAGAAAGCATTTAAAATATCTCAATCAGGAACCCCTCCCCAAACCCCTGATCATAGTATCCTGCTTTGGCACTCCTCAGAGAGGTGTTAGGATAGGTTCAGACACTATACCTAAAAATACTAACCCAAAGCCAGCATTTAACTAAAAGTTATCTATTGAGTGGAAAATGTTTTAATTAAAATCTTATTACATTATTTATGTATTATTGCTAAACTTTAATTATTAAATAGATTTAATGTTGAGAGTCATTAAGTTATTTTAGTTACTTATTGTTGTTATTATTTTGTAAGAGTAGTTAGATATCATGTAAAATCCCTTATCATATTTAACTACAGGGTGTTAATTAATTTATGTATTTTGTTATTAGTTTGTTAGAAATGAACCTCAGATCATTATTATTATTTTAGAAGAATTTAAAGTTTTCTATTAAAAGATGATTAAGAAATTATTAATTAATGTTAAATGTCCAATTAGTATTTTTATTAAAGGAATATTAAGTAATTTATTGTTATTTCTATACTAAATTTATAAATAATATTTTAGGATTATTAGATGGGTGTTTTAAAGACATGAGAGTATTACATGGTAGTTTTGTTATGTGAATTTGATGAGGTAATATTCTTATGCCATTGGGAATGTATCTTTAGGGATTATCTTCAATAAACATCACATGTTTAAACCAATATACTGAACATCTCATGTTAAGAGTTTTATAATTGTACTTGTTATTTTAATTGAACTTTATTTTATTTATAACATTGAGCTAGTTATAAGTTAAATTTATTATTGAAATGAATAGATTGAGTATTCTAGTTGGAATCCTAATTATTTATTATCAACCTAAGTGTTATAATATTTTAATTTAATAAGTTTTCTTATATTTAGTTATTGGAAAATGTTTTTATTAGATATTGTATTTTAATAATGTATCTTGAGCTAGTCTTAGTATTAATTGTCTTGATCCTAGTTAGCTGGATTCTTTTGTTCAGTTTCTCCTTTGGTAAGGGTACAATATATTTATATATATATATATTGAAACGATAACTTTCCAAGCCCCTATCGTTTCACCATCAAACCTAATGACACTCTCATCTGTGCTAAGTTCGAACCTATTTAAATGTTAATAAATTTAAAATTAGTTCATGTCTGTCTAAACAGCATTATATATTTATGTGCGAACCAATGCTATAATTAGATAGGATTAGTAAAATTATAGCATACTAGTTATTTAATATTTCTAAAAATGTTTATTATGTTATTTAAGTTAAGAGTAAATTATTAATTTTGTTGTTTAATATTGTAATTTCATATGTGGATATATAATCTGTGCTATATAGAAGAAAGACATGATTTAAAATATGTAAAAGCCATTATTTAAAAATAATATTAAATGTCTTTAAAAATTGTTAAAAGATTTCTTGTTTTAAATATATTTCAGGGAAAAGTTTCTCGAAAATATATTTAAAAGCTATATCAAAATATGTTTGTAAATTATTTTAAATAAATATGTTAAAAATGTTTTCGTTTTAAAAAAATGTTAAAAGGTTGTTTTTAAATAGAAAGAGTTTCTATTATATGTAAGATTAAAAATAAAAGCTGGTCAAGTAATTAAAAGATTTTTGATTGTAAACAAGTGTCATTAACGACCACACCTGGAATCCGTAAAAAGTAAAACTAGTTCAAAATTTACTAATTAAAATCTCCTTAGATAAGAGTGAGTTATTTTAAAATCTAAATTGGACAATTGTTTGCAACGAAAAATCTTTAATTATAATAATAGCTTATAGAATATTTCTAACATAAGTTATCTAAGATCTGGATTATAAATTGAAAAATATTTAATTAAATTCCTGAGTTTAGTGAGTATTGAGGCGATAGATTCTGATAAAGAAAAGATGTAAATACTCTGTATTTTTAACAAGAGGGACAGCCATATTGTTAGTGAGAATTGCAGCCAGTCTTCACAATTGTTAATGTTTAACATGTCCGGCTAAAAGCGGGCATCTTGTTGCTGTTACTCCGCGGGAGAACGGGGTTTCTCTTGTCGAAATGCCTAAACCACCATCATGCCGATGGAAGAGATGAGCCTAACATAATAGGAAAGATGATGCCGCCCAGTCAAACTAAACCAAACCAACAGCCAAGAACTTGCAGTCCAGATAAATAATACCGGTACCGTTTTATTTTTCAAACCGCAGTGCTCTGTGTAATTCTTTATGTAAATATATCTATATAAGTTAGCTAACTTTCTTTTTAAAATAATTATAAAACTAATATGTACCCAAAATTTAAATCCATTTAATTAATATTTTAAATATGTCAATTGCTATCCAAAATTTAATATGTTAAAGTTTAAATAATCTGACTTATTTTTATTTTACATTCACTTCAAAGTAAATTATTTAGTTTAAAGTTATATCACTGCGGTTGTGTCTATATTTCTTTGCTTATTTTATTTTAAATGCTTATTATATTTCATATGCCAATATTTCGAAACAGTGAGCACTTAATTTCATGTATATTTTAAGAAGATATTATTTGAAAATCTTCGTATAATTTGTTTGTAACATCAACTTTCTGCGCTGTTTCGAAATCCTATTTTTTTTATTATTTAAATGATTTAATATGCGAAATGTGGCTCTTTTGATCAACCAGTTAAAAACTTAACCTTATAGTTTTATTTAGAATTAAATTTAGCCTTGATCATATTTATAAGTATATTTGACATTTAAATTCTTAAGTCCATAGAAATATACTTTCCCTCCTTAAATATTTATTATCTATAAGTAACTTAATAGATCGAACATGTCAAAGTACAGATGTGGTAATATCCCCTTTTGTAGCATAGACGTTTATTACCAGGCTACACAAGAGTTGGTCCCAATTTGATAGAGCTAATATGCTATTAACTCATATTTCATAGTATGAAATATACTATTCTTTGCTTGGAAGATGTGATATTATTTTATAAAAATATTCTCGTTTTGCTGCTATACGTTGAAACAGACAGATCGGAGAACCGATCTTCGTTTCAGGTGTTTTATGTACGGTAATTCAAACCACTGTTCGCCCGCAGTGAGGTTTTGTCTATTTCAAATTATAATAAAATTTAGTTATGTATTTTATAGTTATAAATAAATATGTAAAGTTTCCGTATATAAATGTCACAAACCATGAAATAATATTCGTGTGTGCGTGGTTTGTGAATTTATATCATTTAATTTAAAGTTTCAGTGCGGGCGTATTTGTTTTTAATTTTGGTTTTAAAATTGTATAAAGTCGTTTAAAAATACTGATCAAAAGTCACATTCCTTTGATCAGTGTTTTTAATTAAAATCTAATTGCACAAATGTTCAGAGAAATTAAGTTGTATTCAAAATTAGTAAGGAATTTTTATATGTAATTAATGTATCGATTTAAAAATGGCATATTAAATTAAAAGATTGCTAAAAACAGATAATTGATTGTTGGTCAAGCTGAAAAGGAGGCGGAGCCTAAAACAAAAACAAGTCGGAAAGGGTCAGCAGTGGCAAATTCTAGAAAAAACTTACATTCTAACTTTGGTGGTGTTTGAGAGAAGTAGTCTCGAGACAACATAGTATAATTCAAACCTTATTATTAAGAAGTTTATCAGTCCCATGTTCAGCTAAGTGCCAAGCTATCTGCCAATATGATCCTCGGCCGCGTTTGATCATGTTTCATATACTCAATTTCCAACTCCAATCTCAAATTGACAATGCCTTGCAAATAACTTTCAAAATCCCTACTCGCGGAAATATCAATCGGAAAGCGGGTAAGAAGAAGAGTAACTGTGTTACACGAACTTTTAACTTTCTCAGTTAATGTTATAATCAAATAAATTACATGTAAGTTTTTATGTGTTTATAATGCTATTGTTTAACCTGTCAGTAAATTTTCTTTTCTTTTTAATCCTCTGCTCTAGTCTTTAGAAATAATTTATAACATTTGTAATTAATAGTAATAATCATTTAAATGAATGCATTTATATTTTCTTATGTTGCTTATTTCATGAACAAACAATGCCAATAGTAATATTTCCAACTGTAAACTAGTGTGTAATAATGATCGATTTAATTTAAAAGTAATTTCATGTTCTGAATTAAATATTCTTTCACATTAATTAGTAAATGTTAATCACTTTATTATTCTATTTAAGTTGTTATAAAATAACTAAGGTTAATATTAAAAATATATAAAGTTTAAAGTGTTATCTAATGTCATGTTTGATCTGAGAAATAATCGATAATTATACTTGCTAGCCTGTCAACTGAAGGGTTAGGGTCCCAGAGTAAAATTAACTAATTATTGTTTTTCACCGTCAGTTTAATTTCGCTATGTTTTATTGGGATAAGTTCAGTTGGCGAGAAACAGACTAATAGTTTCCTGGTTTTATATAATTTCTTTAAAAAAAATCCATTTAAGTTCTCGTACGTGTGTCTGTGGCAATGCCTTCCCTTCGTAAGTTAGGTCTCGCCATTCTACCATTGGGGAATGAAAGAGTTTTCTTTCCGTAATCTCTTGATCACGGTTAAATGATCCGCTGTTGTCGGTCCCGATACTTGGGGGCATTAAGCCTTGTCAAAGTACAAGCCGCCGGTATTCCGTTAATGCACGCAAGTGATTACTGTAGGGCTTTTGAATCCAGGCAACCACCAGTTCATCTATCTTCCATGTCGTAGTTATATAAAACCACCAGTTCATTTATCTTCCATGTCGCATTTATATAAAACCACCAGTTCATCTATCTTCCATGTCGTATTTATATAAAACCACCAGTTCATTTATCTTCCATGTCGTATTTATATAAAACCACCAGTACATCGATCTCTTATGTCGTATTTATATAAAGCCATCTCCACTGTTCGTCTACGTTCCGGCTCGAGCCTATTCTAATAAAATAAGTTAATAAAAATCTTTAGAAAAATTTTTCCAGTGCTCAAATACTCTGATTCTCTTAACCTTCCGTCAATCCTTCGATCACACAGCTATTGGCATGAGTTTGTTTATTAAATAAAACGTTCACTAAAGACTAGTAGCCAAATACAAGAGGATCTATGAAGTCTTACCGTACTGTATAACACTATATTTAGATGCTGTATATTTCTATTATATAACCTTATATTTATCCACTTTCTATTTGTCTTATTTAACACTATATTTATATGCTTTATATTTTGCTTATTAAACAATTTACTTAATTAAATTTTTGTGTCCTCCACCTTATTACTCTCTAAGTCTATTTAGCCACTTACTGTCTGTATTGGCAACTTAAATATATACGTTACATAATGAGTCCCAGTATCTAGAGTCTAATAAACCTATATATCATTAACTGTAGGCATTTAGTCATGTTCTAAGCTGAGCTAGAAAGGGATAACCCCGTGTTATAAAGTCATCATCGGTTAGTCATACGGGGTTTGGGTTTGAATTCAGTTGGCGTTTTGGGAATTATTCTTAAACGTGGACTGGGTTTGAACCGGGTACTGTGTATGATTAAGGTGGTGTATTTATACGGTACATTATTATATTTTTGCAGTTATTGTTTTTTCACCGTCAGTTTAATTTCGCTATGTTTTATTAGATAGTGCGCTCTTCCGTGGAGATGGCTTTATATAAATACGACATAAGAGATCGATGTACTGGTGGTTTTATATAAATACGACATGGAAGATAAATGAACTGGTGGTTTTATATAAATACGACATGGAAGATAGATGAACTGGTGGTTTTATATAAATGGACATGGAAGATAAATGAACTGGTGGTTTTATATAACTACGCATGGAAGATAGATGAACTGGTGGTTGCCTGATTCAAAAGCCCTACAGTAATCACTTGGGTGCATTAAGGATACGGGCGCTTGTACTTTGACAAGGCTTAATGCCCCAAGTAGTCCGACAGACAACCAGGATCATTTCAACCGGTGATCAAAGATTACAAAGAAAAACTGCTTTCATTCCCAATGGTAGATGGAGCTAACTTCAGCAAGGAAGGCATTGCCACAGACATCACGTACAGAACTTGAATGGTTTTTTAAAGAAATATATAAAACAGAAACTATTAGTCTGTTTCTAAAGGCTGAGATCCTTATCCCAATAAAAAACGAAATTAAACTGACGTGAAAAAAATAATTAGTTAATTTTACTCTACTCCTAACCCTTCAGTTGACAGGCGTAGCGAAGTATCAAATTATACGAGTTATTTTCAGATAAACATGACATTAAGATAACACTTTGAAACTATATATATATATTTAATATTGACCTTAGATTGTAATTTTATAACAACTTAACATAGAATAATAAAGTGATTTAACATTTACTAACTGAATGTAAAGAATATTTAATCAGAACATGAAATTACTTTTAAATTAAATGATCATTATTACACACTAGTTTAAGGGTTGGAAATATTACTATTGGATTGTTTGTTCATGAAATAAGCAATAAGAAAATATAAATCTTCATTTAAATGATTATTACTATTAATTACAAATGTTATAAATTATTTCTAAAGACTAGAGCAGAGATTAAAAAAAGAAATTTACTACAGGTTAAAAAAGCATTATAAAATAAAAACTAATTAATTTATTTGATTGATAATATCGAAGTTAAAAGTGTGAAAATATCCCTTATTTTTATGATATTTCGAGGGATTTTGAAAGTTATTTGAAATTTAATTTTGAGATTGGAAGTTGGAAATTTAAGTATATAAAAATAAAAAGTATATTGGGGCAGAGATCAGTCTGCATAGCCCATGAACATGATTCATATAAACTTCTTAATAATAAGGTTGATATACTCAACTGTTGTTGTCTGAGATACTTTCTCAAAAAAGTTAGATGTAAGTTTTTCTAGAATTTGACTGCTGACCCTTTCGACTTGTTTTGTTTTAGTCGCCTCCTTTTCAGCTTGACCAACAATAATTATTGTTTTTAGCAATCTTTTAATTTAATATGCCATTTTTAAATCGATACATTAATTACATATAAAAATTCCTTACTAATTTTGAATACAACTTAATTTCTCTGAACATTTGTGCAATTAGATTTTTAATTAAAAACAGTAAAGGATGTGACTTTTGATCAGTATTTTTAAACGACTTTATACAATTTTAAAACCAAAATTAAAAACAAATACGCCCGCACTGAAACTTTAAATTAAATGATATAAATTCACAAACCACGCACACACGAATATTATTTCATGGTTTGTGACATTTATATACGGAAACTTTACATATTTATTTATAACTATAAAATACATAACTAAATTTTATTATAATTTGAAATAGACAAAACCTCACTGCGGGCGAACAGTGGTTTGAATTACCGTACATAAAACACCTGAAACGAAGATCGGTTCTCCGATCTGTCTGTTTCAACGTAATATACGTATCTTAAGATGGAGCCACTGCGTTGCCAGCATATCTTCTTTTATAGGGTAGAGCAGTAGCCAAGCCTGAGCCAAGGCCAGGTTAGCATGTAAGTCCCCCACCATTCCTGAACAAAATGTTCCTTTTCACGCAGCATTGCGATCGGTTACAGGGTACCGGCGTTTGTCACAAGAACCCTGAAGTTATTTCATCCATCCGCAGAGTGACTCTTCCTATTATTGTTTACCTGTGCCATAGCGCATTGGTAAAATCTTATGCAGCCAACTCTCCCACCTTAGCATAATGCTTTCAGCATTCTGAAATTTTCTCTCGAAAGCCATGTTCGATCGATCATTACTTGAGCTGGTTTATGTGCTCGTTATTAAGTCATATTGTATATTTTAGTAAATGAATTCATGATCAAAGTTTAATATAATTATTTATATACCAGCCACAAATGTAATAGGATTTGGCTTATCGAGATTTATAGACTTAACGTAGTGATTGATTATGTATTAAATGTCAACAATTCATAAGATGGGCATATGTTAAACCCCTCTATGAAATTTAATGATTACTTATGTAAAGTGATTTTGAATTGTATATAAAAAGAGAATGTGTTCTCTTATCCACCCAATGTTTGTACATTCGACGCTGAAATGTGTAAAACTGATCAATTTCATGCCGATTGTAAATAAATATATAATTAATTTAACGTATTTCATTCTCTGTCTCGTTATTGATCTAATTCAATCCAATTCTAATTATTATTTATAGCCTATATATGTGAAAACTATGCATTAAGTTAAATTAGATTAGTGATCTATTTTAGTCAATTAAGAACCTCTCTTTTAGTTATCAGTCTTATTGCTTCTCCGTGACCTATGTTGGCTGTGTGGAAAGAGGTATACTATGTGTAATTTCAAGGTGGTCGTCTTGGAATCCTGGCTTACAAGTTGAAGTGTGGTCGGACATGGGATGTCACAGTCCTAGTCTGGTCAACTTCGGTCTCTTTTGCTTGGATTCTGAATTCTGTTACGCGAATGTACAAACTTGACTGTTACAATATATATATATATATATATATATCATCAAAACTATCCCAAATCCAAAATTAAACCAGACCAGCATAAAAATAATATAAAAACACAACCTAAGGTTTCACTGCTACAAGCAGACTTCTCAAGCCATCAGTCTGTATCTCATAAAGTAGCTGCTTTAAGGAATTATTGTCATAGAAATATTAAATTAAATAATTCTAGTGGGGTTGCTTTGTTTCAGAAATATCAATTTTATAAAGATTACTTGAGTGTTGGATACTCTGATAAATTTGTTAAAAGTATTTTATTTAATAGTAATATTTGTAAGGATGTAAAGGTTAAAGAAAAATATGATTTTATTTCTTTGCCATTTAAATTGTCTTCTTATAAAATTGTGTGTAGAAATAGTATATTGTTTGGAAATAAGAAAATTGCTTGGAAAAGGGGTGTTACATTGAATAATTTATTAAATAATACAAAAGAAGTTTTTGATAGAAAGACTATTCCTGGTGTAGTATATTTTATTCCTTGTTTATTTGTAAGAAGGTTTACATAGGTCAGAGTAGTTTGAGTTTAAATGAAAGAATGAAGGTTCATAAAAGTAGAGTTAAAAATAGATATCTTAGTTCTGCTTTGTATGTCCATGAAAAAGATACAGGCCACACTTTTGATTTTGATGAAGCTAAGGTTGTCTTCTTTGAAAGAAATGAAATCAAAAGAATTAAAGAGTCTTTATTATTGAAAATATATTATTCTGAAGCAATTAACTTATTTAAGAGTTCTTTAATATTAAGGGTGGATGGGAAGTGAATGGATTTGTGGGTAGTTTTTAATATTATATATATTGTGTAGTTTTTGTAGTTCTTTACACTTGAGAAGTCTGCTTGTAGCAGTGAAACCTTAGGTTGTGTTTTTATATTATTTTTATGCTGGTCTGGTTTAATTTTGGATTTGGGGTAGTTTTGATTTTATATTGACTAGTTTAGCTTTATGCTTGTAATGTTTATATATATATTCTGACCTAACCTATGTGTATCTTCACTTCCAGATAATATATGATATAAAATAAAACGGGTTCTATCTCAGTTAATAATTAATAACTAAAATATTCAGCATTAAAATTAAAATATTTCACTAGCTCAAATTTAAAATACGAATAAGGTTCAATTTATAAAAATAAATTAAATAAATATTTAATATTTTCATTAGACTTGAAGTGAAAATACAGGTGACAAGATAGATTACATTGAGCCAATATCTCACAGGATACTACCTCAATGGCATAAGAACACTATCCTCCCTTTATTACTATTTCAAATAACAAACTCATAGTATTCTTACGACTTTAATAACTTCTACTCACTAAGATTAAACTAATAATTAAATCTTAATCTTCTATTTATAATAATCTAGCTCAATAAAATAATCTCAGGTTCATAAAGTTTATTCTAAGTTAATAAAAATACGGTAGTAAAATATGAGAAGGGATTTCATGTCATAATCTACTACACTGAAACTAATAATAATAAATAATAGTAATAATATTCTTCATTGTTTAACTAATTCTGTATATCTTTTCTTTTTACTATAATTTTATTACCATAATAAAATAATGAAATAATATAATATGATCTTGTATCTTCATGTAATGATATAATAAATACGTGGTAGCATTTTAATAATCTGATAAACAAAATATGTGTGGCAACTGATAGCATATAATTTAATATAATATTGTGATAACTGATTTATGACCAATAAAATAATGTAAGATTATGATTATCTAATTATAATGAATACCAATAAAATATTTAAAATTTTTAAATAATTCTCTATTTATCTTTTTGTGCAAAATTATATATTTGTTTCGATTATTATGCATTTATCATGATTTCATGCAGCGATGTGGAGAAATAAATAACTCGGACACAAAATTTTTGAAATAACAAAATTTAACAAAGTTTATTATTAACAACAAATAAATAAACAATTTATTTACACTATTTACAGTGGATATCCTTAACTTTTTTACTTTACAGTTTGATCTACCGGGTTATAAAAAAAATAATTTATATTTCAATTATATCTTTATTTAGATTTAGGACAAAATTTTTAAAAAAAATGTTACTATTTGGTTTCTCACTATGGTTAACTTATTACAAATATATTTATCTACTTTATTAGCAACAGCATTTTATCCTTAATATTATTAAACTATCTTATTTTAAAAAATTCATACTTAGAAAAACATTCTATAGAAAACAAAATTTTATAATGAGTATGGATTTCTCAAAATATTAAAAAAAATTTCATCTTGCAAAGGCAAAGATGTTACACAAAATATTATCCAAAATTCAGTACTAGATTTTAGTATTTATCACACAATGTTTACTAATCATAATATATTCTTCTTTAAGCCTTACTTTAGTATGATATAAGTGTAATCATCAATATATTTCTGTTAATTAATAAACAAAAAATATACAATGCATATTGTTTACATAATTTACTTTGTACTATTGTATTTTAAAAAAATATGCAATACCTATTTTTCTCTTAAAAAAATAATAATACTAAAGCATTTAAAATTATTATCACTTTAAAGAAAATATCTTTGTTTAGATACTTTATTTTAAAAAAGTTTATATTTCATTTCCGAAATAAAATTCAAAATATATTCGATGATTCTTTTCTTTCCTTAGGATACTTTGGATCTTCAATTTTAAGTTATAATATTCTGCTCCTTATAAGCAAATAAACTAATTTTATCCAAAAACGATAGCATAACCTTAGTTCTAAATTATTTATCATTTCTTTTAAAATATCTTACTAAACGATGCAGTTACATGAAATAAAGATAGCGAAAACAGATGCATAGGATTAAGGAAAAAAGCTAGAGTATTACTCTTAACATATCTCAAAATCATGGTACAGTGCGAAGAGGTATGACATTTTACCTGCCTAATATCCTCTAGTACAGGGACGATGTTAAAGCTATTTCTTCAGCTTTATTAGAACATCAAATATTTAAAGAAATATAAACACTGTCCAAATAAAATATGTATCAGTCATAGGGCTTTGTTAACTATGCTGATATTCAACATAAAGACTAAATATTATTTCCATTCCTTATAACATCCTATTTCTTAAAACATCATCTTGGTTTCCTGTTCATTAAGTACTTCCAAGCCACTATCTCAACATTATTTCTCAAGATTTTCCACATCTTACATCGATAAATAACTATCTGCATTTACAAAACAATAAATAAAATTCATTAATAGTTAAACAATCTTACTTTCCCATAAGAAAAGTTGCTTACTTCATTGCTCTGTATGTTTAATCATATACAATCTACTTAGACAATGTTTGAATATCCAATAACATGAAAATTTTAAAAGAATCACATAATTATTTGTTATGTTGGATTATATCACTAATAAAAAAAATTGTCGTATGCATATTTTCAAATCAATCCTATCTCATAATGTTTTTTTAAAATGTTGTATGAAATGCGGTACATATAAGTAAAAACTTTTACACTTCATTCTTCCAATTTATGGATGATCTAAAGAAAACAAAAAAACAATATACATTATAAATTATCAATAGTTATTATTATTACCAATAACCTTTATCTAGTCATCGTGTTCACTAGGCTTCCTTTATCCACTTGAGCATTGCAGATATAAAAAAAATTCACACCCTTACACTTTATATTAAAATATTTTAGCTAAATTATTAGATTGTTATATTATAACATTTTAATATTAATAAATTAATGTTTTTATGTTTTTCCTAATCTTATATAAAAATTTAGATTTAAACTAGGTTAACAAAATAAAAGGAATCAGAACTATAATTACATATTTTCTTGACGATAGTTCCTGATAAGTCCAAAATGCTTATTATTTTCTCTAGAGTTTTTAAAAATGTTCTCCTCCAAGCGCGTTAAAGTTTAAAATAAAAATAATTATTAATCCATTTAGTAAAATTTATAGAAAATAATCCTTGGTTTTAGTATTTAGGACGATAATTATTAAATCATAATATTAATTAATCCCGTGAAGTTTCTTTTAAGTATTTTCTCTACCAATATTCTCTGCGTATCCGATGCATTAATCCATCTAATTTAACTTTAAAATATTCAATAAACTTTTAAGTACTATTTGTATTTCCATGGATCCATCTTTTATTCAACTATGTGTTCACTTTTTTTATATATGTTTTCTTCTTGATACATTTAAACTTTCGTTTGGTATTTTTTATAAATCTCTTTTAAAAAAAAATGTTACCTTCAGAAAGGATATAACATTTTACTCCTTTTGATATAATATTATATAAAATAATTCATGCAATATACAATTGTCTTATTACTATTTAAAAAATAAATCTTGGATAGGCTTATAAATAATAATGCGTCTCCAATTTTTTCATTAGACTCTGTATGATGTCCGAGCTGTGATTTTTTATGTACCAAAACAGTTCTTCGGTGAAATATTAATAAAGCTGTATCAATAAATATTCCAAACATTTTTTTCAGCATTACAACTTATATCCATTTTATTTCGTAGTATATCCATTTTTATTGCCAAGTTTAGGCTAAACTTTTAGATAAAATACGACTGGTAAGTACTTTAAAAATTAGAAAATCATTTCCACGAAGTTTCTAAATATATAATTTTTTTCTAAAACTTTCTTTTGCAAAACACTTTAAAATTATCAATTAGTTTTTGCAAAATAAACGATAAGAAAGTACTAAAAAAATTGACTAAAATAAAAAATTTATAAATATATACTATCTTTTTGATAGTTATAATTTACCTTTTTCCGGTTTCAATACATTATTAATCTCCCCTAATAATTTAGTTACGATGATATTTATAGTCTGTAAGAATACCTATTCCTATTGGTTAATTCTTACTTTAGCTTGAGAACAAATTTACATATTTTTAGTTTATAGTAGAATTAAATTTCAAAATTAGAAATCGTGACGTAATAAACCTAAAATATTATTTAAAATATTACTTTTACTTCAATTATTATTTTATTAAAACTATTTAAACATTTAAAATAACTTTTAAAATAACATTTAATAACTTATTCCATTTCTTAATATTCAATTTATCTATTTTTATTTAAATAAAATATTTAATTTTTATATTATGAATGTTTTCATCTTTATTACATCATTTAAGCATGTTATACGATAGTTAACTTAATGTTTAATACTATTTACTTTTATGATAGGCAACAATTCCATCCAATTCTATACTGCAATTTCAAAATATTTTAAACTTTATTATTAACTCAAACAAGTGTGTGTGAGAAAGTATGTAATATACAAGTCACATGATTAATAACTTTGACAGATGATTTTTAATCTATTTCTCTGCCCAGTTTTATAAAATTGATACACTTATTATATTATATAATATAATTATAAAATTTGGAAGAACAATTTAGAAAATATAGAATTAGATATAATTTTCACCATCACAAAGTTTATTTTTAAAATATACGATATTAATTTTTGCTTATTAAATATGACTTTATAAATTTAAAATATAACATTTATTACTACAAGTTTTAAACTATTAAAATCGAACTTATTAAATATACTTTTAATTATTTATAGCTGTGTTATTTAATATGGCCAGCTTTTACAATCATATGAAACAATATTTAAAGCTTTATATAACTATTTTTAAATGATTTTATATACGTATTCTCTTTAGCTTCAAATTGTACTTTAAAGATATAATTGACTTAATACAATTACCATATTAAAAGAACATATTCTAAATTTAAAATTTTTTAGTAATTGACTGTTATGAACTATTACTGACCTATAGAAAAGGGCACAGTAACCTCCTCCTTCCAATAAAAATTTTAAATTAAACATCTATCTTATCATTTCTCTATTCGTTGACACTTAATATCTTTATCATTTGCTATAACCAAATTCTATCTTATACTACTGAAATATAAAAGAATATACTGTCTTTAATACAAACCTATAAAATATTTGGACATTACACTCAGAATCTCAATTAGTAATACTAAAAAAAATTTTTCTACACATTTCTATCCTTTTGAATAATTAATTAGGTTATGACATTTCAAAGTTTTATATTTGTTCTGTAAAAATAAGGCTATAACTTTATATTTTTTAAATATACATCTTATCTAGAAATTATTTGTCTTAATCATTAGGTATTTTCTTTTCTAAATCTAAACTTTAATTCTCTCTCGACTTTCTTAAGTCTCACCTTCTTAAGAAAATCTGTCATGAATTTCTCGTACTTTTAAGTCTTACTTTTATCTTGCTTATATTTCTATTCTGATTAAATTTTTCTCTTATAAATTCACTATTAGGTATCAAGTTTCTAATTCCTTTAAACAATATTTCTTTAGAAATATCAAATTGTAAACGAATATTTCTATCATTAACACTCATCATCATCATCATCATCAACCATTATCAATCCACTGCAGGATGAAGGTCTCTCCAAGTTTAATCCATCTTCTCCGATCTTTAGCTTCTCTTCTCCACAACACCCCTGCACATTTTCTTATTTCATCCATCCATCTCACATGTGGTCTCTTTTTGGGTCTTTTACAATCTCTTGGAATCCAGTTTAAAATTTCAATTGTCCATCTATTATCATCTCTTCTAGCAATATGTCCAGCCCAACTCCATTTCAATCTTTTAATTTTTTCAATAAGGTCAGTAACACCTGTTTGTTGTCTTACCCATACATTGCATTTTCGATCTCTTTTTGTTACTACCAACATACATCTCTCCATACTCCTTTGAGTGGTCTGAAGTCTCTGTATTGCTTTTCTATTAAGTATCCAAGTCTCAGATCCATAAGTAAGAACTGGTAAAACACATTTGTTAAAAATCATCCTTTTCAAACACATAGGCATATTTCCTTTTAGTATCAAGTTATTTCTACCAAAAGCACTCCAACCAAGTTTAATTCTATGATTAATTTCCTCCATTATGTTTCCATCTGTATTAATAATCTGACCAAGGTATTTGTAACTGTTAACTTCTTCTAATTCTTCATAATCAATCTTTATTTTCATATTTTGAGCAAATCGATTAAACATTACTTTAGTCTGTTTAACATTTATCTTTAGTCCTACTTTTCTACTTTCATCTGCTAACTCCTGCAACGTTTCCTGCAGCTCTGAAGCATTATTTGCAAGAACAACTACATCATCTGCAAAATCTAAATGACTTAAATACTCTCCATTTACTTTCACTTCTTTAGTTTCCCATTTTAATCCACAAAATACTTCTTGCAGCACTGCTGTAAAGAGTTTTGGAGATATGGAGTCACCTTGTCTTACACCTTTCTCAATGTTGATTTTTCCAGTATCATTATGTAATCTAATTGTTGCTGTTGAATTTTTATAAATATTCTTTAAAATATGACAATATCCTGGATCTATACTTTGATGATCCAATGCTTTAATCACTGAAGAAATGTGTATAGAATCGAATGCCTTTTCATAATCTACAAATCCAAAACATAATGACAACTCATATTCGTTTGTCCTTTCTATGACTTCTCTCAATACCTGGATATGATCTATTGTACTAAAACCACTTTTAAATCCAGCTTGTTCTCTTGATTTAGATATCATATCTTGCATTTTATTTTTAAATTTATTACTACTTTTATCAATAATTTTTGGTAACTCATGTTCCAACAACTTTAAATACTTTTGCTCTGAAGAGATAAACTTTATCCCTGTAGATTTACCAAATCTTTTGTCATCAATATAATATTTTTTAAACTATTAAGTTGATCTATAGACTTTCACTAACTACTCTTTCATAGGATTTACTCACTCTTATCATTTCATTAGTCAATTTAAAATATTCTTTGGGATTTTTCAATATTCTTCTATATAATTCACTCCTACTATCAACTATTTCAATAGATTTTTTCTGAATTTTCTTTTCTTCATAAATCATTTCATTATCTATAATAGTTTTTCCAACAAATAACTTGGTTTCTTTACTAGCGAATTTAATATAAGACTCATCATTTTTAAATTCGTCATCTGCTATCTTAACAAATGATACATAATTATATCTATCTTTATCTCCTAATTTAACAGAATCTATGTTTTCTGCTGTCAAATTACTGCATAAGTTAATATCTTTATTAACTATCTCAATGAATTGTGGATTTTCCTTATTTACCATCTCTATAATTTCTTCATCATCTATCACATTTTCACTAACTAAATTAATAGATTCTTTACTCTTCTCCGAATCTGTACTAATTATATTAACAGATTTATCACTTATTTCAAGAGATACTTTCTTATGTGCCATATCCTTATCAATTATTTCAATTGATGGATTAGATTCAGTTTCTATAATCTTTAATTCAATATTTTGAGATTTAGTTTCCTCCTCTAATTTATTTTTTAAATTAGTATCTACTACTTTAACATCTCGACAAACTATCCCAACAGATGACTTTTCATCTTCAACATTTTTATGAACTAAATCAGTAGGTTTACAAGGTTTTTCCTTATAAGATTTATTTTCTTCTACATTTCTTCCAAAAGATTTACCATCTTCTAAATCAGAGTCTAATTTCAGATTACGTTTACTCAGATTTTCATCAAGAACATCAGACTTAACTTCTGAATTTATATTACTTTTATTCATATTTTCAATAAGAATATCAAATTTTATATTACTATCTTCTCTATTTTTACTCATATTTTCATTAAGAGCTTTTGTATTCTCTCTAATTTTATTCATATTTTCATTAAGAATATTACATTTTATATTACTATCTTCTCTATCTTTAATCATATTTTCAATAAGAATATCAAACTTCATGTTACTATCTTCTCTAATTTTATTCATATTTTCTTTCATCTCTTTTTTAAAAGAATCTAACATCTCTCTAAACATTAACATCATTTGAAGATTCTGGGCGTTCTCTTCCACTGTTTTAATTTCTATAACTTCTTCCTCTTCTTCTTTCATTTTACTATCTATAATTGGGACACTATCTACAACTGTTTCCATTTCAATTAAGTTTTCTATTTCTCGTTCCTCCTCACAACTTTCATCGACAATAAACTCAGATATTTCACTCTCTAAATTATTATCTTGATTATTCTTTTTTTTTTTTTACAAATATGCTTTTTCAAAACTCAATATTTAAACAATATATTACTGTTAATTTTTCATAAAATATTTCCTTACCAGTTTCTTTTATCCCCATCGAACTATCACCGACAATAAACTATAGATAATACCTCCTTTACACTTTATATAATCTAATCCTAAATAACAATAACGATTAACATTGTGTGTCACAACATTATTTCCCACATGCATGATTCACAGATATTTTGCACATATTAAAGTATTTTCAAAATATATTTTTAATATTTCAATAATTGACATGGTCATAGTGAATCCTAAATAATCATTAGCCACATATGCATATTTTAAAATTTTATTTGCTAATTGTTTTACAAACAATATAATATTTTCTTTAAACAATCAGATTATACACCACATAAAATTGCAATAGTTTTAATAATAAACACTTAATTCACAATAATAATCAAATCCTAAATAATTATTGCTATAATAAAATATTAAATTATCTATCTTCTGTGAGATATACCTATCAATAATCTTCAAAGTTACACGAACAAATTCTAATACTAACTATTGTATTGTATATTCTTAATTACTTTCCTAATATATCTTGTAGCCTAAATGTTTGGGTACCACAATCTGAACTATCGATTGTAGTCCCAACTACATATCGTGCAGTCACGTTGGAAGAGCAAAATCTAACCGAGACTTCCCCATGTCATGTAAGCCCATTATACTCTCCCATTTTAAACACTCAGGCCCAACATGTTGCTGGCACCAAAATCTAACCTACACTATGTGTAGCTCCACTACACATCATGCCAACCACGTTGGGCACCATAATCTGACCTAACCTATGTGTATCTTCACTTCCAGATAATATATGATATAAAATAAAATGGGTTCTATCTCAGTTAATAATTAATAACTAAAATATTCAGCATTAAAATTAAAATATTTCACTAGCTCAAATTTAAAATACGAATAAGGTTCAATTTATAAAAATAAATTAAATAAATATTTAATATTTTCATGAGACTTGAAGTGAAAATACAGGTGACAAGATAGATTACATGGAGCCAATATCCCACAGAATACTACCTCAATGGCATAAGAACACTATCCCCCCTTTATTACTATTTCAAATAACAAACTCATAGTATTCTTATGACTTTAATAACTTCTACTCACTAAGATTAAACTAATAATTAAATCTTAATCTTCTATTTATAATAATCTAGCTCAATAAAATAATCTCAGGTTCATAAAGTTTATTCTAAGTTAATAAAAATACGGTAGTAAAATATGAGAAGGGATTTTATGTCATAATCTACTACACTGAAACTAATAATAATAAATAATAGTAATAATATTCTTCATTGTTTAACTAATTCTGTATATCTTTTCTTTTTACTATAATTTTATTACCATAATAAAATAATGAAATAATATAATATGATCTTGTATCTTCATGTAATGATATAATAAATACGTGGTAGCATTTTAATAATCTGACAAACAAAATATGTGTGGCAACTGATAGCATATAATTTAACATAATATTGTGATAACTGATTTATGACCAATAAAATAATGTAAGATTATGATTATCTAATTATAATGAATACCAATAAAATATTTAAAATTTTTAAATAATTCTCTATTTATCTTTTTGTGCAAAATTATATATTTGTTTCGATTATTATGCATTTATCATGATTTCATGCAGCGATGTGGAGAAATAAATAACTCGGACACAAAATTTTTGAAATAACAAAATTTAACAAAGTTTATTATTAACAACAAATAAATAAACAATTTATTTACACTATTTACAGTGGATATCCTTAACTTTTTTACTTTACAGTTTGATCTACCGGGTTATAAAAAAAATAATTTATATTTCAATTATATCTTTATTTAGATTTAGGACAAAATTTTTTAAAAAAATGTTACTATTTGGTTTCTCACTATGGTTAACTTATTACAAATATATTTATCTACTTTATTAGCTACAGCATTTTATCCTTAATATTATTAAACTATCTTATTTTAAAAAATTCATACTTAGAAAAACATTCTATAGAAAACAAAATTTTATGAGTATGGATTTCTCAAAATATTAAAAAAAATTTCATCTTGCAAAGTCAAAGATGTTACACAAAATATTATCCAAAATTCAGTACTAGATTTTAGTATTTATCACACAATGTTTACTAATCATAATATATTCTTCTTTAAGCCTTACTTTAGTATGATATAAGTGTAATCATCAATATATTTCTGTTAATTAATAAACAAAAAATATACTATGCATATTGTTTACATAATTTACTTTGTACTATTGTATTTTAAAAAAATATGCAATACTTATTTTTCTCTTAAAAAAAAAATACTAAAGCATTTAAAATTATTATCACTTTAAAGAAAATATCTTTGTTTAGATACTTTATTTTAAAAAAGTTTATATTTCATTTCCGAAATAAAATTCAAAATATATTCGATGATTCTTTTCTTTCCTTAGGATACTTTGGATCTTCAATTTTAAGTTATAATATTCTGCTCCTTATAAGAAAATAAACTAATCTTATCCAAAAACGATAGCATAACCTTAGTTCTAAATTATTTATCATTTCTTTTAAAATATCTTACTAAACGATGCAGTTACATGAAATAAAGATAGCGAAAACAGATGCATAGGATTAAGGAAGAAAGCTAGAGTATTACTCTTAACATATCTCAAAATCATGGTACAGTGCGAAGAGGTATGACATTTTACCTGCCTAATATCCTCTAGTACAGGGACGATGTTAAAGCTATTTCTTCAGCTTTATTAGAACATCAAATATTTAAAGAAATATAAACACTGTCCAAATAAAATGTGTATCAGTCATAGGGCTTTGTTAACTATGCTGATATTCACATAAAGACTAAATATTATTTCCATTCCTTATAACATCCTATTTCTTAAAACATCATCTTGGTTTCCTGTTCATTAAGTACTTCCAAGCCACTATCTCAACATTATTTCTCAAGATTTTCCACATCTTACATCGATAAATAACTATCTGCATTTACAAAACAATAAATAAAATTCATTAATAGTTAAACAATCTTACTATCCCATAAGAAAAGTTGCATACTTCATTGCTCTGTATGTTTAATCATATACAATCTACTTAGACAATATTTGAATATCTAATAACATGAAAATTTTAAAAGAATCACATAATTATTTGTTATGTTGGATTATATCACTAATAAAAAAAATTGTCGTATGCATATTTTCAAATCAATCCTATCTCATAATGTTTTTTTAAAATGTTGTATGAAATGCGGTACATATAAGTAAAAAACTTTTACACTTCATTCTTCCAATTTATGGATGATCTAAAGAAAACAAAAAAAAATATACATTATAAATTATCAATAGTTATTATTATTACCAATAACCTTTATCTAGTCATCGTGTTCAGTAGGCTTCCTTTATCCACTTGAGCATTGCAGATATAAAAAAAATTCACACCCATACACTTTATATTAAAATATTTTAGCTAAATTATTAGATTGTTATATTATAAAATTTTAATATTAATAGATTAATGTTTTTATGTTTTTCCTAATCTTATATAAAAATTTAGATTTAAACTAGGTTAACAAAATAAAAGGAATCAAAACTATAATTACATATTTTCTTGACAATAGTTCCTGATAAGTCCAAAATGCTTATTATTTTCTCTAAGAGTTTTTAAAAATGTTCTCCTCCAAGCGCGTTAAAGTTTAAAATAAAAATAATTATTAATCCATTTAGTAAAATTTATAGAAAATAATCCTTGGTTTTAGTATTTAGGATGATAATTATTAAATCATAATATTAATTAATCCCGTGAAGTTTCTTTTAAGTATTTTCTCTACCAATATTCTCTGCGTATCAGATGCATCAATTCATCTAATTTAACTTTAAAATATTCGATAAACTTTTAAGTACTATTTGTATTTCCATGGATCCATCTTTTATTTAACTGTGTGTTCACTTTTTTTATATATGTTTTCTTCTTGATACATTTAAACTTTCGTTTGGTATTTTTTATAAATCTCTTTTAAAATAAAAATAAAAATGTTACCTTCAGAAAGGATATAACATTTTACTCCTTTTGATATAATATTATATAAAATAATTCATGCAATATACAATTGTCTTATTACTATTTAAAAAATAAATCTTGGATAGGCTTATAAATAATAATGCGTCTCCAATTTTTTCATTAGACTCCATATGATGTCCGAGCTGTGGTTTTTTATGTACCAAAACAGATCTTTGGTGAAATATTAATAAAGCTGTATCAATAAATATTCCAAACATTTTTTCAGCATTACAACTTGTATCCATTTTATTTTGTAGTATATTCATTTTTATTGCGAAGTTTAGGTTAAACTTTTAGATAAAATACGACTGGTAAGTACTTTAAAAATTAGAAAATCATTTCCACGAAGTTTCTTAATATATAATTTTTTTCTAAAACTTTCTTTTGCAAAACACTTTAAAATTATCAATTAGTTTTTGCAAAATAAACGATAAGAAAGTACTAAAAAAATTGACTAAAATAAAAATTTTTAAAATATATACTATCTTTTTGATAGTTATAATTTACCTTTCTCCGGTTTCAATACATTATTAATCTCCCCTAATAACTTAGTTACGATGATATTTATAGTCTGTAAGAATACCTATTCCTATTGGTTAATTCTTACTTTAGCTTGAGAACAAATTTACATATTTTTAGTTTATAGTAGAATTAAATTTCAAAATTAGAAATCGTGACGTAATGAACCTAAAATATTATTTAAAATATTACTTTTACTTCAATTATTATTTTATTAAAACTATTTAAACATTTAAAATAACTTTTAAAATAACATTTAATAACTTATTCCATTTCTTAATATTCAATTTATCTATTTTTATTTAAATAAAATATTTAATTTTTATATTATGAATGTATTCATCTTTATTACATCATTTAAGAATGTTATACGATAGTTAACTTAATGTTTAATACTATTTACTTTTATGATAGGCAACAATTCCATCCAATTCTATACTGCAATTTCAAAATATTTTAAACTTTATTATTAACTCAAACAAGCGTGTGTGAGAAAGTATGTAATATACAAGTCACATGATTAATAACTTTGACAGACGATTTTTAATCTATTTCTCTGCCCAGTTTTATAAAATTGATACACTTATTATATTATATAATATAATTATATACATTCAAAGATCAGCCTTTCAAGCTAATTGTGCATGTGTTTTCTGCGCATGTTAAATAATAAATGAATACTTCATTCTACAATACAAGATATAGTATTTATGCAGGAATAAAAGGAATCCTTTTATTCATTTATTATTTAACGCTCGCAGAAGACGCATGCACAATTAGCTTGAAAGGCTGATCTTTGAATGTATACAATTGTATGCATAGCGTTATATAAAAATAAATGCTTATTTACTTATAATATAATTATAAAATTTGAAAGAACAATTTAGAAAATATAGAATTAGATATAATTTTCACCATCACAAAGTTTATTTTTAAAATATACAATATTAATTTTTGCTTATTAAATATGACTTTATAAATTTAAAACATAACATTTATTACTACAAGTTTTAAACTATTAAAATCGAACTTATTAAATATACTTTTAATTATTTATAGCTGTGTTATTTAATATGGCCAGCTTTTACAACCATATGAAACAATATTTAAAGCTTTATATAACTATTTTTAAATGATTTTATATACTACGTATTCTCTTTAGCTTCAAATTGTACTTTAAAGATATAATTGACTTAATACAATTACCATATTAAAAGAACATATTCTAAATTTAAAATTTTTTAGTAATTGACTGTTATGAACTATTACCGACCTATAGAAAAGGGCACAATATATATATTGTAATGGTCAAAGTCCTGTGATCATTCAACAAGACCTAAACTCCAAGCAAAAGTATATCGATTTAGCATGTGTAAGATTCATAAGTCAGGAACAATACTAAACATTAATTTATTTGCCTGTGCTCCAGGGTCTGATTATATGAGCAATGCTTTTGAGGATACTACAAGTTTTCCATTGACTCTGGTCCCAGCAATGAGAACAGGGTGAGCACAGAGACTTGGAAATCAATAATATATTCAAGTGATTAACTAATAATTTCTGCAGAATACAACAACTAAAGAATGGTACAGACTATTGCTTAATATTTATTAATAATCAGAGCCATAATAATATTCATGACAATATTAAACAAAAGGGAGTTTAATTAATAATATTAAATAAAATCTTATTCAATTAGGGAACAATATAACTCAATCAAATAATTAATACTAGAGAGAAATGAATGATAAATATGATAATAGAGAGAAATGATATAATATAAATTTATTAAATGATTAGAGATGGTAATTTCATGGTTATAAATAAAACAAAATATGTGTGTAGAATGCCTATACAATTATTATTACAGATTTGATGATGGTTTAATTTGCAATTATGCACTTCTGTGGATTAATTAAATGGGTCATTAGATAAGCTACATAAATAAATAAAATATTTGGTTTAATTTATAAAGTTGGTTGGTGCAGGTAATATATACATATAATTAGATTGATTTGTGCAGTTATTATGCCAAAGTTATAGAATAAATTGATTAGACAAACAACAATAAATTATATCTTAATCATTACACAGAACATTACAAATTCGCACTAATGGATTTTATTATAACATTATACATATAAGTAAGAGTTGATGTGTGATTTAAGAGCATGTGAAATCACATTTCAACAAGATTTGGAAGATTTCTCAAGTGGGTAGGAGTAAGATGGTTCAGCCTAAAATAAGCTGCAATTATACAATATGACTTAAAAATTAAGAAGAATGGGTGGCAATAGAAATTCAGTTATAGCTTGCAGATAGTATTAAAGTGCATAAATAAATTAACAATAATAAAGGCGATATTATATTATAATTTACAATTGTATACATGAATGAGGTCACTTAAGACACTCTGGGTGGCTTTATCATAATTGCACAAAGAGTGAGACTATGTTTGCACTATGGCTAAAAACATAACTCTGAAGAATAGTGGCACAGCTAATGTGTTGGGACAGTTTATTCATATTTTCCCATACACATATCTATTAGAAGTGCCTGAAAGAGATCCCTAGTAGGAAAAACATCTACTTTGAGAGGAATGATGAGGATTGGGTCCAGACATTCTGAAGATCCCAAGGTGCATGAGAAAGCAAGATAATCAATAAGTGAAATGATTGTAACGATACTTCAATAATGCTTAAAATATATAGATTCTTCATATCACTAATGGCTACAATAAACTAATACTTGTATAAAATAATATGCTACTTGGCTTAATGAAATGCATAACACAAACAATCCATGAGCAATTAACTAATATCGAAGAAAATGTAAAATGGGTCAGAATATAAAGACTCTGGGATAAATTGCTTTCTCCCACACTTCTAAAATATCTCATTACATTTCTATAAGTGATCAATGTGCATAAAATTTGACATTAATTACATAAAATAAATTATAGGTAACACATATGCAGATAAAATATTGAATATTAAACTCATGTCTGGTAAGATTTAATTAAATAAGTTGGCAAAACATATTTCAATGAGTACGTAAGGATTATTTTATAATTAATGAGAGTAACAGTACAGGCATCAAAACTTCATCTGTCATTTCAAGAGTAAACATAATTATATGAAATAATTGGTATAAAACCAAGTGAGTTTTATGATCATTAATGTTAAAGAGAAATTTATAGCTTCTACAATTTAATAGGAGGAATACTGAGTAGTGAAGTTTAAACTTACTCGCTGGGTTGGATACCAATTTGGCATATTAAAAATAAATCAAACTAACAAACTACGAGAAAATAAATTTTGATCTAAATTACCATATCAAACTAAAGAAGAACTTAATATAGATTTAAAGTACATTGCATAGATATTATTTAACATTTTACAAAATAGCTTTAAGAATTAAATAAAAGAAAAGGCTTACAATATAGTTTTAAATACAAGTTAGATTAATTAAGAGTTTACTAGTTGACAGCAATGTAAATATTTTACCTCGGCCAACTTGTTGACATGACGCAGGTGATCAGTGGATCATGATCATAGACTGGTTTGTCTGGAAACATACATCAGTGGAGATTTAAAGTTCTTTTCAGGTGAGCACCTTCTTTGAACAGTTCACATATTTGGCCCAGATGTTTCAGGCTTCAGTATCATGGGAGATGAGATTCCCAAGAGGTATGGGAAAGCAAACGATCACTTCTTTTACCCCGACATTATTTATTTTACCTATTAAACAGATGTGAAGTATGATAGCACTCTGAGATAAGACTTAAAACAAGTAGATTGACTGCCCAAAAATTTAGCTATTCATATTTAATAATCCTATTTAAAGAATGTTGCCTTGAGGCAAGATATTTCATCCATTTCGCACATATACAGAAACTGGACATAATATTTTGTTTCCATTACATTTTTGTTTAAATTTTAATCTGATCAAATTCTGACCAGCCATTGTTTCAAAGTCAGTATACTTGGTTATATCTTAAATGGACCTACATTTCCATATATGGAATGGAAAGACCGATCAATAGCCAAGTGAAATTTAACTAAATTAACCTACATTTCCATATATGGTATGGAAAGATTGCTAAATTAGCAAATTAAAATTTAATTAAAGAATCTTTGGTATTTATAACATTTCATACATTTTTTAGAATGATACAATGACTCATCAAGATTACAGGATTTAATGATTACATTATGTGACTCTTAAGTGTCGATTTTATTTTATATAAATTATTAGTAAAAAAAATTATTTACAATATAGATAAGATTATTTATTTATCCTACATATATATACATACATACACAAATTAAATGGGCATAAAAAAAATTAAAATTTTTTTGATATTTAAAAAAAAAAATATCAATTTTTTATAATTAATTTATCATAAATGTTTAAAATTTAAGAGATCAATTTAGATTCATATATATATGCTATCACCTATCGCTAGTTACTGGTACTAATTACATGTGAGTTGGGTTCAAACCCATGTTAGTAGTTATATAATTAGCAATAGGTGAAGCACAAATATGTAGAACCATATTTACAGCTTCGATATATATATATATGTTCTTAGTATGTAACAAGGTGGGTGAAAATTATAAATATATGAGTTTGTTGTTTATTTTATTAAATAGTTCTTAAAAAAAAGAATTCAACAGTCTTTTTAATTCTTTCTTTACATATGAATAAATGTTTATATCCTGAATTATTATTTAACTAGGGAAAAGATTTCCAAATTAATATTATAAAAGAAAAAAAAGACGAGTTAATGGACACTGAACCAATGTGTTAATAGAACAATTCATTGATACTGATACCTGACAAATAAAAGCTGTCTCAGATATAAAAGCTGGTATTATACATTGCATTAATTATATATATATATTGCAGGTACATATAATTTAAAAACCCAAAGTTTGGATGACCAGGAAAGATAATCATGGTTTCTGATTAATTTATTAACTTGTTTATTTGTATGAAGTCATGATTTGGTGATTCAAAAAGTATTAACCATATATATACATATCAAAATAATTTCACACATGCACACATGACAGATGGATATTGGTTATATATATGTTTAAAACTTTGTATGAGATGGGAAACATAGATAGATCCGGTTCAATATATAAAAAATATTTATAATAAACTCAGCCTATCCATTAAAGTATGAGGATTGGCTACCTTAATATATATTTGAGCACTTATAACATATATGTGTAGAGATGGTAATATGGACCAACTGTTGATTGCTGGTTTAACATGAAATACATATATTGGTGATTATTTATCTTTTTGACATATATGTGTTCAAGTGTATCAATGTTATGAGATAGAGTGGAGGTGGTAGGTCATGTGAAAGTCTGTGCTCATATTCCCTATATATAAACTCTTATTTATTATGGATTAAAAAATCTGAAAATAATTATTTCTTCAATCACAGTTGGGGTGTTTATATTTAACTTGAAATAAAAGTATGAGGAGATTCAGAAATTAATTAAGTCAATCCCTTGTTTGTGGATCCCTAATACTTTTATTTCAAGTTAAATACAAAAACCCAATTTTGGTTGAAGAAAACAATTATTTTCAGGCTTTTTAGTTCACAGTAAATAAAAGCATTCTTTATAAATATTATATATATAATTTCAAGATAATTACCTTAGAAATATTCTTATCATTCTCTATATACAATATTATTATAATATAAGTGAAAATTCTGATTTTAACATCACTTCCAATAAGTTTATATTGCATTTTGGGGTTGATAAAGATATTTCGTAAGATAATTAAACTGAATACTAGGGAATTCCATCTTGGAAAAAATAAAATATAATCAATTTAAGATGGAAGTTTAAAATATTTGATTCAAAAATAAGTTAACATAAGTAATTTGTTTAAAGTACATTATTTTTAATAAATACAGAAAAATAAAAAAAATTTAACAACTGAATGCATTTTGAGTTATCCAACATAGTTAACACAAAATGTACATTCAAAATGGAAAATGCAAGCACTTTAATTACTATTTATTTTTACTATTAGATTAATTGCTGTTAGCTCTGCAAATAACATTTCTTCAGAATAATCAATCATCTCCTTTGGATTTTAGGATCCAAAAACAAATCATTTTACCACTGAACTTTTCAATAGTTGACTCTCAAGTAGATGTTTCTTTTATTTTATGTCAAGACTTTCAATGGAACATTTATTATTGGAAATAAAGCTCATCTAATTTCATTAATCATTATACTAGTCATTTGCATTTCAAAAAAAAAGTTAAGGTTTGATCTGGTTCAATTTCTGTGATGTTTATATTACTGAAAAATTTTCAACAATATTGGAGATGAAAGGCATCAATATTTTTCCTGTTTTTCTTATTCATTGTTCAGTTTTTATATCAGTCTAATATTTGTTTTGAAATTTATATGAAATTGCAGAATTTTTTTCAGGATTTACACCGTACTTATTTCCAGTATCAGTCTGGAATAAATCTCTTCATTGATGGATTCTTTGTTGATAATGAATTAGATAAGAAAGGAAGAATTATCTATGCCTTCATTATCAGTTTCAAAATCAAATCTATATCATCATAATTTTTGCCTTTTTCATATTTATTTGCAATCCTGTTTATTCATTTTATTTTTTAACTTCTTTAATAAGTACCTTTTAATGTTTTCTATTTTTGGATATTTATATTGATATTGTAATAAGAATAGCTTAAAGTTGTTGATGTGTGTTCCAACAGACCTGAATTTAAATTTCTTCAATGCATATTTAATACACAATTTATATAGATATATAAATCTCACTATGATTTCTACTGTGAAAGTATTCTGTTTTATGAGAACTTTCCTTAATTGCTGCTTTCAGTCTCATATAGACAATTTTCATAAAGTCAGTGAAATGTTCAGGTTCCCCTATCTACTAATATTTTATGATTTAACATCACCAACTAAATCAAAGTTCTTATTAAGCACATGTTGATTTTTCTTAGTTTATTCTAAACATTTCAATTATTTAAAATAGAATCCAAAAGTAAAATGTGTTATTTCCTAATTTTTTCAGAAACTAGTTTTTGCAACTCCAGTTTTTCATATATTGGAATCAATCAGACTTATAGCAGTCTGGGTTTAAATAAGATCAGTGTAGGTTGATGGTTGAAGTAGGCCTTTAGTTTTAATAAATTATAAAGATTGATGATATCAATAATCTAGAGTGAAAACAACTTCAACAAAATATTTAAATCATTTCTGTGTTTGTACTTATAATCAATAATGTACCAAAATGAGAAAAACCTTTTTTATAACCATCTCTAAAAGAGATAATAAGTACTTTTTGTGCTCCCTCCAATATAATAACATGTTTCACCATCACTATTCTCACCATTTCATTGCAATGATTTGATTCACAATTCAAAACTCTTGATAAAGGATAATGACGTTTCTTAAATTTTATTTGTGCCATTTTACTTTTCAAAATATTTTTTTTTGCTAAAAACAATTTCTTTTTTGGTCATTAATTACAATAATAAGATCTCAGGGTTCTTTATTAGATATTTCTAATATTAAAATTGTCTCCTTTTATTTATTTATGAGTTATTAAACAATGAATGACATTCTAGTGAAAATATGAGGAGACATACTCTTACCCCTAAGATAATGTCTACCTAATTAACAATAATAATAATAATAAAATTTAAAAGAAAATATTTTAATTAAAGTAAAATACATAAAAGTTCTCAATTTAAAATAAAGTAATAATCTCTTAGGATAGTATTAGAAAACCAAGAGTGAATAAGAGATTTTAAGGCTACTCAGAATATCCTATTAACAACTCATACAAACTTTTTTACAGCTAAATAATTTAAGAATTAAATTGATGATGAATAATGGATAAGCAGATAATAATTTTGTCACCAAAGCAGTCTTCTTTTAATAATTGAAATTGAATTATAATAATCATTTATGATTAAAAAATGAATAAATATCTTATTTTTTAGATACATTTTTCACATCTAGAGACCATTATTACTTTATGTGCAAGTACTCTAAACAACTAGAATCAAATATAATTAATTGGGTCATTGATTATATAATGTTAAGATTTCTGGAAAATTTCATATGTGATTGAGATGATATTAAAATCGAACACAAAATTTAACAATAAAATATAAGTTATTTATGCAACATGAACAATCAACAATTCAATAACAGTACTTTTGGAAATCTATAGATTTAAAGTAAGCTGTTTAAATACAATGTTATACAATCTTACTGCATTGAAGAAATACAATTTCACAAGTTTGCAGTTTATAGTAATAAGAAAATTTATGAATTAAATTGTAATTAACAAATTTTAACTGGCTGATATAAGCTTTCTAACAATATTCCAATAAACTATGCATTTTTCCTGATTAATGAAAGCTTTTATTCACTTAAGCATTACAAAAACTTCAAAATTTTTGCATATCAATCACACAATAATATTATCACAACAATGAGTAAATCTTAATATCAATCATGTCTTATGCAATGACTCAATGCTTGAGATGCTGCTTATTACTTATTTAGACCACAATTACAATATTCAAAAATTAAATAAATGAACTATTGTTTTTATATTCTGTAATGCTGGCAAAGCACACAGCAAAACAGATCTACACCAGAATCATCTGTAATCTATACTAAGAGTAGTCAGAAGTGCAACTAAAACAAATGATATCCTTCACAAACAAATAGCAATATCAATTGCCACAATAATAATAAAGTCATGCTGTACACCACACATGGATGCAAAATATGATAATTCTGAAAAGAAAAGATAACTAGGGCAATGAACTTCATGATGGCATGAATTCAAAAGAGCACCTACATTTTAAGATTTGGTCTCTTAACATATTGAAAAAATGAAAATGTATCACCATATATATTAGGAACAAGAAGGACTGCCTCAAACAAAGCATTTATATGAAACATGAAAAGATATATACTAGTCCAGAAAAGTACCATCATAAGTGAAGACAATCCTACAATCCCTTTATAAAATACACGTACTAATAAAATAATGTCATCAAGAAAGAGAGACACAGCTACCATCTCTTGAAAAATATAATGGTAAGATAAGCATAAACAAGAAAGACTAATGCTACATCTCCTAACAAATATAATAATTATTAATTGATGTACAAAACAGATAACAAAGATATTTGTCATATCTGATGTAATAAAATATGGCCTGAAATAGACAGTAAAATAAGAATATACAACATCCTTAGTGATTTTGCATAAACATCTTCATTCAGATAGATAAATTACTCATAACAGGGAACAAAGCAAATCTGATCTAATAAAATATGGTCTGAAATAAACAGTAAAATAAGAATATACAACATCCGTAATGATTTTGCATAAACATCTTCATTCAGATAGATAAATTACTCATAACAGGGAGCAAAGCAATACTTTTAAAATGATATATTAAAATAATATAAGGTAGTGTTTCCAATGGTGTCATGCAGCCACAAGAGGCGCTGTTTCTGTCTCAACACACAGAAGCATTCAGGTTACAGGACCAAAAGCAGTGTTTCTCATTACAGCTGCTAGATGGTGCTGATAGCAATGCGTACGCACATTTAGCTTACATCGTCTGCTGCTAGCAACGAACAATAATCCAGGTGGTGCTGATTGTTATGCATAAGCACATTTAGCTTACGTTGTCTACTACCAGCAACTACCAAGTTTATTGGATGCCCAATTGGTGGTGCTGTTCCATGTGTAAGCACATTTAGCTTATGATGTCAGTTAACAGCATCAACCAAGAATATTGATATTCACTTGGTGGTATCTATGCATGTACTTAACAGAAATATAACATATAATGTGAAGGTGTGATTAATGTAGAACCCACAGCTATTTAAATCTACTTTGACCAGTAATAATGTTATATTCTCTTTCACCTTCTGATAAATCAATGTATTTTAAATTATTTTCTTTTAAAAATCGATCTTTTTTTAAAATTATTTTCTCTAAAAATGGGTTGTTTTTTAAAAAGATAATTTTTATGACTTTTTTATGGCAATTTTTCTTTCTTTCAACACTACTAAAAATCAGGCTTTTTTTTAAAAAAAAAAGCTAATGTTCGAAACTGTTATTTTAAAAGGTGATTGTTTGTAAAACTTTTTTTTAAAACTAATACAAATTATATTTCAGTTTATAGATCTTTCAATTATTCTTTCAAAACATGTTATTTTCAAAAGGTTTTTGTTTTTAAAACTAAACAAAATAAACCACACATTTAATAGAAAACAACTCTTTTTTTATTAACGTTAAGATGCTACAATGAAACTTGATTATTTTCTTTTAAAAATCGATCTTTTTTTAAAATTATTTTCTCTAAAAATGGGTTGTTTTTTAAAAAGATAATTTTTATGACTTTTTTATGGCAATTTTTCTTTCTTTCAACACTACTAAAAATCAGGCTTTTTTTTTAAAAAAAAAGCTAATGTTCGAAACTGTTATTTTAAAAGGTGATTGTTTGTAAAACTTTTTTTTAAAACTAATACAAATTATATTTCAGTTTATAGATCTTTCAATTATTCTTTCAAAACATGTTATTTTCAAAAGGTTTTTGTTTTTAAAACTAAACAAAATAAACCACACATTTAATAGAAAACAACTCTTTTTTTATTAACGTTAAGATGCTACAATGAAACATTGATGTGTCATAACAAGAAATAATGCGTGCTGTTATGCACAAGCAATAATTTGAAGATGATTCATTTCTATCCATTCATTTTTATAATATCTTTAGCCGAGAGAATTTTTCTGATCTGTTGTTCTGAATTTGTTTCTGTGCTATGCTTCTCTTATTACAATTGTTTAAGTTCTTTTATTTTATTTCTAAAATTCATACTTTAATTAAAAATGGTATATTGCAGTTTATAGAGATTTTGATCTGTTTATCAAAGTTTCTTTCACAATAAATTTTAAAATTATTTGAAAGAAAACAAACCAAACTCTCCTTTAAATATATTAAAATATCTATTCAGTTCAAATTTAAAAAAAATTTACTGCACAATTTATGTATGCACATACATGTATTATTTGTAATATAAGATCTAAATAACTCAATTATACTTAAGTGGTCAGTCAAAAAGCAGATTTTATTGCACTAACAATTTCCTGAATAAGCTCTTGATTATTATCCATTTTTCAAATAATACATAGAAAGGAAATTCCATTTACTTAATATCATAAATGATATATAAATTTATAAACCATTCAAGTTTTACTATCTTTGGTAAAAAATAAATTTATTATAATTAATGTAAGTAAGCAGTAAAGCATCAAACAGATTTTTGTGAAATAACAAACAAAATATAGGATTCATAAAATTGAAGAGTATGGACAAAACTCTTATTATCAGTTCCAATTTGCTGTGAAAAGTTGTTGCTTATAACTATATTCTACCTATTTAACATTGTATTCTTTGTAGGCTGAATAAGATGTCAGAGAATTGCAGTTTGTGTAGTGTTTGGTGATTTATCCACGAACTTTCTTCAGTGTAAAAATCGAGTAAAAATATTCAAGGCATAAATATTAATTGAAGTTGTATTTAAAACTTTAGGATCATTTTAATAATTAAAAATGTCATATAGTCACAAGGAAATTTCAAAATAATAGGTTTAATAAATGTGGCAAAAGTAAGATATTACAGACTCAGAGAAAAAAAGATTTAGAGCAAAATGCAAAAGCTAATGATATTATAGAAAAAAGATTCTGTTTTGAAGGAAACAACACAAGATGTAAATTAATGAAGATAGGACAGTAATTTAAGAGATGTGAGAGAGTGTCATCCACAGATTTAAGTTGCAGGTTAAAAATATATACCTTTTATATCTTTACTGATGGAAAGAATTTAAAATGTCATGGTCTATAAAACAAACAGATTGAGAAACTATTTTTGAAATTTGGATTGTTTTGTTTAAAAAGTTAAGAAAAAACATTGCAGTCAACTGCATTTAAATTATTAAGAGCAACACAGAATGTATGAGGGCCGTTGAAATAGATATGAATGTTTGATGCTTATATTAGGCTTGTATACTGTTAAAATTAAAACTATTAGTTCTCATAAGTAATTTGGAAGACATTGTCTGTCAAAATTGGATGATCATTGAAAATTATATATGATCTTAATAGCCTAAAATTCAGAAGCATGATAGCACAGTCATTGCCAGTATGCTGTTTGTCAAAATTGGATAATCATTGAAAATTATATATGATCTTAATAGCCTAAAATTCAGAAGCCTGATAGCAAAGTCATTGCCAGTATGCTGTTTCTTTCATTATTGAATTAGTAATATCACTACAGCTTGTAAGAGTAATGTTACTTATTATAAGAGTTTAACAATGAGTTAATTTGTTCCACAATTATGCTGTTAAAAGTATTGTTAATATTGATAAAGGATATATCTAGATGAACGTCTAAACATTATAAAAGAATTTTGAGAAAAGTAAAGGCAATACTTTTTTAGTAGATACTTTTCAATGAAAGCTGAAATCTAATTAGAATTGAACCATCAAAGTGAGAGTCATGTGATGCTGGATACAGTTGAGAAATGATTAATTACTTGTTCAATAATTGAAGGTTATTGTTTTATCATGAGATAAGTACATTATCTGCAAAAGCTAATGAATATGTATTTATTTTTAATAATGGTAGAAAGTTTAAACTTGCATATTAAAGTAAAACAAGATCATCATCATCATCAACCATTATCAATCCACTGCAGGTTGAAGGTCTCTCCAAGTTTAATCCATCTCCAATCTTTAGTTTCTTTTCTCCACATCACCCCTGCACACTTTCTTATTTTATCCATCCCTCTCACATATGGTCTCTCTTCTTGGGTCTTTTACAAACTTTGGAATCCAGTTTAAGATTTCAATTGTCCATCTATTATCATCTGTTCTAGCAATATGTCCAGCCTGACTTCACTTCAATCTTTTAATTTTTTCAATGAGGTCAGTAACACCTGTTTGTTCTCTTACCCATATATTGCATTTTCAATATCTTCTTGTTACTCCCAACATGCATCTCTAGTCCCAACATACATCTCTCCATACTTCTTTGAGTGGTCTCAAATATCTGTATTGCTCTTCTATTAAGTGTCCAAGTCTCAGATCCATAAGTAAGAACTGGTAAAACACATTTATTAAAAATCTTCCTTTTCAAACACATAGTCATATTTCTTTTTAGTATCAAGTTATTTCTATCAAACCCACTCCAAACAAGTTTAATTCTATGATTAATTTCATCCATTGTTTCCATCTGTATTAATAATCTGACTAAGGTATTTGTAACTAAGTAAATCTATTAGACATCACTTTAGTCTTTTTAACATTTATCTTTAGTCCTACTTTCATCTGATAACTCCTGCAACATTTCCTGTAGATATAAAGCATTACTAGCAAAAACAACATCATCTGCAAAATCTAAATGACTTAAATAATCTGCATTTACTTTCACTTCTTTAGCTTTCCATTTTAATCCCCAAATTACTTCTTGCACCAGTGCTGTAAAAAGTATTGGAGATATGGAGTCACCCTGTCTTACACCCTTCTCAATATTGACATTCCCATTATTATTACATAATCTAATTGTTGCTGTTGCATTTCTATATTGTTTAAAATTTGACAATATCCTGGATCTATATCTTGATGATCCAATTCTTTACTCACTGAAGAAATGTGTATAGATTCAAATGCCTTTTTATAATCTACAAATCCAAAACATAATGTCAACTCATATTCATTTGTCCCTTCTATAACTTCTCTCAATACCTGGATATGATCTACTGTACTAAAAGCACTTTTAAATCCAGCTTGTGCTCTTGGTTGGTGGAAACCCAATGTTCTCTGTAGACAAGTTGTAATTATCTTGATAAAGATTTTGTATAAAACTGATAAAAGGCTGATAGGTCTATAATTTTTCATATCTTCTTTATCACCTTTTTTAAATATTAATACTGCATTTTTCCAATGATCTGTACATCTTTATCATTTAGACCTTTGGTATATAACTTTGCTAAAAAAAATTCTATTTCTTCACCTGCTTCTTTTAATATATCAATTATAATTCCATCATTACCTGGAATCTTTCCTTTTTTCATTATTTAATTGCATGTCTCACTTCTTCATTTACAATTCTGGGCAATTCAGAAGATATAATAGATATAGGAAGTACTTGTTCTTTATTACTATATAATTCTTGCTTAAAGTCTTCTATCCATTTCATGATGTCATCTCTCTTTTTAGTATTAATTCCATCTTTTTTATTTATTGCAGATATAAATTTCCTACCAATACCAAAATGTTGTTTTACACTCTTGAGACTTTTATTCTCTTCTACAGCTTTCCTTGCTAGTTCACAGTTATACTGTCTTATATCATTTTCAACTTTTCCGCACCATTTTTCAAAATTCGAGATAGTCAATTTTTTTTAACGCATCATTATTGTATATCTTCATATTCCTTCTTTTTTTCATAAATTCTCTAGTCTCAGTAGAAATTTTATTGGTCAATTGCTGCTTTTTTCAAACAGCTATTTTTGTTGCAATTTTTAAAAGTGTATCAGTTATTTTCATAGTAATTTCATTCAAATCTGAATCATGTTCAAAATCTACTAATACTTGAAACCTATTTGTAAGTTCTAATTTAAATTCATTAGAATGTTTCTGAAGATTAGGAATATCAACTGAAAATTTTTTTTTTAATAATTTTTGTCTCTCTAGTTTTGCATTAACACATATCTCATATCTTACTAATCAATGATCACTTCCTGTGTTAAATTTATTGAGAACATTATAATCTTGAAATATGTATTTTCTGTTAGTCAAAATATAATCCAATTTTGCTGTACCTTCATTTGGATGCTTCCATGTCCATTTTCCTTTTAACATTTTTCTCAAAATAAGAATTCATAATATAAAGTTTTCCTTTTTCTGCATCCACAAGTCTATGTCCTCTCTCATTTCTATTACCATAACCAAAATTACCTACAGAACTTTCATGTTTCATTTGTTTCCCAATTCTAGCATTAAAGTCTCCCATAACAATTTTAAAATGTTGTTTACTCTGATCAAAGGCTTTTTCTACATCCATATAAAAATCTTCTACTATTTCATCACTATGAGAACTTGTTGGGGCATAAACCTGAATTATCTACATTTGGTATCTGCTATTAAGTTGTATAACTAATCTTACCACTCTGTCTGATACACCATCAATCTCCACAATGTTGTTTTTCCACTTTTTATTTATAATGAATCCTACTCCACTTGTATTTCCAATATTTCTGCCTTTATAGTAGAGTACATGTCCACTTTTTAAATCAATTGTCTCTTCACCTTTTCTTTTAACTTCACAAAGTCCAATAATGTCCCATTTAGTAATAGACAGTTTTTATTCTAACTCTTGCAATCTTCCTTCACTTGAAAGTGATATGCAGTTGTAAGTACCTAAATAAAAAAGTGGTCATCAAATGCCAGCCTGGGTCCACAATCAGGGGATTCTTTGCACCCTCTGCCTTTGGCTACTAACCACTGCCTTGGTTTGTGACTTTAGTCTCCTGGCAATAAGGGCCATGATTTATTTTTGTCTGTAATAATTGTACACATATGTATTGGAAAAATATTTACCATTTACACAAACATTCATTCTACCTTATCAGGCAACTGAGAAGATCATGGTGTTTCTTGATGTTAAACTCAAAGGTAAAAATCCAATAAACTTACAATGCTGGCTAATGCATGTTGGTGAGCAGCCCATTCATGTTCATATACTATATGAATAATCATATAATAATAACAGCTGCAATGACAAGAACATATGGAGTGGACATTAGGAATTTGCCCTGCTCCATTCCTTTAAGGCCTCCAAAAGGAATCAAAGGGTCTCCTTTCAATTAATAGCAAACTCCTTTCTGTAGCCAAAACAAGATAAAAGGAATTATTCTTATATTGCACTTTTAGGATCTTAAGTAATTAATCTATGTATATATTAAAAAAATTGATAAAAATTTTTAGTCTGATAAGTACAAAATACATTAGATCCAAGGAACTATAAAGATAAATGCTGCTTTATAGTTGTGATAATTTGGAATTAAGCTAAATATCTATCAGATCTATGAAAATTTTTGTAAAGTTGAACTAAATCTCAAAAAAGCAAAATTAACAGTTTCAAGTTGAGACCAAAAATAGAATGTCATTTTTATTATATGTCTAGTAAAAAAAAGTATTGTAAAGGTTCTCAATAATATCTCGACATATTTTATATGCATAGTGGGTAAATGTACATAAAGTTATTGTAGATGATTGCAATAATAATTGAATATTAAATGTGTAATGAAGCCACTGATGGTATGGAAAAAATAGGTTGGATATCTAGCTTCAACAAAACTCAAAAGATATAAGTTTTTTTTAAAGAGAATTTTCAAAATTGATTTATAAACTTATTAGAAAAAATCTGTAATTCATCATGAATAAGTATATCACATAAACAGTTGTTGCAAGTATGAAAATCTACTTAAGTAATTAAGGATGGCAATAAATTTTTAACTTCCTGAGTGTAGACAATTTTTTGCATTAAAGCAAATCTTAATGATTAATCAAAGTAAATAATAGTTTATTAGTTGATATTGTGAAATTGGTAAATATTTAAGTGTCTCTGTTGGGTGATATATATTAAAATTTATCTATTTAGAAATTCATTTATAGATTCATTAAGCCACCTAACTACTCACAAACATTATATTTAAAAAATCTGTAGAAATTCTAACCAGTAAATAAATTCAAGTATATTTATTAAATCCTTTAAGTTTGCCACTGTTTTCTGTTTGATCACAACCCCATAAATTAATAATTGTTGAAATCTACCGAAAAATGCTATAATACATCATAATGAGAATTCTAGAGATATTCAGATATAATTTTAAGTCACTATGAATCCTTTATGAACTTTCATTTTAGTATTGGTTATTAGAATTTGTTATAATCCTACAAATGGTCTAAATAGCACTTACAATGAGACACATTCCCATCTTTGCAACTTAAAAAAAAGGACAACAAAATTTGAACGACTGTTATAATTTTTCAAAAACCTTTTTAAAATAACATGTTTGAGAAATAGTAATTTCTACCAACTTTTAAACTAATACAAATTATATTTTGATTTATATATCTTTCAATATTTTTTTAAAAAATGGTGAAGCTTATTAAAGTCTGGGAATTTTCAGCCATAGAAAAGGAAGCCTTTGCATTTTTACAGGTTGAAAATGTTTTGCCACAGAGCATAAAATGTTCTTGCGGCAAAGACATTACTCTGTATATTTACTGCGGTTGGCATTTTTATTGCAATGTCCATGCTTGCAAGAAAAGTCATTCAATTCATGAAAGCCTTTGGTTCGAAGGCTTCCAGATCCCCTTTGTGACAGTTGTACATCTCCTATACTACTGGAGTAGGGATGACCTTTCAGTCGAACCTGCTCATGAAGATCTACAACTGTCCAACAAGGTTTTAGTTAGCTGGACCAATGGGCTAAGGGAACTGTGCAACGAAAGCCTGCAGTCCGCACAGGATGTCTAATCGGTGGTCCCAATAAAATTGTGGAGGTGGACCAAACACTGTTTAGCAGGTGTAAAAATCATCAGGGACATATACTTTCCCAGAAATGGATCTTTGAAGGTAGGTGCCATCACACAGGGGAGTGCTTTGTCATGTGTGTTCCATGTGGATCTGCAAGCACACTACTTCAAGCTATATGCGATAACATAGTCAGGATCCACTACATACTCAGACTGCTGGAAGAGCTACAGGACATCTGACCTTGAGGATGCAGGTTTTAGCCACATAAAGGTCAACCACCACTACAACTTTGTTGACTTGATAACTGGCATTGATACACAGAACATAGAGTGTCTGAGGGGGCTGTTAAAGTGGTGTAAGAAAAAAGTGTGGTATAGCCTGCCAAAACCTCAACAACTATCTAGCGGAATTCATGTGGTGATGTGTACACAAGAGAGATTTGTTCCATGCCCTTCTAGCAGAAATGCCTCTGCAACAGTTGGATGGCAAGTCAGCTCCTGCACAGGTAGTTTTTTGGAGATATGTTTTATAGTAATGAAATGGTTTTTATAAACGTCTATATTAATGATTTAATTTAACAAGACACAACTAACATTGCAGGTGTTCTTTTTTTAAAAAAAAAATTTTTTTTTTCTTTAAAATGGCTTTTTCTTTAAACCATGCAAATAAACTTGTTATTTTTCCATTAAAATTGTCTTCACTTTCATTATAATAGTTCTTTTACAATTGCATCTCTTACAGCTTGCTTGAAAAGTGTGTGTGGGGGGTAAATGTTATAATTTTTCAAATGTCAAATAAGTCCATTATGTTTTCCATATATTTTTTTTAACAGTTGGACTGTGTGTATATATCTCATAGTGTATGTGTGCATGTGTGTATTGGCCATATGTAATTTTGGGAATTACAATAGGAAGCTAAAGGAGTGAAAGTAAATGATTGACATACAATATCAAGACTGCATTCTTTTTAAAGACAAAAATATTTCCCACATTCTAACTTCTTCAATGACCCTGATATCCCACTATATCTTCACTAAATCATCTAACTCTATTACACAATTAACCTATTGTGACAATAAAACCTAGACCTTAACTTTTTACTTATGGATTCAGCTTTTCTTGTGGTAACCATAATGAATATTAAAGATATTAATCCACAATTAAAAGTTCACAAACTAATTTTTTTGTGTTGTAATCCATTTGCTTTTCAATAATGTACAATTCTGAAACATGCTCAAATTTTGGCTAATTCAAAATAATAGTAATGGGCATCATTATCTTGTTTAATTTGAAAAATGTCTCTGGTTTGATTTAGCTTTAAGAATTATTGGCTTTGTTATAATTATACATGTATTCCAATATTAATACTACTTTCCTGACATTTTCATAATACATGATTAAAACCCAAAATGTCATTATATGTGTTTTTTAATTTCACAATGTAGTCAAACCATAAATGATTACAATTTTGCATTTTGCATGCAACGTTTATGCAAACTATCATTTTTATTCCACTTCTCAGTACTTAACAGTTCTTACAGATTGTATTGTTGACAATTTCTCAGCCTCATTAATTGATCACATATTTCTTTCTTCATCACTTCTACCAGTCTACATAAGTAAAGTTCATTTTTTTCTCTGATATTATATGATCAATCTTAGATTACGATTATAACAAATTCTAATAACCATTACTAAAATGAAAGTTCATAAATGATTCGTAGTGACTCAAAATTATACCTGAATGATATCTCCAGAATTCTCATTATGATGTATTATAGCATTTTTTGGTAGATTTCAACAATTATTGACTTATGGGGTTGTGATCAAACAGAAAACAGTGGCAAACTTAAAGGAGTTAATAAATATACTTGGAAGATTTATTTACTGGTTATAATCTCTACATATTTTTTAATATAATGTTTGTGAGTAGTTAGGTGGTTTAATGAATCTATAAATGAATTTCTAAATAGACAAATTTTAATATATATCACCCAGCAGTGACACTTAAATATTTACCAATTTCACAATATCAACTAATAAACTATTATTTACTTTGATTAATCATTAAGATTTGATTTAATGCAAGAAATTGTCTACACTCAGGAGGTTACAAATTTATTGCCATCCTTAATTACTTAAGTAGATTTTCATACTTGCAACAACTGTTTACATGATATATTGATTCGTGGTGAATTACAAATTTTTTCTAATATGTTTATAAATCAATTTTGAAAATTCTCTTTAAAAAAATCTTATACCTTCTAAGTTTTCTTGAAGCTAGATATCCAACATATTTCTTCCATACCATCAGTGGCTTCATTACACATTTAATATTCAATTATTATTGCAATCATTTACAATAACATTGTGTACATTTACCCACTATGCATATAGAAGATGTCCAGATATTATTAAGAACCTTTATAATACCTTTTTTTTTTACTAGACATATAATAAAAATGACATTATATTTTTGGTCTCAACTTGAGATTGTTAATTTTGCTTTTCTGAGATTCAGTTCAACTTTACAAAAATTTTCATAGATCACTAAACACCACATAATCATCACTTCTTATGCTAGCACATAACTGTTATTAAAACAGGCAATAGTGCCACTCAGTGCCAACCAGAGTAATCACTTGATGTCAGAAGGCTTGTGCATAAAATCCACATCGAGTACCTACTCATCCACAAGCCATAAACTAATCTGGGGGTATTGGATGAGTAGGCACTAGATGGGGATTTTATGCACAAGCCTTCTGACATCCATTGATTACTCTGGTTGGCACTGAGTGGTACTACTGTATGGAGAGTTTTGCCTGTTTTAATTTTCATAGATCTGGTAGAAATGACATTTACCTTAATTCCAAATTATCAATCAGTATTAAGTATAAAGTAGTTTATCTTTATAGTTTCTTGGATTTAATGTATTTTGTACTTATCCAACTAAAAAATTCTATCAATGTTTTTTTTGTAGATTATTTACTTAAGGTCCTAAAAGTGCAGTATAAGAATAATTCCTTTGATCTTGTTTTACTTTAATATGCAAATTTAATTAAACTTTTTCTACCATTATTAAAAATAAATATGTATGCAAATTTAATTAAACTTTTTCTACCATTATTAAAAATAAATATGTATTCATTAGCTTTTGCAGATAATGTACTTATCTCATGATAAAACAATAACCTTCATTTACTGAACAAATAATTAATCATTTCTCAACTGTATCCAGCATCACATGACTCTCACTTTGATGGTTCTATCATAAAGTAAATAAAGTGACCTATTGCAAAATTCTAATTAGATTTGAGCTTTCATTGATAAATCCTGAGCTTGGAAAGTATCTACTAAAAAAGTATTGCCTTTACTTTTCTCAAAATTCTTTTATAATGTTTAGACGTTCATCTAGATATATCCTTTATCAAAATTAACAACACTTTTAACAGCGTAATTGTGGAACAAATTAACTCATTGTTAAACTCTTATAATAAGTAACATTAATCTTACAAGCTGTGGTGATATTACTAATTCAACAATGAAAAAAAGAAACGGCATACTGGCAATGACTGTGCTATCAGGCTTCTGAATTTTAGGCTATTAAGATCATATATAATTTTCAATGAGCATCCAATTTTGACAGACAATGTCTTCCAAATTACTTATGAGAACTAATAGTTTTAATTTTAACAGTATACAAGCCTAATATAAGCATCAAACATTCATATCTATTTCAACAGACCCTCATACATTGTGTGTTGCTCTTAATAATTTAAATGCAATTGACTGCAATGTTTTTTATAACTTTTTAAACAAAACAATCCAAATTTCAAAAATAGTTCCTCAATCTGTTTGTTTTATAGACCATGATATTTTAAATTCTTTCCATCAATAAAGATATAAAATGTATATATTTTTAACCTGCAACTTAAATCTGTGGATGACACTCTCTCATACCTCTTAAATTACTGTCCTATCTTCATTAATTTACATCTTGTGTTGTTTCCTTCAAAACAGAATCTTTTTTTTATAATATCATTAGCTTTTGCATTTTGCTCTAAATCTTTTTTTCTTTCTGAGTCTCTGTAATATCTTACTTTTGCCACACTTATTAAACCTATTATTTTGAAATTTCCTTGTGAGTACATGACATTTTTAATTATTAAAATGATCACATGATCACCATCTCATACTAGCACATAATTGTTTATAAACAAGGCAAAACTCTCTCCATATAGTAATGCCACCCTGTGCTAAACAGAGTAATCAATGGATGCCAGAAGGCTAGTGCATAAAATCCCTATCTAATGCCTACCCATCCAATATCCCCAGACTAGTTTCTGGCTTGTGGCCATCATCAGTGAAGAGCTTTGGATATGAGAGCACTGCACCTAGATCTTAGGATCTAATGCAACCCTCCAGCAAACACCTTTTATCTGTACTTAAATACAAAACTATGAGAATGAAATTGAAAACATAAAAAATATTTTCAATTTAAGCTCAATAGCTTATATAGTCATATGGGTATGAACTCAATTCAGCACCCATACATTTTGGTGTCTTTGGCTCTTTAACAACCATAGCCACCACTATCCTATTAGGCAGGATTGGTGTTAAACCACTAAGCATCACATGATCACCATCTCATACTAGCACATAATTGTTTATAAACAAGGCAAAACTCTCTCCAAACAGTAGTGCCACCCTGTGCTAAACAGAGTAATCAATGGATGCCAGAAGGCTAGTGCATAAAATCCCTATCTAATGCCTACTCATCCAATATCGCCAGACTAGTTTCTGGCTTGTGGTCATCATCAGTGAGCTTTGGTTCTGAGAGCACTGCACCTAGATCGTAGGATCTAATGCAACCCTCCAGCAACCACCTTTTATCTGTACTTAACTACAAAACTATGAGAATGAAATTGAAAACATAAAAAATATATGCTGAATTGAGTTCAGACCCATATGACTATATAAGCTATTGAGCTTAAATTGAAAATATTTTTTATGTTTTCAATTTCATTCTCATAGTTTTGTAGTTAAGTACAGATAAAAGGTGTTTGCTGGAGGGTTGCATTAGATCCTAAGATCTAGGTGCAGTGCTCTCAGATCCAAAGCTCCTCACTGATGATGGCCACAAGCCAGAAACTAGTCTGGGGATATTGGATGAGTAGGCATTAGATAGGGATTTTATGCACTAACCTTCTGGCATCCATTGATTACTCTGTTTAGCACAGGGTGGCACTACTGTATGGAGAGAGTTTTGCCTTGTTTATAAACAATTATGTGCTAGTATGAGATGGTGATCATGTGATGCTTAGTGGTTTAACACCAATCCTGCCTAATAGGATAGTGGTGGCTATGGTTGTTAAAGAGCCAAAGACACCAAAATGTATGGGTGCTGAATTGAGTTCAGACCCATATGACTATATAAGCTATTGAGCTTAAATTGAAAATATTTTTTATGTTTTCAATTTCATTCTCATAGTTTTGTAGTTAAGTACAGATAAAAGGTGGTTGCTGGAGGGTTGCATTAGATCCTAAGATCTAGGTGCAGTGCTCTCAGATCCAAAGCTCCTCACTGATGATGGCCACAAACCAGAAACTAGTCTGGGGATATTGGGTGAGTAGGCATTAGATAGGGATTTTATGCACTAGCCTTCTGGCATCCATTGATTACTCTGTTTAGCACAGGGTGGCACTACTGTATGGAGAGAGTTTTGCCTTGTTTATTAAAATGATCCTAAAGTTTTAAATATAACTCCAATTAATATTTATGCCTTGAATATTTTTACTCGATTTTTATACTGAAGAGAGTTCATGGATAAATCACCACACACTACACAAACTGCAACTCTCTGATATCTTATTCAGCCTACAAATAATACAATGTTAAATATGTAGAATATAGTTATAAGCAACAACTTTTCACAGAAAATTGGAACTGATAGTAAGGGTCTTGTCCATACTCTTCAATTTTATGAATCCTATATTTTGTTTGTTATTTCACAAAAATCTGTTTGATGCTTTACTGCTTACACACCTTAATTTTAATAAATTTATTTTTTACCAAAGATAGTAAAACTTTAATGGTTTATAAATTTATATATCATTTATGATATTAAGTAAATGGAAATTTTTTTCTATGGATTATTTGAAAAATTGATGATAATCAAGAGCTTATTCAGGAAATTGTTAGAGCAATAAAATCTGCTTTTTGACTGACCACTTAAGTATAATTGAGTTATTTCGATCTTATATTATAAATAATACATGTATGTGCATACATAAATTGTATAATAAACTTTTTTTAAATTTGAACTGAATAGATATTTTAATATATTTAAAGGAGAGTTTGATTTTGTTTTCTTTCAAGTAATTTAAAAATATTTATTGTGAAAGAAACTATTTGATAAAGAGATCAAAATCTCTATAAACTGCAATATACGATTTTTAGTTAAAATATGAATTTTAGATATAGAATAACAGAACTTAAACAATTGTAATAAGAGAAGTATAGCACAGAAACAAGTTCAGAACAACAGATCAGAAAAATTCTCTTAGTTAAAGATATTGTAAAAATGAATGGATAGAAATGAATCATCTTCGAATTATTGCTTGTGTGTAACAGCACACATTATTCCTTGTAATGGCACATCAATGTTTCATTGTAGCATCTTAACGTTAATAAAAAAAGCATTGTTTTCTATTAAATGTGTGGTTTATTTTGTTTAGTTTTAAGAACAAAAACCTTTTGAAAATAACACGTTTGCAAAAAAATAATTGAAAGATATATAAACCGAAATATAATTTGTATTAGTTTAAAAAAAAAAAGTTTTACAAACAATCACCTTTTAAAAAAAAAAAATTTTGGAAAATTAGCTTTTTTTTTTTTTGAAAAAAAAAGACCAATTTTTAGTAGTGTTGAAAGAAAGAAAAATTGCCATAAAAAAGAAGTCATAAAAATTATCTTTTTAAAAAACAACCCATTTTTAGAGAAAATAATTTTAAAAAAAGATCAATTTTTAAAAGAAAATAATTTAAAATACATCATCGATTTATCAGAAGGTGAAAGAGAATGTAACATTATTACTGATCAAAGTAGATTTAAATAGCTGTGGGTTCTACATTAATTACACCTTCACATTATATGTTATATTTCTGTTAAGTACGTGCATAGACACCACCAAGCGAATATCAATATTCTTGGTTGTTGCTGTTTGCCGATGTCGTAAGCTAAATGTGCTTACACATGGCAACATTGCCACCAATCAGGCATCCAATATTCTTGGTAGTTGCTGGTAGCAGACGACGTAAGCTAAATGTGCTTATACATTGCAATCAGCACCATCTAGCAGCTGGAATGAGAAATGCTGCTTTTGGCCCTGTAACCTGAATCCTTCTGTGTGTTGAAACAGAAACAACGCCTCTTGCGGCCACATGATACCATTGGAAACACTACCTAATATAATATTAATAAAATAGTAAATATTCTTTGAACTTCTGGATATTACAATTGAAAACTAATGCATAAATATATCAGCTAAGAATGCATAATATAATTGAATAAAATACATAATCAATTACAAAAAATATAAAACTATCATTTAACATTATACCCAATTTACCAAAACTTAAATTATTAAAATCACCAGTTATCATGATACATTTCTGAAAATACATAAAATTTTCTCCATTAGTTGACAATACAGCAAATTAAAATATTAAATGCACAGCATTCAGAATTTTGTATAAGAGATTTCCTTAAAACAAAAGCACACAAACATATTAATGCCATTCATTTTCATGAAAATAATATTTTTAAAACAAGTAAGGCACTGCCAAATTATGTTATAGCATTAAATTAATTTTTGTTAATTCATTATGGAAAAATATAATTCAATATTTAGGTTTGGAGGTTTTTTTTAAAGAGACCAGCCTTTAAAATTCACATAGTAGCACTATTAATAATGATGAAGTATGCAACAGAACGGGTCTCATTAAAAGTTAATTGTATATAACAGTATATTTCATTAAAGATATTTTATGTGCCTTTTATTACACAAAAATATAGCTGTTTCTATTATTTTGTCCAGATGTATTTGAATAATTGTAATTATGGACATTTAAGTAATAAGTCCATGATAAAGGTATGATATTATTGTGTTTTAAACATGAGCATGGACATAATAATTTTCCAATTAAAAAGTAAATTAATAAATATATATTTTACATATTTGAGATATATTTTCTATTATTGAACTTGCATAAGCATAAGTTGAAATATATGTGACTGTTTTTCACTTGAGCAGTAATGATAAATAAATAATTATGAAAATTACTTAAAGTATTTTAAAATTAATACAAAGGTGCTTTTATCTAGGATTAAAATAGTTCATTCATTAAAAGAAAAATGAATTTACCCTAGATAAAACCATTGTTTAAATATAATAATATTGAAATAAGTATATTTCCAAAAGATAAATTAATCACTAATTCAGCATTTTTTAATATTTAAGCAAAGCATTTAAAAATATTAATGAATTGCTATAAATATTGCAAAACATAAGTCTTTAGCAGCTTATCCTTAAGATATAAAAAATACTAAATTTAGAATAAAGAGTCATATTTTATTACTGGTAATATCTCCAAACACTGGGCTACATAAAGAATTTGCATGTATTTTGCATATTGTCATTAACACTCTTTTCTGCACTATTTATTATTATTGCTATGAATATGAGGCAACTCACCTCGAAAACACTAAGCTGATAATTATGTTATAGTCTTATAATTTGTACTCAGTATAGCTTCTCTCTCCAGTGCTTCACATTCTCCTAATTTTATAATAAAGTTTATTGTAAGTATAAAATTAAAAATCACAAAATTTTTTTATATAAGTGAAGAAAGCTGTATAAAATTTTCCCAGTATGTTAATACTGAAAATAATTGTTTAAATTTTCCATTCTGTTTTCTTTTTAAAACTGTTGACTTTGGAATTTCCAGTAAACTTTAGCTTAAAGTTTTAGTACCCAAATTAGATAATGTTTAAAAACACATATTACTGAGCAAAAATAAAAAATTTTAAAAATTATTAAACTTATGATTAATTCTGCAATTAATTAAAAAAGAGATAAGCAAGTTTCTTTTCCTTTCTGTTCTTTTTCCATGTGTTTTTTGTGTCGGCAGACTCTTCCAATGTGTATATTTATACCCCCATCCATATGATTTGACTTGATTGATCGAAAATTGACATTTTAAAATCACTTCTTGACCCCTTACATTAAAGTTTAAAAATTAATTTGGTATCTGGAGAATTAAACTAAAAATAGGAACTCATTAACATATTGTCTAAACTGCTCAATCAAAAATATTAATTATAAGACAATTATTTATGAAACTAAAAAAAAAATTAACAGTAAAATAAAATATTATATAACAAATGCATTCTCTTGAATAAAACATTAACTTTATTCATTTATAATAATTTTACACCTAAATAAAATGAGAAGTTCTCTAGAATAACTTTTTTATTGATTTAAATTAAAGATATTTTAAGCTGAAAGGCAAAATTAATAAATGTAAGCACAACCACACACATCTATCTAAGTTCCTTTTAATTAAAAACTGACAACTTTTTTAATAGTAATAAATTAACTCTTTATCTTCCAAGTTAAATAGCTTAACTAGTCAAAAATAAGAGTCATAGATCACATGATCCTATCTCTTAAGCTTGTAAGTTATAAACAGTGAGGATTGCCAATTCCTCTACAAGCTTTATGATAAATGCTTAGCCAGAGCCAGCACTTAAAATATCTCTGTCAGGAACCCCTCCACAAACCCCTGACCATGGTTTCATGCTTTGGCACTTCTCAGAGAGGTCTCAGGGTAGGTTCAGACACTAAATCTAAAAACATCAACCCAAAGCCAAGCACTTATCTAAAAGTTATCTATTGAGTGAAAATCTGAAATTTTCAGACATCTACATGTCTTCAAACCCAGCTATCCAACTCAAATAGCTATATGGGGCTGATAGATCTTCAGCCATACCATATATTAGTAGTCTTAGCAATATAAAATTGCATAAGACTTTTGGCAGAGACTATAAATAGTCAAAATAAGAGTCATAGATCACATGACCCTATCTCTTAAGCTTGTAAGTTATAAACAGTGAGGATTGCCAATTTCTCTACAAGCTTTATGATAAATGCTTAGCCAGAGCCAGCACTTAAAATATCTCTGTTAGGAACCCCTCCACAAACCCCTGACCATGGTTTCATGCTTTGGTACTCCTCAGAGAGATGTCAGGGTAGGTTCAGACACTAGATCTAAAAACACCAACCCAAAGCTTAACTCTTTTTATACTAATTTAATCTTTATGATATTAGTATGAACAAATAAACTTCTAATAAATAATTTAAATAGAAATGCTTTATTATAAGCAAGAAAATGAAATAATATCTAATATTAAAGATTTAGACTTAAATATCACCACAGTTTAATTTAAACACAATTTTAAGATACTAAGGACAATAAGAAAGTAATTGTAGCTTTTAATATTTTTTAGCAATATTCTATCATTAAGCAGGGAAATATATTCCTATCTAAACAGTTGAAAATTCCAACTACAAATAAATTTAAATCAACATATAATAAAAATATTAAAATGATTCTTAATAATAATTAAGATTCATAAAGTGCTTAGAATAAGTTATAAATTAAGTTGGCATTTAATTGCAAAGCCCTAATAAAATTAACTGGCAATAAAATTAAGTTATTGAAAATTTCTTTTTTTTTTTACATTTAAATAAATTAAACAGCTGGGAGTTTAGCTTTATTGCAAAAGTTAAAGATTACAATATATTATTCATCAAATAAAAAATACAGCTTAGTTCCTCCAAAGATCATGATTGATCAGAGAGACACAAGCAAACTTTTTTTAATATTGTTACATGTATATTTGTCAGTGTTGCCATATCTGAATCAACACATGCATTATATATTGATAGTTTAGCTACTCATCAAAAATCTTTTAAGCTGCTACCATGTCTGCCTCATGAGTTATGACATAAAAACATAACAGTGTATTTCATACTTTAAACCACAATGGTAGAATGAGTTAACATTAAATTTTATTTTAAATTAGGCAAAACTGTTACTAAAATATTAGTAATGATTCATATTGCAATAAATCTATGAGTCACTAGTGGTTTGCAAGATTTTCTGATGGTATTAAATACTTAACTCATACATTGATCCAGAGATGACACTACAGGGAACCAGTCATATTTTTATTGAGATATATTATGTATATGCACTTCAGAAATAGCTTCCAACAATCTGAACAAATATAAGAATCACCTAACTTGCATTAATATTGTAACAGTGACCAATTTGGTCTCAAAATATGAATATTTGACACTATGGTTGCTTGAAAGAAATTAGTCTATTTTGACATGGCTATTTTCTAATTAAGGCAAAATTAGAGCTTCATTTTATTAAAACTTTAATTTAAAAATCCAAAGCCGAGATATATAATAAATAAGTCAACACATCTTAACTTAGATTAAATAAATGTGAACAATAAATTACCTTTAATCATGCTATGCAATATTCAATGATTGAAGCAGAAATCTCTTCACATTTATATAATCATTTAATGGGAAATATCATGTGCTGATAATTTGGATTAAGGCTCCAAACTTTTATTTTGTTAATGAAACTTTTTGTAAGATGTACAGATTGCTTTTGATAGTCCAAACAATCTTTAAAAATTGTAATAAAAATTTTAGAAGTAGAATTGGAAAATACAGAGAAATGGAATATGGAGAATACATTTAACTATGAAGACTGAAATGATAGGAACATGAGAAATTTGTCAAGAAAAAAACTTTCAGATTTTAATTTAAAAAAAAAAAAAAAAATCCAGTGAAGAGTTGAGCAGAGATGTATTTAAATCAATGCCAGAAGCAGTTGTTTATATATCACTTCTAATTCTAGAAGATGGAAAGAGAAATAAATAATAAAAAATTAAAAAGAGAACTACAATAATATATTGGAGTAGTATTACTATGGGTGCAATTAAAAAATGTAAATGTGACTTTATAATTACAGCTATTGCAGAGATTAATTTTGGTATTTATGCATGTATTCTACTAAATTTTGATGATCTAAATAGAGGCATTGCATAGAAGAACATATGCTGTATTCTACTAAATTTTGATGATCTACCAATAGATGGCATTGCATAGAAGAACATATACTACAAAAGTATCTTAATTATGGCATGACTAGGTTTTGTATTAACCTAAATGATTGAAGATAGTAAAGAAATTGGAGAGAGAATGAGATGAAGAATAATAGTGATTATTTTACTTTAAAAATCAATTTTCTAAGCTAGTTTTGAAATAAAATTTAACATTTCTTTAACAACCATAAAAGTTTTTCCTTACAGTGTATCTATTGCCATTTTTTTTTTAATACTGACAATTTTTTTTTTTTTTTTACAATACCTTTATTGTCAAATCAATCTCATTACTGCATATTAGTAAAATATAAAATAACTTTTAAATAATTTATTCCAAACCAAAATCATTTTTCATACCCTATTCAAGAGGAACAAAACACACTTTTCACCTAGTTTTTTCCAGCTACAGAATAATGATGTCTTAAGATTTTTTTTTTATCTAAAAATAATTATACACTATTTACTGACCATATTAAATGATTAGCTAATTGAGTTATAAGTCAACTATCTGAAAGAACAATCCTACATTTCATTAAATCTGAAAATTTATCATCTAGTTTGGCCTAAATTTGAACTGAGGTCATGGAGATGAATGTGCTATCATTGTGGAAATATTTTCAAAAAATAATCAAGAAGGCTTTAAGAATATAAACAATTTTTCAGTCTAACAAATAGCATACTTAATAGTCAAAGCTATACTTTTTTTGGAAAAGAGTATTGATTTGGATATTCATAATTTTATTTGTATATTGTCACAATTTATTTTATCATTCTAATTTTAACTTTACAACATATTCTAATCGATGAGGGAAGGAATTGGATTATAATTTTTTGGTGAATATGAAAACTTTTTTTTTTTTTTGGAAGTGTTTACATGTTATTTAAAAATTTTAATATCTCTGCATTAAAAAAAAACCTGTATTATTTACTGTAATACTACTTTTAAATATTCATATTTTCTATTCGTTTTATTTGAAACTTTTTCTTATGTTAATTTGTCTGTGGGATTGAACACAGTATTAGAAAGATGGCCTCAAGAGCTAAAAATTCTTGGATAGAAGTTCAGTCTGTTATTCCTGTTGTTCAAACATCACATATTCTACCGAATATGAAACTATTCAATTTTTTTTATATTTAATAGAAGAAAATGAATGTCCTAAAAATTATTATTTAATTCCTATATAATGATAAATATACGATAAAATAATTTTATAAATAGTGATCAGCATTAATATACTGTATAGTATTTACTTACCAGTAAATTTATCATTATAAAAATGAAATAAATAAATCGAATGGTTTATTGCTCCTAAGTTCATAAGAAGTTAGAGTCCAAAAAATGACAGAGATAGGCCGCAATTTTCGACTTGAGCTTCCGGTCTGCCGATCTATCGCTGCATCAAACCCCGCTAATTAATATATAAATGTAAAAGTGTAAAGAAAGTTATAAAATATAAAGTAAGTAAAATCAAGTTCTTTATTTTTCTTTGATTTGAATAATTTTTTTTCTCACAAAATTCTACATTCTAATCTAATGACAAAAAAAAAGAGATTAAAAAAATTGGTTTTAAAATATTTTGTTTGGTTTAGTAAGACTAAACTTTGGTGAGGGAGTGTCTTTTTAATCGCTAGTTTCTTTCTTCTTGCTGCTTTTAGTAAATAAAATCTGTGTGGTGCTTCTTTGATCAAACAGCGATCAAAGGTCTTTGGCGTTATCAAGTGAACAGAGACTGTTAAATAACCGACTTTTAGCTGAGAACATTCTAACATTTGCTTAATCGTAGATAGAGAGCTAAAAATGTTTTTTTCTTATTTCATTTTATTTAGTTAATCCATTGCTTATAGATGAAAATCTTTTCAAAAGTGTACATATTAAAATATGAAATAAAACCTAACGCCAGATATTATCACATAGATGACTCCTCCCCAAATAATAACGAACATAAATAAATATTTGCATGTTAATATGTACGGAACCATACAATTAATAAAATAATTTAAATTGACACATACATGCAAGTTTTAATAAATAACTTAACAAGTTTATTTACTCTGAATAATATGCATATTAGTAATTAGGATTAGTAGTTAACTGGCTAGTTGAAAGTAATAACAATATTGATCACAGAACAATTCATATCTCTGTAGCTAGATGAAAAAATAAACAGATAGCTAACTAGAGTCATCTTTAATTCCATGAATTACTAAAATCTTTATTTCAATAACTATATGTTGTTGTTTTTTAATTCCCGTAATTTTCGATTGTCGTTCACTGTTTTTCGTTTTTTTTTTTTTTTTGCCTTTTCCATTCTACTTCATATTCTATCATTTAGAAATTATGCAGGCTTTTTTATTAACTTTTCTAATTTTCATATTGTTAGACTTTATTATCATGCAAATTAGAATGTTGTTTTTTACGGTTAGTCTAATTCTTTTTTCTGTATATAGTTATTTCTAGAGTGACTCAATATTTCCTATATTGACCAGTTTGCACGCACATACACACGTATATGTATAACTTTACTAATAAAATGCATAACTAGTCAAGATAGAACACATGTATTAAACTAAAAAAAAAAAAACTCATGCTATAATAATAATGGATCCATCTATCATGCTCTGTAAACTGAGTTCGGATCTGAGATAGACATTTTTTCCTGATTGTACAGTAATTAAGTTTAGGATTTTTTTTAGATAGTTTCTAGTTGATCCTTTAGAAATGCCCTTTTCTTCATCTTTTGTCTATGGGCAGCTGCTGTCTGGAAGAAAGCTAAGTTGTTTTACCCACCTTATTAAAGTAAAATGGAATGCTTATGACAATAGTTTTTCTATTTTTGTTGTCATTGAAACAAGAAGATTTGGGGAAGATAAAAAAAAATTATGAAATTATATTACCACTTACTGCATATGTGTGTAATTATATGTCTGAGTCTCATTCAATTCTTTTCATAGTTTATTTAAAATGACTATTAATTAAGCATAGCTCAGTGGGTGTAACATTTAATTCCATTTCAATCTCATATCTGAGTATATTGAAAGGCAAATATTTCTCAAAAGTCTTCCCTACTTAACTCATTAGATGACAACTTTAAATTCTCTACCAATAATGTCCTTGTCTCTTAGCATCTGATCAAGAATTATCTTTATCTTTCTTTTTTAAATGTATGTTCAACATAATATAGTTTTTTATTTTATAAATAATTACTGTATATAAACTAATTGTTCTTTTGTAACTCTGTAGATCCCTCATAATAGTATTGTCTACATTGCTTGTGAATGGCTTTGTCATCAGTATTTTTAGTTGATGATCATGAATTTAATTGTTTCAAACTTACTATATATAAGCTAGAATTTTGGTCAATAGGTGAAGCTCTAAACAAACCAATGTTTATATTATAATAAAATCAAAAATAGAAATAATAACATTTTTTTCATCACTTCAATGAATATCATTAACTATATATATATAAGGTAGTCAAACCTCCACACTAGCATCTTCAGAATTACAAAGGAATAATTAGCATTAAGTATTTTTTTATTTATAATATTAGTGTTATAGTCCTCCTTTTCCTCAGAAGTAGACTATTCCAGATTCCTTCTTTATCTGATCGGATTAAGCATTATTTACTGCTGGCCAATAGGCTGATGTACAGTTAAATACATAGCCAATGATTAGTATAGGCCAATAAGCAGTGATGATCACTGAATCCAAATGTTTCCAGTAAGGTCAGGGATCTAGCTATAAATAGTCAGCCTTTTGGGAGAAAAGGGAGATAATGTCTGTCTGACCTACAAAGACAACATGCATTCTCCCAGGGAAGCCCTGCTAACCTGAACAGCAGTAAGTACTGCCACAATAGCAATATGCTATTTGTTCATGCAACTAGGCAAGTGCACAGAGGATAAGATGCTGCTAAGATTACTGTTAACTCGAGGCAAGCTGTCTTGTACAGCAGGAAAAGTCATTCTCCCTACCTGTGAGGCAAACTATCAGGTGTAGCTGGAAGTGGTAGAACCATAAGACCCAGATCTAAGAGTTCACATTATAATAAATCTTATATTAATTGTAATACTAGTGTTAGTACTATTTTCTTAAGTTGGTTCTATAATCCAGACCGAACACAACAATTATATTACTACAATTTGATCTATAAATGTCAAACTTTCTGCATTCATTACTTTAACACTAATCACTCATTGTTCATTTATTAAAATAGACATTATTTCCTAATTATATATAACTTTACTCTTCAATTAAAGATTAATGTATCTGATTTAACATAAAATATAAAAAAACCCAATTTCCATTTGTAATATTTTGTAAGAACAGAAACACAGGTTTATTATATACCTATATCAATATATGTAATATATAGAGTATATGAGCACAGACTTTCACATCATCCACCACTCACCACTCTATCTCTTATCACTGATACACTTGAACACATATATGTCGAAAAGATATCTTGTAAGATGTATTTTTAATGCTGAAACAGCATGTATGAGTCAGACCACATCTCTGTCTTATATAGTTTTCAAATTTACTGCACTCACAATTTTATCACTATCTACATCAGATAAAAGTTCTGATATAACTTCAATTCTCAGTTATAACTGGTTTTTTCACACAGATAAAACAATCTTTTCTCTCCTTTTCTATGTGTAATATCTTTAAAGAGATACAGTACTTAAAAATTCCATTCAATCATATATTCTCTTTTTCAGATGTTTTTATCCATAAGTTTCAATAATGTATGATGTAGTAGAAATTTTAAGTATATTTTTAAAATGTTAAGTATATATTTATATAATTTTTATTCTGGTTTGCACAATTTTTAAATAGTCTTCTGTAAATGTTCATCCTACTGTGCATATGTAAATATAATGTGAAATAATATATTTTTAAAACATCTCATTGAAAGGGATAAAAACTTTTCCAATAGTTCCCCCTTCCCTTTACATGAAGGGCAAATACTACTTACTAAATAGTCAAAATAAGAGTCATAGATCACATGAAAAATATTCACTATTCAATTTAGAAAAAAACAGATTATTATAAAAACAGTTGATAAAGAAGAACTGATTACAATTATGATTGAAGATTATTACATAAACAAAGATTTGCTTCTTTTAAAACAATTTTTATAAATCCATAACACAAGCTATTGTAAATAAATTATTTAAAAACACTTTTCAGCCTGAAAGATATGAACACAAGAGGCTTCCTTGTTAGAGTTATGTATATTTTTTTATTATCAAAACAGTAAGTTTTATATTCGATCCAAAATGCATAAATTTTGCTATCCTGGAAAGCCTATAATAGCAAGCACTGGTTGTCCTATTGAAAATATTTAAGCATTTATTGACAACTTATACATGACATTCCAGCATCATTCAGTCTTATCTTAAAGATACCCACATATTTTCTTTCAATTTTAGAAAACACCAAACCTTAACTAATTAAATGAATGTTTTTTAATAACTTTAGTCATTACTTCATTGTATACTAATATTCCTCCTAATAATGGAATTGAAGCTATTAAACCTACTTTACAAAATAGGAAATATGATCAGCATCAAATTACAACTATTATTGAATTAATGTATTTAATATTAAGAAATAACTATATATATTATTTACAAAAACATACCACAACAAATACAAAAATAGTATCAAATTATGCCAACATTTTTATGGCTCTATACTTAACAATGCTAGGCTTAAACTTTAAACTTAGCTTAGAGATATTGATGACATCTTTATGATGTGGTCATATAATTAAGACAAATTTCATAATTTCTATGATTACATAAATAATTTTAATAAAAATTTATACTTTATAATGAATTTTTCTAAAATAGTATCCCATTTTCTTGATGTTGAAGTTATTTACAGTAATAAAATTCTTAGAATTCATAGATATAACAAGCCAACTAATAACCATAATGATTTACATTTTTATAGTAACCACCCTAAGCACTTAAAGGCTTAATATTCCATAAAGTCAATATTTAAGAAAGAAAAGAATTTGGAGTGATGAAATTTTTTTTCACCAAAATAACATTTTATATTTATAAATATGAAATATCTTAAAACACTATTGGATAAGGCAATAAAATCTTCAGAAATTGATACAAAGGAACTTCTATATAGGAAAAGAAGTAAGCCAGTTGAAAGGTCCATTATTAATTCATACTTCAGAAACACTTTAAATTCCACAGATTATTTAATATATACTTTTCCTAACCCACTGAAGTTAATATCAAAGACATAAAACACTTAACAATAGGCTTGTAAAAAAAACTTTATTACTAATTTTGTATCAGAAAAGAATGTGGAAATAAAAGTTAGTCATACATGCAAATATATTATTGTTACAAAAATGGTTCAAGATAATATCATAATGATTTTAAATGGTATATTTCCTGTTGTCAATTGTAAAAGTGTAAACTTAATATATTTTACAGAATTTAGCAGATATTTGAATTGTTATGTAGGTGAATCAACAGACAGTCTAAATATTAGAATAATTAACCATAGATTTGACATTTTACATAAAAAATAAAATCAGACCGGTTTCTAAACACTTCCAGTTTATTAGATCACTCAATTGATTATTTAAAAACGGTCATTCATATTAAAGAGAAAAAAAAAAAAACTACAAGTGTTAGAAAACAGACAGAAAGTTTTTATTTATTTATAAATTTAAAACTTTATATTCTCATGGTATAAACTTAATAAGTACTATTACATCCTTGAATTATTTAGTGCTTTATTTTTTTATTAATCATTATTTATTTTTTTAATTCATTAATTATTTTTGTTTAATATATTAACCAATAAGATATACAGTATATATATGAGATTTAATAGGAATACACAATTTTTCGTACACATGATTTTTTGTATGCATCGCACAAATTTATATATATTACAACCAACCAATCCGGTCACATCCGGAAAGAGCAAGAGGCTCAATTGTGAAAAATGCTTTTATATGGAAATGCGTTTGTTTTCAAACGTAAACTTTATACAGAAATAAAGAATAAAATGAAAATATACTCATTTACCTATTTGATAAATAATAATGTGATTATATTACTAACAAATATCTCAGGATCCCATGTATTCTTTTGTGTCCGGACTGCATTGTACTGTACAACAAGTAAAAAATTATTATAGTACAAGCAAGTACGTTTATTCATATAAGGATAGCAATTGAATTCTCTCATTTCCATATTCTATGTATTATTAAACTGGTAATTCTCTCAGAAATTATAACCATAAAATCACATTTATATCTTTCTGAATATGACTAAGATATCAAAAGAATTTTGTTGTATCTTATAATACCTTAAGAATTATGTATTTCCACTAGTGACAGAAGCAAGAATGGTCAAAATAAATTAAACAAAGAAAATTAACTTATTTAAATAATATCTAAGTATGACCAAATTGTATTAAAATATGTAGAAGTGATAATGACATCAATTAGTAATAAACATAGTGTAAATTATTGATAAACAATTATATAAATAAAAATAAAATTATTAACAAATAGCCAAGCATACTTATAATATTAAAATTTCTCTACATAATGTTTCTAAATCTTATTGATTTATTTCTTTACAATGTACTTTCAATACTGAGTTATGGTTGTATGTATGATCAATCAAATGATGCATTTAACAAGACACTCTATTGGAGAGATTTATACAAGAGTCATTCACTATTCATATTAATTAAAGGTGGATATGGTAATGTTTATTACGTCCTTTAATAACTTTACATTAATAATGTAAAAATTATAGGTGAAAGGGTTAAAATTTAAGGTAATTAGGTAATAGGAGTGGTTAATAGAGGGAGCTAGTTGATGGGGGAAAGAAAGGAAGTTGGGGAATGGTTACTAAAAAAGAAAAATGGAAGTAGGGTAAAAGTTTTAAGGTAAGAATAGTTAAGTTTGTATGGAAATTAAATGTTATAGAAGCATAGTTAAATAAGTAAAGATGATAGGGAGTAGTAAAGGATAAATTAATAAGAGAATTGAAGAGATGGTATGGAAATATAAAGAGAAATAAGTAAAGTATAAATGGGTGTGTAAAGGGGTAAAGAATGATTTTATTTTTTAGGTTTAGTTTTTAATTTGATTTTTGATTTTTAATTTTTTATTTTGGTTTTTATTTATGTAATTTTAATTATGTAAAAATGTTAATTTTTGGTCTTTTTAGATTAATGTTTAATGGTTTGATGTTAAAAATTTGAATTTTATACATTTATTATGGTTGTAATTTTAAAATATTTTTAAAGGAAATTTTAATTTTTTAATATTTTGGATTTTGAAAGGTTAAAAAAATTTTTGTTTAAAAGTTTTGGATTGAATTGTTTTTGCTTTACATTATTTTGGTTTATTATAATTTTATAAAGATGACTGCGAAAATATAAAGAATATTGGTTGTATTGATGTAATATTTGTATAATTGTTTGTTGTAGATCTGAAGAAGACTGCTAAGACAGTTGAAACTGTTATAAATAAATAAAAAATATTTGCTTAAAGTGTTAAAGGAGTAGTGTTAATGAAGTTTATATTGAAATAATTACGTTAGTAACAACCTCATTTATCGGTATTGGTATAATTTTTTAACCTTTTTGGAACAAGTGAATTGTTTATCCAGTAATAGTATTAATTCTCTACCATCATATAACTTCATATAGTCTGACAATTATATGTCTACATGTCATGACTTGCTATGTTTTCTAGCTTGCATTATCTTTTAAAATTTAATAAATGGTTCAAAGCCTACCTCAGTTAACTCATAAAATTTATAAACATCAAAAACATGGAAGCATTTATTAAATCATATACACTATCTCCTGAGCACAATAGAAAAAATAAAATAGATAAAGAATTGACTTAGAATAGTGATGCGCTTTCAACAGCCTCTAGTGAGCAAGAGATCACTTTCAAAAATCTGGTTAAGAGAAAAGAATGCAACCATCAAAGCAGGAAGGCAACTCAAGATGATCACGATGATTGACAGATTTTGAATACACTCCTCAGGGAAATGAAAGAAGACAGAAAGTTAATGCTTATGATGATGGAGAGAATTCTAAGAATTGAGGAAAGACAAGGCATCCAAACCAACCCAAACCCAGAGAATGTAAAGCTTCATCAAGCAATAAACACTTATGATGCCCCAAAAGTAGATGATGCTCAGACTGCACCAAAAAGAGTCATGGATAGTAAAGAAGGTAATACTGGAGAAGAGGAATCAAGTCAGGAAACAGTTGGAGAAGCTAATGAAGCAGAGCTAAATGCAGAAATGGAAAAAGAAGATGACAAGGTTCTAATGCTAAGAGGGGACAACAATGTCACTAGTAAGGTGAAACCAATGATAGAAGTGGGATGGATGATGAATCCTCAACTTAGTCTGATGAATTTACAGATGTGCATTCCCAGGATCCTCTGTACAGATTCAAATTTTCAAAAGAGACCCAGGAGAGAACCCCATAGCTCATCTAGATAGTGTTAAAGAATTTTTTGTCTACATTCAGTTGCAGAGAAGGAGAAGATTATATTAGCCAGACATTATTTAAAAGAGGCTGCCAAGGCATGGCGGAAGCTACTAAAACCCACCTATCATGATCCAAAGATATGAGAATGCCATATTAAAGAAAGCTGGAGTGAAGAAAGGCAGGAGGGTATTTTACACAGATTAAGCACCCAGAGGTATCAAGAATACTGCAGGCAGGGATACGCAGCCTACTTCATTCAACAAGTGACCACATTCAAATCCCTCATGGCATTCAAATACAATGATCAACACATCATGTGGACAATAAGGCATAATTTACCCCCATGGATTCAAAGAATCATGCTTGGGTATGTGCCCGATGTCACTAGAAAAGGCCATAGAATTACTGACTGCAATAGACTATGGGAACTTGACACCATCATAAACATTTAAATCATATGGGCCACCTGATCTAGAGAAACAATATGACAACTATTAAGTGTAGGGAGTGATATATACAGATGACAGACTGACACGACTGTAGAGATAATGAGACCTGATTTATAGACTTACTGCACTGTATAAGCTAGAAATATTAAACATAATGAGATGTATAATTTTGTGTTTTTGTACAGATGATAGTATTCACAATCATGCTGTTCCCCCAGAGTCTACTAATTAATTAAGTAAACTTATATGAATGTATCAAATATAAATAAAGAGATTTTTTTTTTCATTGTTTTTTTTGAAGTGGAAAAAAATGAAGCAGTCAGATCGAAGTTCGATCCTAGCTTCATGATATCTCACTTGTAGCCCACTTCAAACCCTAGTACTAACCATGAATTTCTGAATGCAATGGGGCTTTATACATTCAATACACGCTAGTTTCATTAAAAAACAGTATTATATAAACGTGTGTCAAAACCAACTACTTTAATATTTAAACTAATCAATATCATTAAGAAATTCATGATAAAATTATTCATGAAAACATATATGTTATAACTGCATGGATTGTGCGTATGTATTTATAAATAATTAAATATATATTGAAGCAGTCGATGTCTAATCATCATCGAGCTTCATGCTTCACCATCTACACTAACCTCCTGTGGGGTATGTAATTTAGACCTCATGATAAATATATGCTATTCACCCACACACTGTATGCATAATGATTAAAAAAAATTAATAAAATTAAAAATATTTAGTAAAGTAAAACAATAGTGTGCGTGATACATATATATATATATATGAATGAAGCAATAATTTTATTAATATTTATTGCTGACAACTAAACATTTTCTTTATATAATTGTAAATTTTTTTATATCCATATGTATTTTGATTTAAAGTATTTAAAGTGTTGGAATGTAAAAAGAACGTAAAATGGGGAAGGTTCGAAATACTGAAATTATCTCTAGTCAGTTCGTTTTCTTTAATTAAAATTTATAAATCTTAATTAGAATCAAAAGCAAGTCTTTTGTTAAGTGTTTTCAAATCTTTCAAAACAGCTAAAATGGTATTTCGAGCTTTATCTGTTGAAAATATTTTGCTAATTAAATGTTGTTTTTAAAGGGACTACAGAGATAGCATGGGCATCTGAAATTGCATTCTTGGTGGGATTAATGTGTATAAAAGGGGCCCATAGAACAGAAGAAGTTAGTTACTTTCAGTTTTTAGTTGAGTTCAGAGGAGTTTTTAGTCAGTTGAGTTTAGTTACTTTTAAGAAGCCAATTCAAGTTCTACATGATGAAGCATAAGTAGAGGAATCTTTTCACCTTTCTCTTCTTCTCTCATAGAACTGTTCCCTTGCCTGCTGCATGTCCCATCCAACCAGCCATCCAAGATGACCATCACTATTCCAACTGTTGACTGCCTATTCTGCATCTACTTGCTATCTGTAAGCTTTAGGTAACCTTATCTGATGTAGAGCTGCCTTCATAAGTAACTACTTGTGTAATATGTAGTTAAACCTTTGTAGTTTAATTTATATATTAATTTATAAGCTTCTGCTAATTCTGCTTTTAAACTCTCTCTCTGTAATTCCTTATTAGTATTATGTACTTTTAACTTATCTTTCATGCTTAATTAACTTCTATATATAACTGTGTGCGGTTCCATTAAGATTTTATGCATTTTGTTTAATGTATAGATAGAATTTATTTATTTTTAATATGCCAAAAATCACCAAAATCGCGAGTCTGAAAAAGGGGGGAAATAATTGTTTAATTTGGAAAGAAGCAGGGCTTCATTTTAAAACCTATCAATAAAGTTTTGTTTATATTAAATAGAAATTGCTCATGAGTTTGGTTTCATTTTAAATTCATTATTCTTGAAGTCAATTAAAAACTTTTACTGTGGATGAATTCTGCCAAATTTACTGCTTTGAATTTGTCTTTAAATTTCTATTTTAAAAAGATCGTTAATACATATATGGGAATCGAATTTTAAATATAAATTTTTTCAGTTTAATATTATCAATAAAAGAATTTTTATTTCATTACACTTTGTTAAATGACTCAGGATTGAAAACAGGTTATTGCACAAGAGGTTAGACCATTTCCAAACTTTAAATAATATTATAAAATTATATAAACATTGCTGGCATACCTTTTCCTTTATTCTGATATTTTATCTTTTCCATTTCTTGATTGTTTTGTCATTGGGGACATTGGAAGCCTGAAGCTCCCATCCTACTTTTCAAAATCGTTCATAATCAGGGACACTACTTTCTGTGGAACATGAGGTTTATGAGGTTATGTGCTGCGGATGACAGTACATCCAGATATGGGCTCTCAAACCCAGCCTCTTCTTCGATATCACCTTGCCAGAATGCATGGACATATCAAATCTAAGTTTGTCTCAAATATTCTTTTAAAAATGATAGAATAGCCAGATTTCTTTATTGTATGCTAGTACCGTTACTCTGCTCCTTAATTTGATCACCGTCTGCCTAACCTTAGTAAGTCGCAATGATGTGTTAAAGATGATGATTCATTTCATAAAATACATTCAGTATGTTGATTTTAAAAACTGCTTTTCTTTAAAAACCGTTATCGATTCCCATAGACATAAATCTAATTTGTATTATTGATTGTGTAACTGATTCTGGCAAATGTAGCACATTGTTTGCTTCTTGTATACTTATTCTAAAGACGCTATGTCCAAATAATGCCTATCAAACATATATAATGATTTCAAGATTGTAAATAAATGATTGAGACTGTATATTTATATTTATTTGTCAAAATGATTAATGCTAAATTATCATGTATCTTTCTGCAATCCAAATCTGTTCCGATCTTGTAGATTGTTTTGTACATCCACAGCATTTTATTTGTAAAAATTTATTAAATTGGTGTATTAACTCCGCACAAGTTACAACACATTCTATAAAATTATATTCATGAAATAATTAATAAAGAGGATTTTATAAAAACAAATCTCAAGTTTGTAAATGTATAATGTCACCCCAAGTGTGAAACCATTTTTGTAATATATATATATACGTTTGTTTAATATTTTATTAAATATATATATTTCATGTAAATTCTGGTTTGTTGTTTTTGAATTATTATTTTCTAGTTAATATTTATAACTATTTTCTTTACTTGACTTTAAAGACATGTAGATGTCTAAAAGTTTCAGATCTTCTTCTAACAATTATCTTTTAGATAAATGCTTTGCTTGAGTTGGTTTTTTAGATCTAATGTCCCAACTCCTCACTGAAGAGACCCATAGGTCGAAACCGTTCTGGGGATGGGGACCATTTAAAATAAAAATGATTTGAATGCCTTCTCTTGTAGTAGCATTTATCATAAATAAAAAAAAAAAAAAAGCTTGTTTAGAGCTATTAGCACGCTCTTAATTTTACATATTTGTAAGTGCAAGCTATATATAAGTCATGTGACATCTGACTTATTACTATTACTATTAGCATTAATAAATAACTATCATAAATGTAATTCCTAGGCTACTCCAATCTCATTCATCATCATCAGTCTGATCTTATGCTCTACCACTTTGCTTCTGGGCCCGGAATTAAAATAATTTTACTGTATCATCAGGATTGTTGTTCATTGGGTCAGAGATTCGAAGAATAGGCAAATAGGTTAGAACTTAGGATTGCTCCAGATCTGTGTATCTCGAGCATGATCGGATTTGAGGTACTTTTGCTTAGGATTTGAATCTTGTTAAGTGAGCATACTGTTTTGACCGGTACAATATATTCATTATAAAGTTTCATTGCATCGGAATGTTTTATTTTTACTTTTACCAATTTGCTTAAATTTCAGTGATTAAAAGCTACATTCTTTCAATAAGCTTTCAAATCGTTCTTTTCCAAAACCAATGGGAAAATGTTTATTAATTAGCAAAAAGATAATAATTTAAAATGTAAGGACGGTTCCTAATTAAAATTATTTTTCTGATTTACAAATTCATTTTCTGATTAGAAAATGAATTCAAAGTTAACGAGTTTGAAAGCCTTATCAAAGGAATGTATCTAAAATCAATTAATAAAAATTTGTAACTTTGATAAGGTAAGAAGCTTTTGCCTGAAGGCATTGAGAGTCAGTATAGTCGGGGAACCAGAGAACAGGTGTAAATAGCCTGGAAAAGTTTGGAGAGGAAGAAGCCATATTTGTTTTGAAAGAAGTGCTACTAGAATCTACACGGATCTTAAATTATGAATCTTTATAATGTCTCCATCATGGTGAGGGGCTAACTTTGGGAATCTGACTGCTGGTCCTGAAGTCCTCAGAAGATCTTCACTGTAGCTGCTAAACTAAACTTTTCCACACCAATCGTGCTGCCAAAACCTGAAAGAATCAATCCAAATGCTATTCGTATAAGTGAAAATGCATGCCTATGTTTCAACCCAATCGGACTCTGCAGATTAAACTAAGGAACCAACCATGAAGGAATGGTAATGTCTTTCTTGAACCAATTGCAACTTTCTGCCCAGTTTCCAAACTTTATTTTACACCACCTTTTAAATTAACTACTGTAAAAACTCTTCTCTTTATAATGCCTTTATTTGTATAAGTAATTCTCTATCTCTATCTCTAGTCTTTAAATTTAATATCTGTTAACTTTCTTTTCTTACGATGGCGATTCATTTCACTAACTATTATATATATTTATTGAATAATTATTAATGTCATTTATTTTTCTTATATACCAATAAGGCTTCAACTCGATAATAATCCCTTTCGTTAAACTTGCCTCATGAAAATAATATAATATTAAGTTTTAGAGTAATTCTTTTCCACTAGAACTAATTTAATACAATTCTATTAATTATCGTGCATGAAAATAATATATTAAGTTTTAGAGTAATTCTTTTTTACTAGAACTAATTTAATACAATTCTATTAATTATTGAGTTGAAGGACTTATTAAATGTTGCTATTTTTACTGATGGCTGATATTGACTATTAGCCATTTCTATTCTATGCTCCCGGCTATTTTCTTGAGTTTCACCAATATTTATTTATTCATATTAATAATGTTAAAATGTTTTGCAAAAAGGTCAATAAAGAAAATAATATCTATATATTCTGATTTCAATTTTATACTTTATATTAGTATTCAGGGAGGGCATGATATTTAGGGTATAATTAGCATAATTTTATAATTGCGTTAAGTACTTTTAGTTAAATCTCATGTGAGTTTAATTCAACATGATCAGGTCATTATGTAGAGCATTCCTTATATAAATTGGGTTTTATTATTTAAACACTATGATTATTAAGTCATCATTTTTCAAACGTTGCTGATGCGAGCCATATCCTGCCTCATAGGCTTGTCCTTGGTGATATTATTATTACTTTAATTACCTAGGAAGAAACCACTTCCTCACTTGCTTGTTTATATTGGAACCCCAAAGGCTAGCAGCTATGACCTGGCCTGGCTTTCCCTGTGCTCCATGGATCCTTCATAGGGCATAAAAGACTTGTCAATTATAAGCCACCCTCCTATTTTCTCAAATCACGGATAAGCCATTATATTTCGTATTTGTTTTTAAGGCTCATCAGTCGTCAGTATCATTATTTCTCAGTTCAAATAAAGCCCCACTCTCCTGCTCATAAATCATGAGAATTGATTTTATTAAAGTCAAACAATCTCATATTCATTATAATTAAATAAATTCTGTGTTAAATATTAAAGTTATGCCCTAAATATTTATCATGCATTTCGTGAGTTGATTTACAAATATGAAAATTAATCTCACATTCTTTTAAAACTAGAATAATAATTTCAGTCCATGCCAAATACCTTTATTGACTTTTATTTACTTGTCAGGGCATAGACATATATAATCCTTCTATAATGTTGCATAATAGTTATTGGCATATGATAACGACTGCCATTCTTATTGTAAATTGTAAATTCCATCTTAAGAACTAGAGGTAATCTATATAATCTTAATCATAAAAGTTGAACAAAATATTTATTATTATTAAACATTTTATTAACACATTTGGTTTTAACTTTCTTTATTATTCAATAATTATTTTAATATTAATGCTTGCTGTCTGTATTGGCAACCCAGACATACATGTATGAATTGATTTATAAATATCCTTAGTTATTTTATTATACATTATTAGAGTCAGATCAGTGGTGTCAAATCATCATCATCCATTGAACTAGTTTCTTGGGGCATAGTCATGTACTGTCAACATATGTTATCCATTGATTTAATCTAAGCTCATGAGTTGGGTTTGAATTCAGTTTGGTCTGAAGTAAAATCATTGGTTAGACTGGGTTTGAATCTGACTTTGAGTTTAGATTGTTGGGTGGATGTTTTGACCATTACAATACATGTAGGTAAAATTTTATAATATTCTTGTTAATTATGCTATTACTGTTTTAATTATTTTTTATACAGATTTACAATCTTAAATATTTTATATGTACTCTATCCTTGAATAAACACTCCAGTCTCCATCCTTCTTATACAATCATCTCCAAAATAACATGATATACCTGCTCTAATATTTTATTTATTTATGATTTTAAATATACTGTTATTTGTCAAATATTTCCCTGCTTATTTAGACTCAAACTACAATTTTAATAAAATGCTAATACATTTACTTTTTGTAAATGCTAATCTTTTTCTTTCCAAACATTTATTGCATATTATTTATTACACATTACAATATTCTCAATTTATTCATGATATCATATGCAATATATTGTGTGGTGGTACAAAAGTGAAGTTGAGCAAAAGAGAGATGTTTGAGACCCATGTTGGGCACCAAATATATAATGATAATTTTTGACTGGTGCTCGAAATATAATGGAACATTAGATAAGCAAAAATAATTATTTATGAAATGGTTAATATACATTTACTTAAAAATGGTCAACTTCAAAGACATTTGTCTTGGAAGAGATAAAATTTGGAGAAATCTTATATTTAAAAATTAAGCTTTCAATCTTTGAATCACAGTATTTTTCTAGAATTAATCAAGTTGCATATGTAAGTGAAAAATGATGATACAAAATAGTAATTTTGAGATCATTTGTCAAATTATACTGCTAATTTTCAGCATAATTTATGGAAAATAAATATGTGGCAGGCTAAATTTTAATATATGGTCACTGTAATTATGGAATTATGTGAAGCTGTCAATGGTAGAAGCATTTGATGTAGTGCCCTGCAAAAGAATTTAAAGAAAAAAATATATGAGAAGCTGTGATTTAAAGTTGTTGCCTACCTGCTCTAAATCTCTGCCACCTTTAAATAAATTGAGAATTGTAATCTATTTATTCATATTATTAAGAAATGTTTTATTTATTTTGTTTTTACTGAAATTGTTATTAAAAAAATAGACATTTGTTCATCATATGTGTGTTGAAATTTGAATCTAATAGGAATACTGGCAAATTGCATTTTTTTTTGTACAAATCATTGTCTAAGTGATATGGAGATATCTCATCACCTCAAGAATTACCAAAATAAGAATTTTTAAAAACAGAGTTACTATTGTAAAAATTAAAAGACATTTATTTAAATGAAACTCTTTTGTTTAAATAGTATGATCATACTTTTTCATTATAAAGCTGCAGTGGTAAAATATTAAGATACTTTTTTGAAAAAGCCTAATACATGTAAAAAAAAAAATTTTTTCATTTATTTTGTATGAGATAAATGTTAAATTATATTTAGTAATATTTATATATATATTGATTAAAAGTATAGAATATTTGTTAGGGATTTATTATAGCTGTGTGAAATATTTGTATATTACAGATATGTTTTATTAACTTATTACATTTTTTAAAAATTTTTTTACTTTTAGTAGTTTTTAATTAATAAATAATAACATGTAATTTTATCTGTTCACTTGCCATTTTGATCTTATTAGACAATTCATCTTATCTTGAGAGAAATAGGTTCTTCAGCTGAGTCTTTAGTGGGTATATAGTTTGGTTGTGTTTGAATTAATGCTCAAGGATAAAATAATAATTGTATTTAGATGTGAAAACAAGTTAAGAGCTATGTCAAGCAAAACTTCAGTTTTCAAGGAAGTTCCAAATATGGTGTGTGTGTGTATATATATATATATATATATATATATATATATATATATATATATAAGACAAATTTTCTAAGTTCATTCATGTAAGATTTTTAATTAGATATTCCAACATTTCAACTTGATCTAATTAAAATCTTACATGGTTGAACCTGCAAAATATCTTTTATATCTGTATATATATATATACAAAAAAAATCAAGTCAGATGTCACATCTAATGCTTGAATATCCTAGCACCTCACTGAGGATGCCAATAGCAGAAACTGGTCTGGAGTTGGGGATATTCTGCAAAGCTTGTTAAGAGCTTATTTGCAAACTCTATATATAACTTTATATATAGTATATGTACTTTATACCTATGTTCTAGGGACAAGAAATAAGGGGAAGATACTTTAATTGCTGTAAATTCAATCACAACTGCATAAAAACAAATGTTGATACTAATGATGTATATTTTTGTAATCTGTGTTCACACTTATTACTGAATATAAAATTCACATTTTTTTTTGATTATCATAAAATAGGTTTATTATGCAATGTAAAGTTTATAGTATAGGTGATTTGAACACAGACTTTCAAGCTCCCTTTCAGCTATCAACCCTATCTCATACAACCCACTCACATATGAAGGATTAATAATCTCCAATATACATATTTTGTGCTGAACCAGAACCCATCAGTTGATTCAGATTATCATCTCCCACATATATATAACCAGTGCTTTGCTTGGTTTATATTAAGATAGCAAATTTTCAAAATTCAATGGACAGTTTCAATCTATTCCATTCTTCAACTTTTCAACCATCCATACCATTGAAAATCTGATGATGGAATGTTCAAATATTTTGTTGATGCCAATATTATTGGCATGCACATGATGACATTAAGTCACTCTGACCCCTCATGTATAGGACTTTGTCCATTCAAATACATAGATGAGGGATGGATACAAACAGGCTGAACCTGTAATATTTAAATACAAGTATACTTTACATACCTGGAGATTAGGTGTAATATAGGGGGCTTAAACATAGACTTTCAAGCTCCCCTAAGCTATCCACTCTATCTCATACAACTAATAGCTGAAGACAGCTTGAAAGTTTGCATTTATATTACATCTAAAATCCATATATATAAAGCATACTTTTATCTAAATATTACAGATGCAGCCTTTATCCTGCCCATCCCTCATCTATGTATTTGAATGGATAAGGTTCTATACATGAGAGATCAGAATTACTTAAAGTCAACATGGACATGACAATAATATTGGCATCAGCAAGGGATTTGGGCATTCTATCATAAAATTTTGAATGGTATAAATAGCTGAAAAGTTGGAGAATGGCATGGATTGAAGACTGTCCATTAATGTTTGAAGATTTGCTATTTTTATATAAACTGAATCCTGATTATATACATATGTGGAGAAAGATGATGATCTGGACCAACTGATAAGTACTTGTTCTGCACAAAATATGCATAGGTTTAACTTTTTTACATGTGTGCGATCATGTGTATCAGTTGTTGAAGATCTGAAGGAAGCTTGAAAGTCTGTGTTCAGACCCCCTACATTACATCTGAAGTTCAGGTTTATAAAGTATAACTTATATTTAAATGTAAAGTTTGCTTTATTTTAAATACATATTTCTAAATGGTTAGATGTACATCTGAAAATAATAAATTATGTTTGAAATACTCAACAAAAATAAATAAATATAGTCTTAAAGAAGTACAGTACAAGTGATGTTTGAAAATCTTGTAAAATTATTGAAAACATTTTCAAAAATATTTTAAAAGGAAGATAAACAAATGGTCAAATGTTAAAAATATTTCTCAAATAATACCCCAGATTCAGATAGGAAAAGTTGGCTTGTGAGCTTTGAAAAACATGTTTTTGTTTTACAGTTTAGTTAATCTGTAAAAGAATAGTGAAAGTGTTTGTCAGGCAGGTAAGTTAATTAGTAGCCACAAAGTTCTTAACAAGTGTGTAGTGGAAAGTAACTCAAGGTTGAGATACTAAAGATTCACAAACATTGAACATCAGGAATTAAGATGAAAATGATATGGCATTGGAAAAATATTTTTTACAGTATTCTTCCACTAAATGCTGTGATAATCTACTCTAATATTATTATGGTGTTAAAATGTCACTGAAGGGTTCTAAAAACATGTGTGTTTGTTGTTCGCATACTATATAGTTTTTTTAAAGTGAAAGCATGGCATACGGGAAAAAAACCTAAAAAGTGATAGTTTGATTTTTGAGTCATAAATGTGATCCGTCAAATATCTGCCTAAAAATAAACCAGGAAATCTAGCATCATAGTGAATCTACAAGATAACATACCCACATTCCAAAGAATAAATTACACCAAGAATTTTTGCCAATGATTTAATTAATATTTATAATGATTTTTGTGATATTTGTTAATGGAGGGTTTAAGGATATAGCTATTGATATGTATGCATGTGGGTACATGCACATTCATATAAAGGTATTATAACGTTTTCCATATTTCTAGGCCTCTATACGCATTATAAATGCGCGAGTTGATCAAGTTATGTAAAAGAAAAATAAATGTTCCTTTCACTATTTGAATCAAATATTCAGTATGCACTTTCCAACATTGAATTAATTTAGTTAACTTATATTTAAAAAAAAGAAAAATTAAACTTTCACTGTATGTTTTTTTTAAAACAACATTATATTACAAAAAAAAATTAAAGATCGGGTTCTTTCTTTTTTTATTTAAATGATACACAATATTAAATAGTAATTTGTACCATATATATAAATAAATAGTACAATACCACCAAGGCAGGGGAATGAGAATAAAAATTGAGGTTTGAACTAATTTTATTCTTAATAAGTCTTTATGGAGTACTTCTAACCCACGTCCTAGTCTTATATGGTTTCAGTGATCTAGTGTTATATGTACCCCTTACTTCTTCACTATTCTCTAAAGTGAAAGCATTTGGACCATTCTGTTGGCTGATTTGGTAAGGTCCCTTGTACAAATTTTGGAACTTTTTAAAAATATGCTTCACAGTTTGACTCACAGGGTTCGTTTGATCCATACTGTATCCCCTGTTTTAAACTTATCAGTCAGGCCTCCTTTCTGCTGGGTCCGGAGCTTGGCACAGTGTTCCAATTTTTTTCTTGCTTCTTCATGATCTCTTCCTTTATCAATGTTTTCTGGACTAGCTGGTAATGTGGATTTATACAATCAAGGTACCGCTTGTCCGAATTGAAGTCTTGCAGGTGCAAATCCAGTAGATTCATAATGAGTCCAATTTATGAAATTTAACACCCTTGTGAGTTGTTTCACCCATCCTCTATGGTTGGATGCAGTATATACCGTGAAGAGGCATCCTAACTCTCTCATCACCCACTTGCAAGGGTTTGATTGTGGATTTCGTATGGATGACAATATGTGTTTTACCTCCATTCTCTCTATCCACTGGTGCCAATCATAAGATGTGAAAGGTGTATCATGGGCCAACAAAATAGCTTTTGGTTTGTTTACCCTTTTAAAATATCATATCTCAAGGGATCATATGGCATTCCTAGTATTGGCCTAGGTCACTGGATATGCCAACCCCCAACTGGCAATGGTCCATAGAAATCAATAGCCACCAGGTCATTGGGTTCTTTAGGGATGATAGGATTCAATGGACCTTGATATGACTTGTTTGCTGGTTTTGTCTTCTGACACATTTCGCATGAGCTTACTATTTTGGTGACCTGTGCTCTCATATTCCGCCAATGAAACCATGTCCTCAATAAGCCTTCCACTTTATTTACACCATAGTGCCCATACAAATGATGGGTGTACTCTAAGTCCTTCCTGTAAACTTTCTGGTATAATCATTTTCCACTGATCCCTTTGTGGGTCAGTGATATACCACAGTATCCCTTCTTTCAGGCGGTATCTCTCACCAGCGTTAGTGTCTTCTGTTTCTCCCACTTCATCTTTGTCTTCTAGTTGGTCAATAATTTTCTTGTAGGTAGGGCTTTGCCATTGTACCTTTCCTAAGTGTCTCAATCCTTCTGCTACAGTGTCTGTTTTTAATTCTACACTTGCCAAACAGATATCTTCCATCTGCAGATGGTCCTGGGTATCAGGAACAATATCAATTACTCCTCTTATGATTAAAATCATAAAATCACTTATCAAGGATAAAATTCAACCCTAGATCTTTCCAAGAATATCTGATTAGCAATATGCTAAAAGAGGCTGCTCAACTTCTGGGGCAGTTATTCAAAATGATATTGGAAGAAATTCGTCAATGCAAAAAAGCAGCTCCTATTGCAGTCCATTTAGACATTGAAACAGCATTTGACTCTGTGCCCATTGAAAAGCTGTTAAAAGCTCTTTAAACACAAAATATCAAAACTCCAATCATGTATATTCTGGCTAGCTTATTACTAAACACAGAAATACACATTACTCTAAATGGGAAAACAATACCAGGATTCTTCCCTAAAAACTCTATACCACAAGGTTCACCACTAAGTGCATTACTGTTTATTAACTACATCAATTTTTTGCTATTAGAAATAGAAGAAAAACTGCCTGGAATTTTTGTTCCACTTATAAATACCAACATTAAACACATCCCATACATGGATGACATAGTGGCGTTCCTTCCATCTAAAAAACTTCTTCCTTTACTTTTTTTAATTCTTGAAGAATTCTCTGTTAAGTCATCATTAATTTTCAATAAAGAAAAGTCATCTGTCTGGCAGATTCTCACAGGAAAAAAAAATTGATTGTATGTGTAAAGCACTTCCAATGAATTTTTTTAGGTTTTCTTTTAAGTAAAAGATATAATGACATGCGAATAATGATTCAAAACCAACTATTAGAATCAATTGGAAAAAAATTATCAATTCCTTCTCAAAGACATATCTTTTTTTGCATGAAAAGATTTCATTAATTGACATGTTAGTTTTTCCAAAGATAAATTACTATGCTCCAGTAATAAAATACACCAACTCATTTATAAACAAAATCAACTCACTATGTATTAAGTTGATTTGGAGAAAAAAATTGTGTCAATTAGCATTAAAAATATGCAAAAACATTTAAAGCATAGTATTTCTACCTTCTATATACAAAAAGCAATTAATGAGATAACAAGACTTATGAAATTCTATTCTTATACTGAATGTTTCTTCCCAATTACACCAACAGATATACCATGACCAATAAAAAACAATTATATTAAAAAACTTTTTGATGGTATTTCAATGCATACAAAACCACTAAAAAACCTATTCTCCAGTAGTCTCCTACTGGGAAGTTAATGTGATAATGAATGAAACAAATCAGCAAATACCCCCATCATTACTCACTATTTCAAAGAAAGTCGTCATAAAAAAATGTACATTTTGGCACTTGGAGCCTAAATATCTGGATTTTTTAATCAAAATAAATCTATAAAGTCTCTACCAACAAATGCATTCATAGCCAATAGAATGGCAAATGTAAATATTGATGCTATATGTGTAATGTATAGGAAAGAGGAAGAAACAATAGAACATTTCCTCTTTACATGTTCTAGTTTACAAACTTATTGACAACTTATATCAACAATTATTCATTCTCAAATACCAACAATTAATCTTATCATTGAAATATTAAAAGAGGGCTATTCTCACAGATTAGAATAGTTACATATCTCCTTTTCACTCGGTATATGAGATGGAGATGCCACTTTGTCTTTAGTCCTACATCATGAAGACTAAAATCCATATTCTTGAACAAATTATCAAAAATTAAAATGAAGAGACCAATCTCTTGGATCTTCAAATACTTTTGCAGCTATGTGGACTCTGGTTTCATTACCCATGCCACTGTGAAGAAAAAAATTAAAGTGACAAACTAATAATTGTCCACAGTTAAAACTAAAATTTCATTGATTTGTAAAACTTGTTTATAAACAAACTGTACAATATTTATATTCAGTAGAATCTTGTAAAACAGCTAATTAATCAATGTAACAATTATTGTATGTAAAACATGATTATTATATGTAAATATTAACAATTTAATCAAATAAAGTATCTTTAAAACTAGTAGTAACAGTAGTAGTTCAAATTATTAATTTATGTGGATCATGCATGTAAAATGAAATATCAAATAAACAACATGCAGGTAAATCACAACTCGACTAGGATGTTTCAAAAACAGTTAACAAATTTATTTATAATTTAAACAATATTATACTCTTACAATAAGGTTATAACATAATATAAAAAAAATTTACAAAAGTAATATAAGAATTGACATTATTTATCATTAAAACAATTTTTTTACAGTAATTCTTACCAATAATTACAAGAAATAAAATAAGATAGCCTTCACTCTGGCCATTTAAAATAAAATGAAAAAACTTACAACAGTAATGACAATATATTATCCCCATTCAGTAAAAGTAATATTATATTATTTTGTGTTGGGAACAGTTACAATAAATTTCCCAATTTCCTAGAAAACTTAATATTACAGTATACTATTACAAAATATATTTCTTATGATGTAATATATCAATAGTAGTTTATATTCAAAATACACTTTTTAAAATTCAACAACTAAAATATTTTTTTAAAAAAATTATTAAAGAATTTCTTTACAGTTTAGCAAAGTATCATCCTGATATTTGAATATCAGAACACTTTAAAATAAAAATATGAATACCTCCCTCTATAAAAAATTAACTATTTATGCAAAATACTTAAGAGATAATTTCATATTTTTTTGTAACTTAAATAGGTTTAAATTATTTCTAATAAAATTTAATGAACTATCCCTAAATTATATTGCTTGACATAAATATTTCTTTTGTTTTTATATTCTTACATTCATCATATCCAAAATAATTATCACTATTCTCATTTTCATTCCAATTTAAATATGCATCTGTTTAAGTTAAGTCATCTCTAATGCTTGTAAAAATATTATCATTCCTCTCTTACATTATATACTATGACAATCATCAAACATCTTAACATCATCTGCAAAAGAAATTTCTATATACTTCATCTTGCCCTCACAAATTATCAACTTCAAATGGTTTAGCCATTACTTTACCAATAGATAAAATTATCCTTTATAATAATTCCTGTGCTGATAGATAGTGATTAAAGTGTAGGGTATGGAATAATAACAAGAATGACTCAAATGAGTAAGATAATATAATGGGTACAGTGCAAAATCATAAGTCAGTATTCATCAGGTACCTGAGATTCAACTCATGACTTTATTATAGCACTTATTGATGATAAGAAAATGCAACTGTCCATAGAAAATGATATACAAACTTATGTTATCTGTATATTTTAAGAAAGTTTAAAGTATGACAATGTCATTCACATATAACAGTTTTCAACATATCTAACACTTAGGATTTCATATGAATAGTACTCTCCCTATCACCATCCTATATCTTCCATATTGAATAACTCACTTAACATGGTAAACTATACAAACCATATTCTAAAATAATTTCCAAAACAACAATATTAAAGGAACAACAAAGATCTAGATTCATTTCAAGATGTTTTTAAAGTTTTCAAGCACAAATGATCTTAATAAAAACATATATCAATACATACATTTATTTATTTTTTATTATATTATTTAGAGATCAGTATTATGTCTTTTTTCTGTATTTCAACAGATAACATTCATAAAAAATAACATCTTAATGTAAAGATGTTATACAATGTACGCATATTCAAGCATTCACATTAAATAAATATTTAAAATATCCTTGGATGTTTCAAAGCATTCATCTGCATTCATCACTTTTTTTATAAAAAAATAAACATGATGATAATTCTATCATTGGTTCATTCCACTGTTTAATATTAAATTCAAGCAATATGAAATACTAATTTAAAATATGAATTAAGATGTATAATTTTTTTAAAAAAATATCAAGTAAAATATAATATAATAAAAGAAATTACCAATGATCCCAACAATTATTAAGATCATTTATGGCAATTTGTTTTTTGGACCATACATTCAGAAAAACAATTATGATTATAATTTACCTTATTCAGAAAATTACTTTCTGAATACTCTTTTTTTTTGATTTGACATAATAATAATAAATCTATTTTAAGATTAAATGTAAAATATAATAACAACATATTAGTTAAAAAAATTGTAATATTCTAAATATTAACATTAGACTTAATATATATATATATATAAAATGATAAAGTTTTAAAGTTACAAAATGCTTTTTTTCTCTTCTCCTGCTCTTAAGCTGAATGCTTGTCAGGAATCTTTCCCCATTACCTAGTTACAGGTGGAAAGCTTTGTGCACAATCATACTCTTGTCTTGGCACCATTTGATGAAATGTACAAATAATAATAATAAAATCCAAGAAGAATATTAACCATCCTGAAAAGATAAAATGTTTATTTCAGTCCATTCTGAAAATTTTATCCAGGCATGTAATATCTTCATAAAATAATAATTCAAAAATCCATTTTATCTGAAAATATTTGTTTTTCCTAAGTATGTATTCTCTGTTAATTTCAGCCATTGCATATAACAGATACATTGCAATAAATATGATAGAAGTAATATTTGCATTTTCAATCAGTCAAAAGCATTAGTAAAAACATTGTATAACAAATTATTTGTTTGATATATTTATCAGCAGACATGTAGTTTATAAATTAAAATAAATAGTTCTTTAAAAAAATTACAATTTTTAAACTTTTAAACATGTATCTTTTCATTAGATATTTTTCCAGGTAAATGATAGCTATATTATTCAAAGCATTTATTAACTGATATAATTTCAATCTTTTAAAAGATATATTATAAGTCATTTATTCAAGATACAATCATTTTAGAGTATATAGCTTATTTATTGATTTAATCAATAACAAATTCTTTTATAAGCATAAAAGACATTCAAAAGTCATCTTCAATCTGCCTTTAAATATATCATTCTTAAATATAAGTCCATTTATATTACTTTAAAGCCAAATTAAATGTAACTCATTATTATCAATTATATAATAAACAGTCATTTTAACATATAAATAAAATATTTTAAATTTAGTTTTTAAGCTTAGATGCAGAGTCTTAACTTTCATTTCTTTCTTTAAAATTTAATACTACAATAATGACTTTTAATAAATATCTGATTCCTCTGAATTAACTTTAATAAATTAATTTCATTGTAATATAAAGTTATTGCAAATAAATATTCACTTACTCCAGGTATACTATTCATAAAAATGTCAAAGTTCTGACATAAATCTTCTATGGTCTTGTAGTATATTCCTTGGCATTTGGTGTTCATTGTCCCAATATTTAAGTAACTACTATCATCTTCCATAGAATTATTGTGGTCATAAGGTAAGTTTCAATAAGAATAGTCTGATATGGAAATTAGGTGTTTTAGTGAACCATTATTTAAACAGTTATTCAAATTATATTTTTAAAATACTTTTAAATGAAAATAATAATTTAAAAGAAATTACTATTTCACAATATAAAAAAATAAGTTATAAATTTCAAACTGCATCTGTCTTAATCCGAATTGGAATCACTTAAGCTATCTAGACTGGCTTCAACTTCTGTTTTTATACTGGCCTTAATCCAATGATTTCATTGGTCAATATCACTTGTAAAATCTGCTAATTTACATAACTACATCAATATCATTTTTGAAATTATGAGTCAGCAATATTAAATAACAATTTATTCAATACTTTGAATATTAAATATTTTTATCTAAAAAATTTAATATCCTTGTTAAAACAACTTTTTTAAAATATTTTAATGACCTGAAATTGATTTCCAACCCTACCAAAATTATCTGTACCCATTTTAAGGGTACAACATAATTCTTACAAATTAATAATGTACTGTTTTCTGTCTAATCTGTCTTATTAGATGAGAATGACCAAATGATTAGGTTTGTATATCCATTAAGAATATATCTATTACCTATGATGCACACTCCTAATCTAGATTATTGCATATAACCATTTAATATTTAGCATAACCATTGTATATTTCCAGGTAATATGGTCCTAATTATAATGAACTAACTCATACATTCTTGTAAAACTTACCAACAATGAAATGTGGTGATTAGCATTAACTGTCTACTACTTAATTTAAGTAAGGGCAATTTGACTTGCTAAAAATAGATGCTAACTTTCATTCACATTGTTGCATTTAATAGTTTAAATTTATTTTGTTTTAGTAGGTGTCAGCATTCTATTTAGACATCCCTATTATATTGACAATGGAAATGTGATATATATATATATATAAAATAAAGTTTGATATCTGTATTCATTTCACAATATATGTAATATACAAATCAATATATATATATATCAAAATACAGTACAATTTATATAAATTATATTCTTTTAGAAGTACTTTCGACTATACACTTTGTAGTCTTTATCAACTATATAACGTTGAATAATCAAAACAAGACAACCCTTAACAATACCCATAGTTCAATTCAGATTTCCCACAATTCTGTTATCTTAACATTTGATGACTGGCGATTCATTAACATTTGACGATTTCTTGAAATCAACATAGCCTCTTTTATTTTACATTTATTATGAATAATTTTCATATTTTTATAATCAAATTTAAATCCATATTGACAAGATTTATTATGATCAAATATAACAGATGAGGTTTATTTACATCTGTTCCATATTGATTCTCTTTTTGAATTCTATTATATAAAACCATATGTTCTTTTATTCTCTTCTCAAATGTACACTTAGATTCACCAATGTATTGTACGCCGCATCCACATATCAATCTATATATAATAGAATTTTGATTAAACTTTGAATTTTGAATTTTAGAATTATTAAGCAATCTATTTATGTTATTTGTAGAGAAAAAAGCAATATGACACAAACCATTATAAATTTTCCTAATAAACTTGACCTGCTCATCTGATATAAATGGCATTGAAATCCATTTCATCTTGATATTTTTATTTTTAATTTTATTATAGTGTTGATTTCTTTTAAATCCTTTAATAATATTAGCAATAGCATTTTTATAATAGCCAATTTTTAACAAGTCATTAACAAATAAATGTACATTTTTAATTTTATCACTAGAATATTTGCATAATTTTTCATTTCTTATTTCGAAATGAAAAATTATGCAAATATTCTAGTGATAAAATTAAAAATGTACATTTATTTGTTAATGACTTGTTAAAAATTGGCTATTATAAAAATGCTATTGCTAATATTATTAAAGGATTTAAAAGAAATCAACACTATAATAAAATTAAAAATAAAAATATCAAAATGAAATGGATTTCAATGCCATTTATATCAGATGAGCAGGTCAAGTTTATTAGGAAAATTTATAATGGTTTGTGTCATATTGCTTTTTTCTCTACAAATAACATAAATAGATTGCTTAATAATTCTAAAATTCAAAATTTAATCAAATTTCTATTATATATAGATTGATATGTGGATGCGGCGTACAATACATTGGTGAATCTAAGTGTACATTTGAGAAGAGAATAAAAGAACATATGCTTTTATATAATAGAATTCAAAAAGAGAATCAATATGGAACAGATATAAATAAACCTTCATCATCTGTTATATTTTATCATAATAAATCTTGTCAATATGGATTTAAATTTGATTATAAAAATATGAAAATTATTCATAATAAATGTAAAATAAAAGAGGCTATGTTGATTTCAAGAAATCGTCAAATGTTAATGAATCGCCAGTCATCAAATGTTAAGATAACAGAATTGTGGGAAATCTGAATTGAACTATGGGTATTGTTAAGGGTTGTCTCGTTTTGATTATTCAACATTATATAGTTGATAAAGACTACAAAGTGTATAGTCGAAAGTACTTCTAAAAGAATATAATTTATATAAATTGTACTGTATTTTGATATATATATTGATTTGTATATTATATATATATATATATATATATATATATATATATATATATATATATATATATATATATCTCTTAATACCCTGAATAATAAACCTGAAATACAATAAAGTGTGTTGGCATCAACAGTTGAATTTTCAAAGATCACTGAGAAAATATATTTATGAGGCTTAAACAAATGACACATTGTAATTCTTTTTTTATTAAGAGCATATTTATCTCAATTTAATAAATAAAAAACAAAATAATATAATAATTATAATGATCCAATGACCATATTTATAGTTTTAAGGTGACATCCATAATATGTTCAAAAGCTATTTCAATAAATATGAGTTTGAAGTTTAATTTATTACAGGTAAGATTGTCCAGAAAAATAGTTCCTTGGTAATAAATATAATCCTCAGCTTTTACTCTGCGATCCATATATTACATTCCAGTTTTGACATGGTGCTTCTATTTCAGGCAGGTGATGACTTCATTCTTCTAAATCATTATAATGACATCTTAGAGAAAGGATAAACTGACAATATAAAGATGTTCTAGATGCCCATCTGAATATTGGCAACTATCATGGAGTCATTCTGCATCTTGCTGTGTATCCAAAAAAGCAAAGAAAAAAGACCCTTTATTCATGTCCGTCCCTTTTATATCTCTTTTAAAAGTCATCACACATATATATGTTGAACACCTCCTGAATTTCTTCTCCAAACTCTTATCTTTCATTAGATTTTTGTTCTCAAAGTTCTCTTTCTTGTAATTATCATGGCCATATTTAATTACCAATGTCACACTCTTGCAGAACTTTTATCAATATTTAGAATCAGTAGTCGCTTTTATTATTTAAATTTGCTCTTTTCCCTTTTTTTTATTGAAAGTCAAAAAAAAAACATGTATTGCCTCAAGGAAAAAAAATTTTCTAAGTTTAATCAAATAAAAGATTTATTTTTATATATTTTATATATATATACAAACTTCATCTAACATATTTTTCCTTTTTTCATTTATCCCATTCTCAAAAAAACTTCCAATTCATCTGCCAACACACCTTGCACGGTTGCAATACCCCCCACGGTTAATCATGAGAATAAACTATGTGTCTGTTGGGTTCTCCCAATCATGATTTACTGTCTTGGATGATATGGCTTTAATGCCCCTTTATTATATGGGCCTTTCCCCCCTTTATCATTGGCTAGTGTAAAAGCATTTGGCTTATTCTCTTTTGCTATGTGACATGGGCCTTCATATATATTTTGCAATTCCTTGAAAATGTGTCTGTCTGCCTGAGTGACTGGGTTACTCAGGATCCATAATTGATCCCCTATTGTAAACCTATTTGTCCCTATTCCCTGTATTTGCACCCTTATCTCTGTACAATATCCAAATTGTTTCTGTGCTCTTTTCTGGTCCACCTCCTGGTAAATTTGCTCTGGAACCATTGGCAATTTCGACTTGTATAATACTGGCACAGATTGACCAAAATGAAGCTGAATTGGAGCAAATCCCATTGATTCACTGTTCATCCAATTCATATAATTTACAATTCATGGAAGTTGTCTCACCCACCCTGTATGGTCTGTTGAAGTATAAACCCTGAAATGCTGCCTTAATACCCTCATAACCCACTCACACAGATTAGACTGGGGGTTTCTGATAGATGATAAGACATGCCATACTCCCATACTTTTCAACCAATCTTGCTATTCTGCAGATATAAAGAATGTGCCATGATCAGACAATATGGCACTAGGTTTTCATACCTTATTAAAGAATTGGGTTTCTGATACTCTAATCACACTCTTAGTATTGGCTTGGGCTATTGGATATGTGGTTACTCATTTTGAGAATACATTGTAAGCTGCCAAGATGTATCTCATTCTTGGTAACATGGGTAATGGACCATAGAAATCCACTGTGACCAGATCATTTCATCTCTGGGGAAAAGTGGATTGCCAAAAACCTTCACAAGATCTGTTTGGTGACTTTGTCTTCTTACAGGTTTCACACTTTTATTACCTGTATCACTGCAGTCTCATCCTTGCCCAGTAAAACCATGTCTTTAAAAACATTCTACCTTATCAACCCCATAATGCACATATATGGAATGAGTATGTCTAATTCATCTTTCTTGCAACACCTCTGGTACTATAATTCCCCCTTGTATTTTTCTTTACATCTGTCAAGTACCATATCCTTTTGCTCAAATGATATCTCATATCCTGTTTCCTTTCTAACATTTTCCCTGTTCCAACATTGTTGTGTTACCTTTTCCTGTAGCCTATCCAAAATGTACCTACAAGTCACATCCTGTCTGTTGATCCCCTAAATGCTTTAAGTCTTCTTCAGACTTATTATCTATCATCCCCATTGTTGCTACACTGACATCATCTCAATGGTTGGATGCAATGTGGAGCCTGAGTACCAACTCAATGTGTCTGCTACCACATTTTCTGTCCCTCTACAATATTGAATAGAGTAATTAAACCCTTGGAGGAAGAGGCTCCATCAGATTAACTGGCTATTTGAGAGGTGTGATTCAAGAACTCCAGACTCTTATGATCCAATCTCACAATCACCTCTGACCCCACAAGAAATTGCCTAAATTTCTGGAATGCCCAAACCACAGCAAGGGCCTCTTGCTCCATTACTGAATAATTTTTTTCTGGACCTCATAGTGGACGGCTGCTAAAATACAATACCCCATGTCTACCATCTTCTTGCTTCTGCATTAAGGTGGCTCCCAGACTTATCCACTACTATCTGCCTGTATGAAGAACCATTTATGTAAATCTGGGTATACAAGCATAACTTAATTTAAAAAAAAAATCTTTGATCCTACTAAAACCTATTTCTTGGTTTTGTACCCATTTCCATGGTATATCTTTCTACAATAATTGTATCAATGATTCCATGTCTATGGCAAAAATTCTCATAGAATTTATTATACAGACCCAGGAATGATCTGACTTGTTTTTTATTATTAGGGATGGAAAAGTCCCTAATGGCCTGGATTTTCTCTGGATGTGGCTTAATGCATTTATCACTGACCAAGTGCCCTAAAAAATTTACTTCTGTAGCTGCTATCTGGATTTTCAGCAGATTAATCCTAATGTTTTTATCCTGACATTCCTGCAGGAATAATTGCAAATGCTGTATATGTTCTTCCATATTTTCTGACACAATAATAACATCATCTATATACATGGTTACAAAATCCTTTATTTCTTTATTTAATACATGGTCCAAGCATTTTCTAACTCTGCGCCACTATTCTTCAACTCAAAGGGTATCTTATTAAAGTGATATGATTTTCCATTGTATTAAAAGGCCATATATTTATGATCTGCTAGAAGAAGCCTTATCTGCCAATAGTTGGCAGTCAGATCCAATGTTGAAAATACTTTCTTGCCTTGAAATTTTGTTAACAGATCATTAACCCAGTGGAGGTACAATTTGGTCAGGACATGTGATTTTATTTAATTGCCTAGCATCTAAGCATAGTCTTATTGAGTTATCCTCTTTTTACTATTACCAAAGCATTATTACATGGGGGTGACACTTTTTATATAATCCCCCAGTCTTCCATTTGATCAAGTTATTTTTCTACCTGTCCTATATTGATGGGGGACTAGATAAGACTGTGCCTGATATGGTGTACCTTCCATTACTGATACAGTGTTCATAATCTTTTATTATCTCTGGATTCTCTGAGAAAACATCCTTATATGTACCCAGAAAATCTTCAAGATCCTGTGTCTGTTTCAACTCCTTTATTTGTTTTGTGATTGTTTCCTTCTCTTTCTCTAACTGCATATTACATACCCCCTTTTTTATTTTCATCTTTTAATCCAAAATGTACTATTTCACTATCACATATAACCTTTCTGTGTTTATAATATATTAAAAACCCTGTTTTGTACATGAATTCTGAACCCAAAGTGGCATCATGTACTAATCCTTTTAAAATTCAACATGGTATGATATACATATCTTTGCCCTATCTTTAATAGTGCCCATATTTGTTTGGTCCCCAACTGTGCTCTTCTCCTATTTGCCATCATGACCTGTGTTGCCTTTATTGGCAAGGTTTCGACATTTGTTGCTGAATCATCTGCTCAAATACCTTTTCTGATATGACTGACACTTGACTGCTAGACTCAAATAACACCTGTACTTTTACATCATTTATGTGCATGTCAATCTTAGGGCATTCCTGTGATCTGAAATTAATAGTTCCCCCATCCCATTCACAGATGAAGTTATCTATTTTTTTTGCATGCATGGTTCAAAATTGCTTCATGTTCTTGTACTATATATATACCAAATTATTAAACAATCATTTACTATTATTTTCTTTAAACTGCTATATATATTGTGATGATCACACATACTGCGATCACACATGTGTACATTTAATATATAGTATAATATTAAATGTGAGTTTTATGTAAACTAAGTTATAGAAATTGGATAATAAAGTTAGAATAATAAAATGAATTTATTTTAAGTTAAGTTTTAATTAAGAAAACAAAATGGTAGCTGAGAAATGCAAGTAATTAAAAAAATCAATTATAGTAATTAAAGAAAGTGAATGAAGGTAAGAAACCAAGATCCTTATTTTCCACCTTCCAATGTTAACTTTTTTAGAATTTAAAATTAGTAAAGTTAAGGGAATAGTAAAATAAGATCATCGAAGTTGATGATTAAATCTTAAAGGGAAAGGTAAATAAAAAGGGGTTAATGATTGTAGAATTAGCAATCATAGATTTCAGTAGCAATTACGAATAAAAATAGATTTATAAAAAAAAGATAAAGATCATCTCTTCAAAATACACATGTGAATGCATGAAATATATGTATAGGTGTGTAAAATAAAGAGTGTAAATAAGAAAATTATTTAGTAAAAAGAAATGGAAGTAAATAAAATAAAAAATAAATAAATAAATAAAAAACAAGAAGAAAATTTTATGTATTTTATGAAAGTAAAACAAATGTGTGAAATGTAATTAATGATATTCCAAAAACAATCAAGAAGATAAGAAAAGGATTCTGGGACGATTAAGTAACAAGATTGTAAAAGAAGGAGATGTTTGAGAGTGGTTCTTGAGGCTGCTGAGCTGACAGACAGAGTAGTTCGAGAGCTGTGAACAAAAATGTACCAAGAAGTTGAAACACTGGGAATACAGGGCTAAGAGGCCACAAACAGATGCCAGTTGATCCACGCTTGCCTTGGGTGTAAAGTCATCTTCCTCATGAAGTAATAGTAGAGATAGTGCCTGCCTGATGGTTCACCTTCCCTGTCATCGAAGCCGCAAGAATACCACTTAAGTAAGCTGCAAGAAAGAATCCAGCCGGATCCCAAGAATTTCCATCTCTACAAAAGAAGTGGAGTAATCCACATGATGGGTAAAAATTCCTTCATCAACATCCAGAAAACCTAGGTAATTAACTTTAATATGACACGCATGCACACACTTTCGTAAATGGCCACATAAATTTAAAAAATGCAATTGCAAATGTGAATCTGAATGAACAAAATAATTAGAAGTTTTCTGTATCAATGAATACATAAGAAAAGACTATAAGCTATAAAATATCTACATATACATGTTTAGTATCAAAGAATTATCATTATTAGTGTGAATAATTAAATTAAATATAATTTGTGTTATTTTTAATGATTGCTTATTTTATGTTGAAACATTATATTTTAATGTTGATGAATGTATTATATTAAACAATATTTATTTATGAATAGCTCTTTACATCTCATCTTTCCTTCTTCACCATACTAATTATAGTGATATACCCACAGGGTTTATAAAATACTAAGTAGACATTTATTCTAGTAAAAGTACACGTATCGATGTAGTGCAGTCATATAAATCTCGCAAAAATTATAAATATTTCAAGTGCTGGATTATTTTAAATAAATCATTCTTATGATTTAATATCCAGCAGTCGAAGAAGCATCTGATCGGGAAAGATAATACTGAAATATGCCATTGGTAATCTCGGTATTCGATCAGGAATGTAGACTTAATTAATGAGTCTATATTTGCTTCTTTGCTTGACGTGACAGTCGTCTCGATCATAAAGTGTAAAATTAAATGTTTATGAATGGTCGAAAAGGTAATTCTGTTACAATATATATATATATTTGATATGTCAAAAAAAAACTACATATATATATATATATATTCCTTTCTTTTACAAACCCTTTAACACTATTAATTTTTATTGTATATTTTATTTTACGTCTTAACATATGCTGATCCCCCCTTCCCCCATCATCACCTTTGATTTCTGCCTGAATATTACATCACCACCCACCCCAATAGAGTTAGACAAAAAAACTCTTTGTATTTCTCTATAGTTATGATGGTATGTTATTTCTGCCTTATTCTTACTTAACAAAATGATATGAGCAAAAGTAATAAAAAAAACTCATGCTGTATTTCTCTATAGTTATGATGGTCTGTTATTCCTGCCTTATTCTTACTTAACAAAATGATACGAGAAAAAGCAATTAAAAAAAACAAAAAGAAACCTTCAATACCTATCCCCTTCTCTTTATTCAAAGAACTTTTATATTTTATTTCAACTGACTAATCTATTACTAAATATATTAACAAATCGTATTTTCTATGTTTGCCACTCGAGACAAAAATTTGTCAATTATATGTTATTGCAATATATTGTGTTCACAATCCAAATTGTAAACACCTTTATAACATCCTATTTTTCTCATTGATTACTCCTATCTCAGGTCACAGTTTCTTCAACACCCATTGTTTGGGCAGTCATTGTACTGTTTTCTGCCTAATCTCTCTTATTAGATGAGAATGGCCGAATGATTAGGTTTGTATATCTGTTAAGAATATGTCCATTACCTACCATGCACATCCCTAATCTATGTTATTGCATATAACCAAGATTTTGCATAAGCATTGTATATTTCCAAGTAATACGGTCCTAATTATAATGAACTAACTCATACATTCTTGTAAAACCCATCAGCAATAACATACAGTGGTTAGTATTATCTGTCTACCACTTAACATAAGTAAGGGCACTTTCACTTGCTAAAAATAGATGCTAATTTTTATTCACATTGTTGCCTTTAATAGTTTAAAATTTTTTTTATTAGGCATCAGGTTTCTACTTATACATCCCTATTAAATCGTCAATGGAAGTGTGATATATATATCTTAATATTCTGAATAATAAACCTGAAATATAATAAAGTGTGTTGGCATCAACAGTTGAATTTTCAAAGAAGATCACTGAGAGAATATTTTTATGAGGATTAAATAAATGACATATTGTAATTTTTTTTTTTATTAAGAGCATACTTATTTCACTTTAAAAAATAAAAACTAAAGTAATATAATAATTATAACAACCCATTGACCATATTTATAGTTTATGTGACATGGGTAATATCTTCAAAAGTTATTTCAATAAATATTATGAGTTCAAAGTTTAATTTCTTACCAGTAAGATTGTCCAGAAAAATAGTTCCTTGGTAATAAATATAGTCCTTGGCTTTTACTCTGCATTCCTTATGTTAAGTTCCAGTTTTGATGCAGTGTTTTTATTTCAGGCAGGTGATGACTCTATTCTTCCAAATTTTTGTAATGACATCTCAGGAAAAGGAAAAACCAGTGATGTACAGACATTCTAGCCACCTATCTGAATATTGGCAATATCATGGGATAATTCTGCATCTTGTGACATATCCAAAAAAGCAACAACAAAAAAGACTCCTTTATTCCTGTACATCCCTTTCATATCTCTTTGAAAACACATCATGCATGTGTACATTTAACACCTCCCAAATTTCTTCTTCAAATTTTGATCTTTCATTAGATTTTTGTTCTCAAAGTTCTCTTTCTTGTAACTATCATGGCCATATTTAATTATCATTGTCACACTTTGCAGAATTTTTATCAATATTTAAAATCAGTAGTCACTTTTATTATTTAAATTTGCTCTTTTCCCTTTTAAAAAAATTTTTTTTTGTTAAAAGTCAAAAAAAAAAAAATGTGTATTGCCTCAAGAAAAATTTTTTTCTAAGTTTTATCAATTAAAAGATTTATTTTGTATATTATTAATTAAGTCATGTGATATCTGGTTTTATTTTTTATCACATTATTTTATATATATATACAAACCATGCAACATATATTTTTCTTTTTTATATATTCCATTCTCAGCAAAATCTTCCAATTCAAGTAATAAGAATACAAATACCCAACAGCACATCATTTAGTTCTTTTAGTGAAAATAATAAGTTCTTCAAGAAAGTTTATTATCAAGTTCTATTTAATTCATTTTAGGTTGATATATTTTATAAAAACAAGGGAGAGGAAATCTTTAATGTCTTAAAATTCTATATTTAGTTAAATTTATCATCCATGCCTGTTTAGAGATTAGATCATACCATTACGCAAGGTATTCTATAATTTATGGGTATTAAATATTTAAGATAGTCTTTAAAGCTATACTTTTCATTATCCCCAAGTGTTGCGTGCATATAGGCAATTTCGTTTTTATATTATATATATCGGTATCTTTTCAAAGTGAATTCCACGAAGCACACATTCGGATCCGTGACTGGATCACATCATAGACGCCGCCATGCACGTATTACCTGTGTTATATTTCTAGTAAACCCATGAACATCCTTAAATTGTAATGTTATGATTTTACTAAACAGACATCTATGTTCATTATTAAAATGCGCGTCATTGCGACAAATTTATTATTATTAATATAAATATTCATTAGCCGTCCCACACATCTGCGACTTTATAAACCAAATTAATAGTTATATTTTGTACAAATGTAATGTTTCCTTATTAAACAATTATTCTCTTTCAACTCAGTTAAATGCTATTTTTTCGTTTTCTTTGGGAGTGGAATAGTATTTCAAGAGTACATTTCTAAGAGCGCTAATTCTTTATGGTATCTATTATTGGCATCACTGCAAAAGTAAACAGAGATATTGTAAAATCAGATTTTGATGTATCAATGAAAAATAATTTTATTTCTTAAAATCAACCATTATATAATATTCACGAGGCCAGTGTCTGACAAATAATCAGAAACATTTATTTGTCTTATTAAAATAATAAATCTTAAATATATATATATATCATAACATTTTCGAATCATTGTATTTTCTTTTATTTAAGTTAATATTTTTATTAGTAAGTTATGCTCCTACTGACTAGATGATCTCCGCTAATATCTAATTAATATGATAGATTATGATTTTTAATTGCTTCTAAATTGTGTTTATGCTAAACATCCCACCATTAAACTTAAATTAGTCTTTTTGTGTCTCCGATGTGCGATGCCGGTGGTGAGAGAGGAAATTAGATCGATATCATTGGGGTTGTTGCTCATAAGTTGATAGATCTGGGAAATAGGCAAATAGGGCAGAATTCATGAGTGTTCCTGACTTATGTATCTTGTGCATGATTGGATTCGAGGTACTCTTGCCTAGATGCTAGATCTTGTTATGTGAACATACAAAAATGACCGGTACACTATCAATTATTTCTATTAAAGTTTGAGCCAACTTCACAGTAGCTATGGATTTAATACCAGAAATAAGTATGTATTGAAGAAAATTCAGGCTGGAAGTACAGATATCAAATGAAAGTACAATTTTAAAAATATTTTTGGAAAAAATATGTCATTATTTATTTTTAATATTTTGGACATTGACAGGAAAGTCAAACAGAAGTATTCTTCAAAAATTTAGTATTTTTAATGCATTATATCTTAAGAACAGATAACCATATTTGAAGAGCAAAAGTTTATGCAGGAAAAACTTAATTTTTAATATTTTAAAAAAGTATATTTTTAAAAAAGTTGCAGTGAATATTTTAAAAGAAATATTGTCTTTAAAAGTTTATTATGAACTTTTCATGAAAATGATTATAAAGGTTATTTTTATATGACAAGCTATCATTAAAAAGACCATATTTATTTAATAATGTAAAAACCGATTTTTGGAAAATTATTCATCAGAAAAAGAATTACATGAGTAATTAAAAATTATCTTGACTAAAATATAACTTTATAAATGGTTTTATTTGCATTACCATAAATGATATTTTTAAGAAAATATAAAATACATATTTTCTGTAAAAAAATACGCGTGAATTATATAGCCGTCACTGATGTGTTTGAACCCATAAAATCCAAGTGAATAGGAAAAACTCTGGAGACTATTTTTAAACTTTCCCAAATGATATCACATTCAATAGTTGTTATCCTGAAAGCTATAGACAATTGTCTATGTTTTTTATAAACTTTTATAAAAGGATTAATAATTATTGTTCAAATAATTTTGGATACAAAAGTCAACTTCACTTCATTTTCATTTTTTTTTATTATTCGTGAGCAACCGCGCTGAGGGAAGAGAGTTCTGTTTTTTTGTTTTCAAGCATTGGACAGTGGTTGTCTTAACAACAAACGTCAGGGAGCGAACTTTTAATAAAGAAATATTAGGAGGAAGGAAAAGAACTTTTTATTTGAACTTTATGGCAAGTTGGAGTTTTCATAAATATAGTTTTATTTATCATTTCACTTACTAATAATAGTATTAAGTTTTAGTAGTGTTAGGTAGGAAAAATACATTTAAATATCTATTAATCTAACATAATTAATATTGTAATGAATATTTTAATTCTTTGTAAAGTTTTTTTTTTATAAACATTTTTCTAAGTATGGTAGTGATGCTGAATGTATGGTATTATTATTTAATATGTTTTTTATATGAAATATTGGACCAGAAAATGTCTAATAGTGACCAACCAGCAAATTGTCACTAGGTAAATTTGTAAAATATATTAATTTTTATATGATGTGTAATTTATTGTTTCTAGAATTGCTTGCAGTATTTTATACTATTACCTTATCATATGAATATGTGTGTATGCAATAATTACACTTTAAACTTTATTGCTATTCTAGAAATATGAGCTAGGATTTTTAAAAAAGATATGCATATTTTTCTTTTATATTACTAATGTAATATAATTTACTGATACATATAATTTTATATGATTCTTTAGTGGAGGAACCCTATTTCTAAAATGTTTTAAAATATTGATTTTAATATCTGAAAAAATCATTTGTATTTTTATTGCTGAATTTTGAAAGTGAATAAACCTTTTCTTGTTATAGTAGTTTTAGATTGTTGAAGTCATACATGAATCTTGTTTATTGTTTAGAGTAATGTTAGATAATTTTGCGATGTAGGTTGATAAATCTATTATGAAGTTTTAAAGTGATAGTGACCTCAGGATTATGAGAAGAAACCAATGGGATGCTTATATGTAGGATTTATGGGGAATACAAAGTAACCTATATTATTATCTTAGTAATTAATGCAAGTACAGATAACGTATCCCTGTGTCTTGTATATATTTTCCATGGGCAGTGTCTTTCTTGGTATTAAGTATTTTAATGTTCGAAGGAGCTGAATAAATAGCCTGGACATTATTTTTATAATGGAGGTCATTAGACAGAGAAGTCATACCTACATTTTTGCCATGTAGATTATCCCATATATTTATACTATTGAGTCTATACTCTAGTTAGTTCTTCGTGCCTATGCATCGTATTGCTATCTTAATTTCAAAAGTTGTTGCATCATACAAAATTGTATTTATGAAGGAAAATAATGAATAATTTTTGAATTGTAGAATCTTTATTTTGAAAGAAGATGAGATAGGTTTTTCTTGCTTTGATTTATGTTGAACTCAAATACAAATGAGATTGAAAGTAAATGCAAACCATAATAATAAAGGATCATAAATATTTTCATATTTTATTAAACTATTTTTAAAAAAATATATAAGAGATAATAAATTATTCACAAGATTTTTGAATAATTTTGGATATTTTGATTATACATGGTAATGCATATTTTTAAAGAATAGAACATCCAGAAGAAACAACAAAATAGAATGAGTACTTATAGTTTGTGAATATTATTTTATGTTTTAAAACACACATATAGGGATTTTATTAGAGTAGTGCCAAGCAAGGTATATAAAAATATGTCAATCATATTATTTTATTCAAGTCAATTTATTTATTTAATGAACCAAGATAAATATTTTAAATAACATCAGCACTATCATAGTAGAAGTTTGATTAATTTATTATAAAATCTATGAACATATCTTAAAAATGAATGTTACTTCAGTAGTTTATATTTTTATATTTTCGTGTATACTTGTGAAAACTATACATTTTAAAACATGTCAATTAATGGATATTATATTCAACTATAAGTGTATTCGTAATTAGTATTATTATTTTAAATAAATGTGCAAAAGTTTATACTGGAGTAAAGGCTTATTTACTTGTTGATTTTTTTTTGTTAATGAGGAAGTATGTAATTTATCTAAAATATAACTATAAATATTGTATATAATTTTTGTTAAAAGTCTATAATAATAAATTTTGTTAAACTTGTTTTATAAAGCTTTGTGTTGTGTTGATTATTCACCATTACAAATACATGATCACCAGATACCAAAAGAAGCATAATATTTGCACAGTATGAATATAATTATTTACTTAAGAAATCACAGTACTTCAGAATACAATATATTTGAGAAATTTCATTTTACATTATTATCATCATCATCATCATCATCATTATTATTATTATTATTGGTAAAAGCCTGAAATCTGGGCAAAGCCACTTGGAGTGTTGAAACTAGACAAAATCAATGAAATATAACGTTACCGGGCCACCGCAACTTTTTTTTTTTTTATACAACAAGGTTTTTTTTTCTAATATTGATTAAACAAATAATTTTTATTTCATTTAGAACATGATTTCTTTATTATTAAAAAAATTTTGATATTCATTTTTGTTACTTTTTGTGGGTTTTTTGGAACCTGACATTTCTTCAACAAATTTTTCTAATTGTATTTTTTTTCTTTTTATCATTTGAAAACTTCGGACCGTTTCACGACGTCAAAAAATTTGTTTGAATCCCACCACCGAAAAAATAGAATACAATTATTTGCGACTTGTTTAGAACTTAATTCTACCTTTCTTTTTTTTTTGGCTTGATTAAATGGTTTTTCTTATTATTAATTTTACTTTTTTTTAAACACAACTTGTTTTCACTTTGATTTAGATTATGTTTGAATTAGCCTTTTTTTTTTTTGGCTACTACAAGAAACAGCTTTTTAAGAGGGGGGGGTGAATTTGTACTGTTATTATTAACAAAAAGGCAACAAAAATAGTCAATTATTTTAACAGCGCTGAAAACAAAAAGTCAAGAATTTAACTTTTTTTCTTTTTTTAAAACAACTTTTTCTCACTTTTTACTTTGATTTCTATTTCATTCGAATTACCTTTTTTTTTTTTTAGCCTTCTACAATAAACTGCTTTTGGGGGTGGGGGGTGGTATTTCGTAATTTGTTATTCTTAACAAAAAGTCAACCAAAGTCGTTATTTATTTTAACCCCGCTGCAAAAAATTGAATCCAAATACTTGTCAATTTCTAATGAAATAAAAAACAACAAAAAAGGACACAAACTTTGGACTTTTTACAATTATTTATTCGATTTTATTGCTGTAATAAAAAGTGGACATTACGTGTGCCTGACAAAAAAAAAAACACAATCTCACACACTTTCTGTACTCGGCAATTTATCTGAAGAAAAGTTTCAAAATTGCATGTTTGTCTCAGACTTTTAGTGGTCTTGAATATTTTCCCCATGCTGAAATGTGACTTAGTGTGTGAGCTTTATCGAAGCCTGTTCGAACATACACTTTGCCAATTTTTTACATATTAACCTTTTTTCGGAAAGGGTGGGGACCATATGACAATTATTAATAATTAACAACATTTTTAAAATTGAAATGACATTACTCTATTATGGAGATTTGAAAAAGTCGTACTGCCTTGAAATTTAAACACCCCCAAGTGATACAGTAATCAGCTATGAATAGAATGAATGCGTGTAAATAGCTTCGAAGCACAAAACAAGCCGTAATATTTTTGTGCAATGTCATGTAAAGCGGCCTAGCTCAATGGGTTAATACAATACGTAAATGTTGTAATAGTCTGTAAGGCCACGGCTGCCAAAATGGCATTTTTATGTGTTTTTACACGTAAACAATGCCCCAAGCGGCCATGCCCAGATTTCAGCCTTTTACCTCATTATTATTATTATTATTATTATTATGATGATGATGATGATGATGTGATGATGATCATAATTAATTATATAATTTATTGCATAGAATTATAATATTATTCGTTGCCACATATTCTCAGATTATCAGATTATACCACATATTCTATTTAAGATACCACATGAGAACGAAAAGATTATATTATATCATTTATTGTTACTATTATCATTGATAGTTACCATAACATTGAACAGTAGATAAGATTGATGGTTATCCATCGAAGATTATTATTATTTATTATTGTTGTTATTATTATTAGCTAGGTGTAGTTGGGGATGATACAAAATCCCTTATCATACTTGACTACAGAAGATTATAAATTGATTAGAGTTATTTTAAAGAACCTGAGATAATTATAGTTATATTGTTTATTTCAATAAAAAGATTATAGTTTATTTAGAAGCATTATATTAAATTGATTATTATTTTAAAGTCATAAAAATGCTATGAATTTATTATTTGAAATAATAGGGGGGATAGTATTCTTATGCCATTGAGATTGTATCCTGTGGGATATTCGCTCAATGTAATTCTTTACTGCTTGTACTTCACTTTATTGTCTCATGATTTATTAATATTTTATTTATTTAATTTTTTATAAACTGAACCATTTATTATTTATTAATTACTTAGAGCTAGTTTAATAGTAGACAGTATCATAAGATATCTGCATTATTGATTATATGTATTTTAGCTGAGCATAATCATTTTATCTGAGCTAGTCATATTTTGCTTATCATTATATTATTTTTATTTAGTAAGGGTACAATATATATACTTTATTGGGATGGGTAATCTGGGATCTGAGATGAATCAACCCTGGGGTGATGATAATGAAATTTACAATAAAATATATTAAATTAAAATAGGAGATATTATTACAAAGTAATGTTTAATATCCAAAAAGATATATAAGCATGAGAGATCACTCTGAAATCTGCAAGTTAGAACATTATAGATCAGCCAAGTTAACTCCTTAGAGAAACTATAAATATAATTATAAATCCACCAGCATTATCAATAAGTATGAGTAAGTAATATTCAAAATGATCATTCATCATCATGAACAATCAATAATAAAATAAATCCACAGTCCATCTTGTGGGATTAGAAATGGGTCTACTATAGATCAAGCTAACTATTGAGCCCTTGCCAGCTTGGGCAATTATTTAAAGATAATTTGAATGCACCAACTTAAGTGCTTATCCATAAGAAATACTTAAAAATCAGAAACAATCATGCTGGGACATTAAAACATGCTGATCATCATCAATGCTCTGGCCACTTAGTATCATTAATGTATTGGTCAACTATAAACTTAATTTCTAATAGATTAAACTAAATAAAATGTAATACAGGGGCTTTAAAGAATATACTCTTAAAGTCAACCAGGATATACTAATCATACTGGATGCTCCTTAAGCACAAATATATATCCCCATTCATATAATCAGACCATTATGCACAAATCTATCTCAGAGAATAGAGCATAAGCTCTATCACAGTATTGTGACCAAGTGATTACAATTTACATAATATCCTAAGTATATGAAGAATTAAAATTTATTGCAATAATTTAAATAATTGAATACAAGCTTATAAATAACAATAAAAATGATATTGAGCTTTTTAGAATAATGCTATACACATAAATTAAGCCTTCTGATTTTGATTAACATACAATAATAATAAAAATTATCACATTGTGACTTACATGATTACTATACAAAATTCAAGTTACTATTATGATTGACATTGCAAGAGGGCAGGTATAATCAAACCCTGTTGCGATAAATAGTCAAATACATATTCGTATACATAACATATAAAAAATATTATTACTTTACTAACAAAACTAAAATTTACAAGTTGATGTATAATCAACGGTCATTTATGTGCTTGTATTATATTATAGATTTAGTTATTTTTAATGAAAAAATCTCATAAAAGAAAGGTATGGGGGGGGGTATACACGTGCTCTGATTTTTTTTTCTTTTTGCCAAACTCAGCTATACACATTGCTATGTATATGTATGAGTGTTTTAAATCAATGGAATATGAAAATTCATAAAATAAAAATAAAAACATTTTGTTTGATAAACTTAAATATATATATATATATTATAAATGAGACATTGATTTACAGAACAATGAAAGTGACTGTTCCAAAACCTTGGAATGTTGAGTTCTAATTGAATACTAATTAAAAAAAAAGATGTAAAAATCTTTTATGGTGCATTACAATGAAGGCACATCGAATGTTAATGGAAATAGAAAAAAGGAAAATGAATGAAAAGAAAGAATTAAGAGAAGGGGTGGAGTCGGCAATTCCTGATTTGAAAAGATAAATTTAAAAAAAAGAATTATAAGTTTTGGAGTCATGAAGAAAGCAGGCTATTAGACTTATACATAGAGAATCCAGAGATCAGCATTATACATTGGTAAAATATGATTATGCTGGGGTAGAAACTTTGATGTGCGAGGTGTCCAAATCCTTCCCTTGAATATATAGTAGCTGCCAGTATCTGAGAAGAGATGTCAAGCCTGAAAGATCACCTAAATAAACAATAATGTTGGACCGTCATGATATGTGTCAAAAGAATAAATAAATAAATAAATAAAATTCAGCCAAGTGGAATCTGAATGTCAAAAAGTCCATTCATCATCCAAGGACCAGAGTTTCTCTTTCACCAGGTGAATTCAATCAATTCCCCAGGGAAACACAGGTACCTTTTTCTGTTTGCATATATGTGTGATCTCTTAGAAAGCTTACTCAATTAAACTCCATGTAATTCAGGAAAAAACTGTTGGTTGACTTAATTGTGAACTTTTTTTACTTGCACGGAGAGTTTAAATTAATTTTTACTGTCATTATTATCATATTAATTCTTCTATGATTAAACCCTTGTTGTAATACATGTTATAGTATATTTGTGTGTGGGGGGTTTGGTAAAGATAAAAAAAAGAAGTAAATTGGCAAAGAAGGAAAAGAAAATATGGAAGCACAGAAATACTGAGTTATAGAAAATAGAAAAAGAGGGAAATCAATCTATTGTATAATATGTCTATAATAAATGAATTTTAAAATGAATTTACTGAATATCGTGTATCTGCACTAACAAAAAAAAACTGATAGGAATATTTAATAAATAAAATAAAAAATAGAATTGATATTGACTTACGTAAATATTATTACAAATAAATAAGTATTAAATGATGAATGGCTTTTTTTGTTGTTGTTTTGAGTTTTTTTTATTAAGATTAAAATAGGTTAGATCCATTCCCAGTAATTTTACCACCCACCCAGAGAAAGCTAGCCGCAAGCCGGGTCATTTTATCATCCTTTTATACTTCCATATTATCCAGTGTAATTTTTACCTATGGGTGAGATTGGCACTTGGAGTCTTTATTTAGACATCCATAAATATACTGTTGTATGATATCGAAGAAAATTATATCTATATAGGATATTTTAGGATCAAAGCGATAATATAAAGATCGCATTTTATAAACAGATAATAATACAATTCGCATTTGATTGTTTTTTTTTTGTTCATACACGTATATAGATATATACACTCATACTCGTGTAAAGACGAGTACTTCAAGCAAGATAGTAAAAGGGGTGGACCTGTTACAACATATATGTTCACATATGGTTATTTAATTCCCAATCAGCACACAGACATGTGACTTAATATAAAATGAACATGTTTGAATTAACATTTAATAATAAAAAGAATGATTAAAATCTACATACAAGTGTCCATCTGACATTGATATATGCACACAGACACATAGCATTATAATTTCTAGACATATTTGGATCATTATATAAAATTTTACATATATGTTTTTATCTGGCACACATTCATATTTACACACAGTTGTGCAGTCCAATTGATGAAAATATTTCAGTCATCTTACAAATACAATAAATGATTAAAATTTTAAGTTGTATAAAAATAATATAAATGATTAATATTTACCTATACATATCTATATTGAAATAGTTAGTTCTATTGACCCATCTGTTTTACCTATTATAGTTTATAATAGTGTATTTTTTTTTGCTATGCTTCACTCAGTTGTGTGTATTTCTTTAATTTAAAACTTTGTTTGCGCTTGTAATATTGCTGAGTATATGCATGTATAATCAATCACCTTATACATTATAATATGCAAATGCAGGCAAGGTTAGCTTATACACACATACCACCTTGGCATTTGTTAAAACTGAAGTAAACATAACAGTGTGTAGGTATAATTTATATATATAACAAAATTATAAGTTTAAATTTGTAATTCATTTAAAAAGTTATATTTTAATATTTAAAATAATTTTCAAGTTCTATTGTTTGTTTAAAATTACACTGGCTATAAGTTGTTTATGAGTTTTAACATTTCATCTAAAAATAATCTTTTAGCTGAAAATTGACCTCGGGTAAAAATAGAGGCAAAACCCAATAACAAAATCCAGTCAGACATAAATTCATACTAAGTGCAATTGGGAAACCCAAGGGAATAGAGCTTTTAACTCCAGAGTTAGCTGTGGGGAATATAAAAAAAAGTAGAAAATTTAGTTAAACACAAAGTTTGAAGTCAATAAACAAGACGTGAAAATAAAAGGGGGAAGGGGGTAATGGCAAAAATATGATATAAAAAAGCCTGTAGTAGCCATTGAGGAGAGTGGAGATGCATTTTCTTAAAAACAAGTGTTGAAGAATAATTAAAGAGCTGTTCCTGCATTACTTTGACCAAGCTGAATCCTGCCCAAGCAATTACTAAAAGCTGTTAAGATGAGAATCATGGGCTAGGGGCTGAGAGACTGGCCCTCTGTCTCCCATGGAAAACTTCTACTGAATGGAAGAAAACATCAACCTTCACCCTGGCCCAGTGAGGGAGAAAAGCTGCATCCCAACTTAAATCTAGAAAAGCCACAGCCTGACTTAATAGAGAGAAGATTCACCGTAAAGAGTGCATTGAAAGACTTCTTACCAAGTATAACTGGTAAATCATTCTGCAGAATATGCTAATTTCATTACTAAACCAATTCTAAATTAAAAGCTAGCTAACTAATCAAGACCATATTTCATTTTATTATTTAAATGTTACCTTAAACCATTTATGTTAAATTTATTTTAAAGTTTAAAGCATTCCCAAAATTCTTGCTTGATCATAAATATTTAAATTTTAAAAACTATTCAAACAAATTCTTATTCATTATCTAAAATATAACTTTATCATCATTTTCTGCAATTTATTCTTATGCCATCTATATTTAGTTTTTAATTTCATATTTATTAATTTATGTGATGTTCATCAGAACAGTTTTGCAGGGTTTAATAATTATTGGAGAAGTGATTAGGCATTTTCCCATTATGTTAGAATATTATAATATAAAAGAAATATAGGCAAAACTTCCTTCTGAAATCAAACTTATTTATGCTACAGTGAGCCAGTTACTTTAATGTACAGAATGTTATTTAAAAATGAATATTTTGTGTAATTTATAAAAAATCAATATTTTCTAAGTTATATAAAATCAATATTTGCATAATGTTAGATGTGAGTAATTCTATACAGCATATAAGTAATATTTTAAATCTTAGTAAATACTTAAGTTTGCTGTAACTCTCCTTAATTAGAGATTAAGCTATACCAATATCCTTAAATCAGATTCCTATTATTGCCTTTGTAGTGTGACTATATATACTATTTATGAACTAACCAGTAGTAATGGCACTGATAGAAGCTAATATCTGGTGTAATTAATTTAGGAAAATATTAACTTAATGTGGCTAATGTGTTGCTAGATAGCTTAAAAATGTGCAGCTTCTTGCTATACCTATAATGGCCTACATCAGGATCGATTCCATGTCAAATCATGCCTCAAAAGTTTAGGCAACTGTGATATTTATTTTGTATTTGAAGGAACCAAAGCGTTCCAAGGGCTCGCTAAGCCACTGTTCCATTCACTTGAATAAAAGGGCCTCTTCATATTATAGCAAGTAGTGCGGTCTGAGGAACTGATTACTAGGTAATGAACCTCAATTAAGATCACATTTGAGATGCACATATTCTGATATTATAGTTTGTATGCCATAGAATCTAATGTTAGACTACCCTGCATCAGTTCAGCCTTCCATAGGAATTAACATCGGCTTTGATCCAATTCGGAATCTGAGTTAATGCGATTATCTGTGTAATTATATATAATATTACTGAAACATTATAAATTATGTTTCTACTTAATAATATAACTCCAGAGTAATTATATATAATATTACTAAAATATTATTATAAATTATGTTTCAACTTAATAATATAACTCCAAGCTGTTACCAATTAATTGATCACTCTAGCCATTACTAATTTTCCTGACATAATCCATAGCATAAATTATAACATAGAGGATGGGAAATATTTTATCTCATAATCTACTTAACCTTATAATGAGTATAGTAGAGATCAAATTGCTCTGTGTTTGAAACCTTAGACATTATATCTTAATTATGGTATATTCTACTGTAATATAAAAGATGGTGTAAGCATATTGTCAGTTCAGCAAATGCATAAGATTTCACTCACCTGCATATGAGCAAATATGGGTTTGTTTATTATTTATTGATTTCTACCTTAAACATTTTGTAGACCCAAGTGTGCACTCACCTGCATGTGAGCGCTATATAAATTGCATTATTTTAGCATTTTCTGAATACATTAAATATTCTTATAAACCTAAGTACTCACCTGTGTGAGAACAACAGATAAATTGTGTTGTTTTATCATTTCTGATTACATTAAATATTCTTGTATGCCTAAGTACTCACTCATCTGCATGTGAGCAAATAGATATAAATTATCTTGTTTTCGTTTATTAATTATTATATTAAAATTTATAAAATATAAATTCTTCTCAGTCTCCATTCTTGCTCATTACCATATGAATTACTAGTTAAGTTATATAATACCATGTATTTGTGTGGGGGGATGTCTCATATTTACCACTTTGCTAATGCTGGAATGTGAAGAAAGAGATATCAAATGTAGCCTCAGGCAGTTCATTAGCTATGGGTTGACTTGGAAGCACGAGTAAGAGAGTTGAGGCATGATCAGACATAAGATATTACTATCCCAACCTGGTCAGCTTTTGATTCTCTAGCTCAAAATCTCAGTCTGTTGAGCAAATATACAAACCTGACCATTACAATATATATTTGATGGATATATTTCAATTGTCATATAAAACAAGATATGATTAAAATTTTATATATATGTGTGTGTGTAATTTCTGAACACATTTGGCTTGTTACAAAATAAACATTTTTAATTGTCAATACCTCAATTCACATTTACTTAAATACATATATATATATATATATATATATATATATATATATATAATTTGTACAGACATGCATTATATTAATTGATTAACAGAACATATTTAAATTTATCAAAATAATAAATGACATTAATTTTTTTATAATACATAATTACCATATATATTTATGCACATAGAAATGTATGTGCATGTTGGCATTTATACCATGTGATATTCTTAATTTGTCACAATAATATTGTACTTTTCATAATTAATTCAATATTAAAAATATATTTAAGAAAATATGAATCATGTTATTTAATTCTTTCATAACAGTTTACTTTTTTTCCTAAAAAAATATATAGTCAATTTTTGATAGATAATTGTTGATTGATTATCAACATCTTTAAATTAAAAATGTCTTTCTTTTTGTAGTCTAAAAGATTTTTGGAAATCTCTAAGGACAGTCAATAAATTATTCTTGACTCTTAATTATAATATTTTTTAAATTTCAAAATATAAATTCAAACTTTTTTTCTTTTAAATAAATGATTTTAAACTACTATCATTTTATATATATCTATCAGTTACTAAAATATCATTTACATAAATTATTTAAATTATTTGAAACAACTCACCACTTGCTTTTTATATAAATGTGCCAATGTGTTGATTTGTGGTTACTTGTATGTATAGATAAACAGCACCAATCATATACCATTTACCTCTTCAAGTTGAGTTTCTCTTGGTGAGCTTGGTTTTGGTGATTATCATTGAGATAGGTATAGTCCAGGCAATTGTCAGCACCAGGAAAGGCATAATCAGGTATGTTGGCATTCAATCAGTTCCCCTGTCTAGAATTTGGTATATTTCAGGTCAGCAACTATTTTTGTCCATGTTTGTACATGCTAATGATTGATTTGAGGTGACCTTAGCTTCAGTTGAATCAAAACTTCTCCATAGAATTATAGAGCAGCTTCTTCATTGCCTGCCTACATCTGATTCATGCTAGTTTTCTTAATAGCTATACTAACTATCTCTGCTAGTCAACTCTTTCCTGCCAGCTTTTATTGCTAACTAACTATAACAAACTAGCCAACTTTTTGGCCATCTCTTACAAAAACTATTAGCCAAACTGAAATAATATTTTTATTCAACTATTTTATGGTCTTGGATTGGGATGACAAAAACATAATATTAAAAACTATTTTCATTTTGTTAATGTTTTCAAATCTTTGCCTTTTAATTAAAGACTATTTTTGAAAGCAATTTTACGAAAGGTATGATCTTCATATTTTTACTTAGATAGAGAATTGTATTGTATACAAATAAATCATGCTTGTTTTTAAATTCAAAATCAGAATTCAATAAAAATGTTATTTAGATGTTTTTAAATGTTTAATTCATAATAAAATTCTATTTTAAATTCAGAATTATTTAACCCTTTATAGTTGTTATTATTCTCTGTGACATGTAGAAAAATATCTACAAAAAGGTATTCACACTAGAGGGTGTGGCACATGAAACTAAGAAGACTCTCACATCAGCTCAAGAAGAAGTTCAAAGTATTGTAAGAAAAATTTTAAAAGATTTCATTTCAATTATTCTAGGACCCAAGATTAAGTTACAATCTTGTAGCAGAGCATTTTCTAGTTTTTAATTTGATTATTAAGTGTCCAAAATTGATTAAGTGCTATGGAGAAGGTTTTATAACCTTCCCAAGATGGATGCTGACTGTCAAAGTCAGAATAAGCAAGCATTCAGTAGTATTAAACTTAATGACATATTGAAAAGTGATCAAGTAATTCCAGAAGTATTTAAACAATCTAAATCAATTAAAAATAGTTCAGAAAGATGTTTAGAGGTGAAAGAACTAAAGGAAGTTCAGAAAAAAAAAGAAATTTGAGGGAAATAAAAAAACTGTTTTAAAGAAAAATTCAAATGGTACCAAAAATATGGTAGATATTGGGCTAAAGATCAATGAAAACATTGAGATACTGCAAATTAAAGTTGATACAATGAAACATAAGCTAAATATTAATGATACTGCCAAGTTTTATGGATATCTATCAGGAAATAAAGTTGTGGGCAGGTCTGTCACAAAACTACTAAAATCTAAAACGATAATTAAAAATCGTGGGAATTTTGTCACAAGAGAGGGTGCTGTGCCCCAAATTCTTGATATAGAAGCAGAACTGGAATGAAACAAAGACGAATATCACCAAAGAGACTACATTGATCAATACAAGTATAAATACTGAAAGACAAACAAAACCTCAGGAAAAGTATACAAAGTAATTATCTAGATAAAACCATGACAATTAAAAGCCAAAGCTTGGAAAAAAAATAGGGAAAAAGTTACAGAAGCTCAGAAGTATCCAGATGAACCTGCTGGTGAGAGCAATAATGCAGAACTAACACTTCCAATGTTTGCAGAAAAGTTAAAAAAGAATACTTAGACTTCCAAATGGCAAGGTTTCAAAACCCCATATGCCAATGGCTTTCAAATGGTGCAGGGAGTTATGGGCCTTGAGACAAAGCTAGAGCTAGTTGTCAGAGGTCATGAAAACAATCTGAACAATGCAAAGTATGGAAAAACTAGTCATGCTGGCATCTCCCATGAGAATAAATTTGAGAATGGCTTAATACATCATAATGTTGAGTCAAGTATGAACAATTCTAATCAGGATAGAAATAATTTAATTCCAGAAGACTTTCAATTAGTCAATGATGAATTTAATAATAGAATTCCTCAGAAATTGTTTAATTCCTTTTTTAGCTTCCAGAATCAGTTTACTTTAACATTTAGCACAACCAATAAAAAATGTGAACTTTTCATATTTCCAATAAATGAGCTATTTCTCTTAATCAAGGACTTAAATATCATTGATTCAATAAGAAGGGTCTACTATCACCCTAACAAAAAATATGTCACACTAGAATTTGAGAACACTTTAGCCAAAGAAAGATTCAAAAGATCCCAAATGTTTCTAGATGGAAAATATTTAGTGAAAATTGACCTGGAAAGACCAAGATTGATAACAGGTATGGTGCGGAATTGTCATGTGGCATTTGGAAAAGATGAATTGCAGGGACTATTAGTACAGTTTGGCTCTATTGAATGGTTCACTTTCCTAATGGAAAGAAGAGCAGGGATTCAGCTGCCATCCAATAACACAATATTTACAATGAGGCTGACTAAAAGTATCAGTCCACTGGATATACCATCTATTTTTGAGCAGAATAAAAGCCCAATATACATAGTAATTCGAGGAATTCAACCACAGTGTTATGGATGTGGAGACACTGGCCATTTAATTAGGGCCTGTCCAAAAAGAATATGCACAGAATGTGGGGAAAGCTATAGTGGATTCTACAAATGTACAATAACATCAAGCAATCCTTCACTTATAAATCAACAATTAGAACTAAAATCACAAGAATCTCATTTAAAAGATAAAGTGAAAACAAATAAGCTACATTATAAGGAAAATCAAGGAACCTTGCACAGTAGATTTGAAGATGGGACAAATGCAGGTGAAGCTACAGATACAGCCAAAGAGATAAAGAAACAATCAGCACAGGCAGAACTGACCAACTCCAAATCAATATAATCTGAAGAATCTGAAGGCACATTAGAAAAAATAGGTCAATTAAAAGAAGCTAACATGTTCAGTGATTCAACTCAAATGGGTAAAATGACACAAGGTGCAAGTTTTAAGAGCAAAAATAAGAATGGCTCTGGCTCACAAACTGATGAGCATAGTGTTGTGGACTCAAACATCAAGCTGTGTGGTGAGCAAGAAAAGAAAACTGAGGGTCTCTCAAGGAGAACGAGAAAAAGGAAAAGAAGACAGAAGTTCACTCAACAGGAGTCAGCAGATGAGATGGAAACTGAATCAGAAGGTCAGATAGTCAATGACCCAGAGGTAATGGAACATGATATTTTAGCTCATCCCATGATCTTCAAATGTATTGTTGAATCTAAAGGGGCATGTCTTTTTTGGAAGGGGCATGTCTTTTTTGGAAGGGGCATGTATGTAGCAATAGTGAAGTAGGGCAGATAATTTCAGAAGAGGCAGATAATCCAGAGAAAAAAATCAATAACATAGAAGAGCAATGGAATGATGAGGCTTGTAATGACAGGTCTGGAAGCCAGCAAGGTGAAGTAGTGCAGGGTATCATAGAAAAGTCTGATAATCCAGTCGAAGAACTTGATAATGTAGAAGAGCAATGGAGTGATGAGGCTCATAGTGACAGTTCTGGAAGTGAGGAAGTAGATGGCTATCCAAAGGAAATGCAGCAACACATTAGTACTAGTCCTGTGTGTACTGATGAAACAGAAGAAATCATAACTCAGAACAGGAAAGCAATAGAAATTCAGAAACGGATTAAAGTATAAATTCCATAGATGTGGTTTATACAAAGACATGGCAACACAGATGAAGTTTTTTTGGCAATTCAAAGACTCTTATGAATCAGTGGAGAAGACTAGGGTTATTGACTGTAGTATGATCTAAATATTTCTTTTAAACAAATGTATTTACATCATGTAGTGGGTGATCAGTCATCTGCATTTTTTTCCTTAATAAAAAAAAGGTATTCACATATTTACCTTGCTATGATGTCATTACGCTCAACATTGTTTCAGCCGGTAAGCATCGTCAAAAGATTACATGAACATTGTCATGGCAACAAAGACACTGGCATGACTAATCTGAGAGATTTGATTTTTTGACCCATGAAATTTGATTTTTTTTTTCTAAAAGCAGATAACTTTTTTTTAAAAGAGTTTAAGTTTGTAAACATTTTATTGTATATGTGTGTGAGACTATCCTAGGAATCGAAATTTTTATACCAATGCATTTAAATAAAGAGTTTTTAACTGAGATTATTAATTTTAAAAAGTTGTAATATTTTTCTTTAAATCTATTGCATTATGTCTTCTCTCGCATGTATATGTAAGTGGTTACACACATATAATAATGTTCACACAACTTAATTTAATTATATCATTTTATTAATTTTAAATTTATAACTGCATATACATTATAAACATACAGACATTAATATATTAAAGGTGCACACATATCCGCACATACATGTAAATATATGCTATTACATATCAAAATAAATTTTTTTTATTACGTATGTAAAATGTGAGGGTTCAAACTAGTGGAAAAGATACTAACTACGATGAAACATAGGTGAAATGGGATGCTGGCTAAATAATACCATTTCAAGTGGAACTAAAAAAACATAATAAGTTTTAAATTTGTTGATGTTTTTTTAAAAAAAAGTGAAACCAAAATCTTGTGATCTTTGACATAACATCTCCACGTGATATGCGGACAAATTTTAGCGATTAACTTTGTCCACAAATCACTAGGTGACATTATCGTAAAAATTGAAAGATTAAATTAGTACACCTTCAGGGTAATGATGTCATAGCAAAGTAAATACATGACTACCTACAAAAATTTGTGTTTATTTCTTTTCCTTTCAACATGAATTTGTGCGCACACACTATTATTGTGTGTCATATAACAGAAATGTTACTATATATATATATATATTGAAACAGTCAGATATGTCTATCCTTCTGTTTCACCTACTATATACTATAGTAGTATTTATTTATGTATACCTATACCCAAATCTTCTTATATTATGCTAATATTAAACCTAATTATACTAGTTATATGTGTGTGTATATTTTAGCATACAGTATAGAAAACGTATGTATATATGTAAAAATCAGTAAATACGCACATATATATTTCTAGTAGTTAAATAACTGGAAACATGCTATGTAGTACGTGTGACAAGAAACTACATATATGTAGGAAAGAAATAATGTTATAGGATTAAAACATTAGAAAATTTATTCATTTAGAATATTTATTCTAAAATTAATATTTGAAATTATAATATTTCTGCATATATCGTTAAATTATATAATTGTGTTACATATATAATAAAATGTTTTTCCATCTTTAGATTTGTTTTTTAAAAAAAAGATGATTTAATAAAATTAATCCTTCTTGCTGTATTCTGACCTACTTAAAATTTTAAAAGTAAAAATAGATTTTAAAACCAAGTATGAATAAATTAACCTGGTCAAGCTCGGGAAACCCACCTGTAAAAAAAAATTGATAACAGCAGGTATCCCAGATTTCCAAGAATACAGTGAGGTAATTAGAAAAACAGATCTGAAACTACTAAGGGGAGAGGGAGGAGCTAGTGTATAAGCTTACTTCAGCCATCTTTGAGCAGTCAATTCATTCCAGACACATTATAGATTTTGAATTTTAAGTATTTTGTAAAAATGATGATGATGACAGGGTAGAGGGCAATTCCCTTGCTTTCTCAACCCCAATGATAGTCTACAGGATGTGGAGTAAGATGTATTAAAGGCCAATGCCACTTAAAGAAAACACCCAAGATGAAGCCAACTTGTCACAGCAGAGAAAAGTATAGCAGTAACCGATCTCCATCAATCTAAAGTTAACTTTTAAACTAAACTTCATAAATCCTAAAAGCTAGCTAAATTTATTAATTAATGGCCAATAATTTTATGTATTCTAAACTTCTAAATTAAAATGGAAGCATTTACTTCTTTCATTTAAAAAATAACCCTTGCCTGATTTATTCTGATTTATTTTGATTTTCTTTCATTTATCTTAATTTATTCTAATTGATTTGATTGATTCTACTTGATTTATATTAAATGATAATTATGTTTCCAAATTATTTTATATATTTTAATCTAATAAGATTTGCTTGTATTAATAATTCTCATAAATGAATTAAATTTATATTAAACTGAATCAATCGAAGTTAGATTCTTTTATTTCATTACCTTTTAAACTAAGCAAATAAAGCCAAATCTCAGATTTCACTTATGTGAAATCTTATTTCTAAATTTATGTTTCTTTTAATTAAATCTATACCAGTTTTAACTTCTTTTATTTATGTATATGTTTATGCTATGTTGTTCAGAACAGTTTTATTCAGAGTTAAATGATTGATGAGAAGCAATTAGATATTCTCACACGTATATAAGTTAGCATTTATTAATGCACAAACAAAATGGATAAAATAAATCTTATTTAAGAGATATAATTATAAGCTTATAAATGCTTTAAGATAGATTTACTTTAAATGTAATATTTAATTGATATTTAGCTGAAGTGATAAAATAGGGCATAAAGCTAGAATTTAGTATTATAATTTCCCAAAATATGCTGTAATCCTGCCTAGAATTATATAAATGCCTATATAGAGAGCTTTGCAAATTAGATTCATAAGCTTTCCTTAATAGCATAGTTATAGATGCTAGATTATGAACTGATTTATGGTAGTTTCATGGAAGGAAACTATTGTTTTGCATTGTAATGTTATATAATGATGTAGTCAGTGGCATGAATGTGTCCTTAGGAAATGCATCAGTGTATATACTTGTTGCTGTATATAATATTCCAATGGGCGTAGGTTTTAAGGGCCACCCCATTACTCTTAGTTCAGACAACTATATCTTCTTCAGATGGGCATAGGTTTTAAGGGCCACCCCATTCTTCATATTTAGGACTGGAGCTTGAGAATCCAGAATATTAAATTAGTTGTTCAATCACCTGGACTAAAGGTCTCTTTTTCACAGCAATGGGTATGATAAAAGGGAACTGGTACTCAGTACGAATCCCATGAGCAAGAGCACATTTGAGATGCACAGACTCAGATTATGTATTTTCTATATGCCTTGGTATCTGAAGTCTGACTGTCAATCATCATTTCATCTCACCATATAATAATGTATATTTCAGCATTGATCTGAAACAGAATCTAATTTTATAGGCATATAAGTTATATAGAGAATATGTTAAATAATAAGTATTCAATAAAATATTCTGTATAAATGATAATAATCACTTCTGCTAGCTAAAGCAAATCTAAATCCAAATATCTAGATAAACTAGGCATAGATTATCATGAGCAAATTAAATCAATTTGTAACATAATGATAAGTCTCATGAAATTGTAACTTGATAAATTACAAACCTTCTTCACCTGCGAGTGATACATATATATAGCAAGTAAAGTAATTTAAACAATTTGTAAACAGAAAACTAAAATCACCTGCGAGTGATTAGAAACGCTATATGTATATATATATGTAAATGAACAAACTGCTTGTATCCACAAAATCATCACCTGTGTGTGAACTAAAATTCAAATATTGTTAAATTTTAATCCCTGAAATCTTCACTTGTGAGTGAGACAATTCATGTAATCATTGTATCTTTATTATTTCATTTATTAGTTTTACCATTTATATTTGGCTTTCATTAAATTAATTTAAATTTTAACTTCTGCTTAGAGTCTCAATTTTGCTCATTATTAATTAGTTAACTATTAGTTATTAAGAATCATAATCCATATTTAATAATTATGGTCACACTACACACACACACATATATATATATATATATGGCTATACTGTTAAACATGTCCATTGCCTATAGTTTCATGTTTTACCGATGTGCTACTGCCGGCACACGATTAAAGAAAATACTGCTGTGGCCTCATATATGTCATCAGCAAGGTAGTAAATCTTTGAGCGTTGGTAAAGGAACTGAGGTGAGATTGGACACAGGGTTTCAACAACTTCATTTCAATCAGCCTTGGGGTGATTTCCTAAAACTCTGGATTTTGTTGTGCCCATTATAATATGTATAACCATTAGAAACTAGTTAACACTTAGACAATCACAATATAGATAACAACTTCAAACTATTGTCAAGGCAATCTTCTTTTAACACTAAAGGAGGTTGCCTTGATAATAGTTTGAAGTTGTTGATTTTTATCTAAATTGGGATTGTCTCAGTGTTGACTGGTTTTTAATGTTACTTATAAACTCATTTAGCCTTGACAATTATTACATTTATTATTTATAAATGTATAATGAATAGATAATAACCATTAAATAAAGATCAACTTTTTGTGTTATTAAGAAATTATCAATTACTATTAATTAACAATTCCTGAGGCTAAGCAAGTTTTTCTCATAAACCTATAAATAGCTCTTTTGGCAAAAAGGTCCAAAGATGCTCAATAAAAGAGTTATTATAGGTTTATGAAAAAACTTGTTTAGCCTCAGGAATTGTTAATTAGTAGTAACTGATAATTTCTTAGTAACATCAAAAGTTGAAGTTTATCTCTATTAATGGATATTATCTTCTCATTTCTATTTATTGTTATATTAAACATTTCATTCAATATATCTATATATTGTAACAGACTGGATATTGCATAGACCAGTGGTCTTTAACCACCAGGCTGCAGACTGGCACCGGGCCCAGAAGTTTTTTGCTGGTCCGTGCTAGACTGGCAAAAAGTTTGTAATAACAAAATAATAAGATTTTAAAGTTTTAATTAATATAAACAATTTTTATTTATTTTTTCATTGCACTTTTGCCTGATTAAAAAAAAAAAAACAGAACAAAAACAAAATCTAATCAATCATACATAAATTAATTTGTTTTTCTAGTTATCACAGATGTTTATGGGGGGGGGGGATAAAATTAAATTTTTTATTACTTTTCTAAAAAAATTCAAAATTAAAAAAAAAAAAGTTTTTTATTATACAAATTCCATATATATATAACTTCATCTAAGGCTAAGCTTTTTACATCTTTAAGAAAATTTATTTATAGACTTCCGCCAGTCCGCGAAACCGTATCCTTATTTTTACCGGCCCGCAGGTATGAAAAGGTTGAAGACCACTGGCATAGACTTTAAACACACTTCACTTGGGCAATCAAATATAAATGACTTACACCAAAGAATTTAATCAGACTCATTAGGACAATAAAATGTGACAAATTATATATATATTAATCTCTCAATCTAAGTAGAAATGTAAAGAATCAGGCAACAGCACCTAAATCATAGATGATCAATCTAAATTCTTTTTGCTGATCAATAGCCAACACATTGAGTAAGCCAAATTGCAACCTCATATTCTGACTTTGTTTTGAAGAGACTCAGAAGTTAAAGGTGCTAAAATGAAATTCGGAATGAGAGAAATGAAAATGCACTTCCAGTTGCATTTGTACGTACAGAAAATGCATTTGCATATGGTTGAGCCATTATAAGACCCTAACCCACACGAATGCACTCACTCCAGAGTTTCCAAACAAAATAATATTGACTATTAAACTTTTAAAATATAATATATATATATATTATATTTCAACAATCACTTGTTTATTATTAAATAATTTCATACTCATATAATTCTGTTTTATCTATTCATTGACTATGTATGTAATCTTAGAGTTTCTATTAATAAATATCCATTAAGTCTTATCGTAATAATTATCGCAAGCATTTTCTTTAATAAACATTTACTATTATCAAGATGAATATGGGTATCAGGGATTTTTAGTATGCATTTTACTTTTAACTTACTGGATTCAAATAACAAATACAATAAAAATATTTAAGTAATCTTAAATGAATCAGCAGTGTGACATCTTGACGTAAACTTAAATGAATATCAAAATGATGATTAAAGAATAATACTGTATAATAAAACAAAAATAACAAAATTGTTTATTTCATGTAAATAACAAAACAATATAATAATAAAATATAAATCATCACTATATGACAGCATATATTAAAGATAAATATTTATAATATGAATTATTTTCATAAGACAACAAATATTAAACTGAATGTATTAAAATATAAATTATCTCCATATACCTCTTTTGAAGGTATATGTGGTATATTGATTATATCTACATTTGATGTAAAAACTTTTGATATGTGTAGCAACACAATATATATGTTGTAGGAGATGGATTGCAATGTGTCATCCACTTTTACTTTGAACATATAATAGAAATAAGTATCTCAAAACTATACATTTAATACTTTCACATTTATCACTTGAGTTTGAATTCATATTTTATTATTGTAATGTTTATTTTACAAACACCTATGCAATTGAGTATTTTAATGCTTCTTCATCATGCTAGTGAAACTGCTTGCTATATAACTTATATCACAACAGCAAATCTCAACCTGCAACTTTAAATTAATTCTAGCATATATTTTAACACCTAGTATTTGGTGAACCAAATATAAATAACCTTTATCCTGAAAAATGTACTACTTTTCTAGATAGTTTTATTCAACCATGGATCGAAAAATAAACTTTAAATGAAAAAATCACAAATGGTGAAATATAACTTAATATTTATATTTTAAATAAATTTTAAATAATGGTTTAAAAATGCAATCTCTCTCTACCAACAAAGATTTAATATGTATCCATTCTCACTTATCTGTCACACTATACCTAGATTTCCAATGGAGCTTTATAGTCAGATTTGGTAAATTTACTACTCTAATAATTTATTAACTTATCAATTACAACATAAATAACTAATACATTGTTCATATAAAGTTTACATGGCTCTCAAATGTTATTTATCAATAATAGAAATTGCAAATGATAGCACATTTAACAATGTGTAGGACTGTTATTCATGTTTACTGAAGATTAAAATCATCACAATCAAATTAATTCATTTTGGAAAATATTCATCTTAAAAATTAAATGTACATTTTGAATTTCTTTAATCTCTTTAATTCTTTTGATAGTCATACATATAACACATAAAATTTTCAAGTAACTCTTGGTCAAAACAAGTACTTCAATCACTATACTGCTTTTAATTCTTATGCTGTTTTAAAGAAAATTATTCCAATCATTTTTATTCAATGACAAATCATTATTTATTCCTTTATATATGAGGCTCTTCCATAATCCTTCTCCAAGTACTTCTTTTACTCGATAAGATTCTGGGATAATAACTCAAAATTTTACTGGAATATATTAAAAGCATATTCCTTTGAAATTGGTGAAACACAATTTAGCCATTTAATCCTTTAAACAAATGTAGTCAGATATTCTAGAATTTCAATATTGCAAATTTCAAATTTTCTTAACTGAAAATTAAAAAAAAAGTGTTGTTTTTCTTTTTATATTTTACTTTAAAATATATTCATTGCTTCTATTAAAATATTTTCTATCCAGTCATCCTTGGGTAGGTAGATACAAAAATGGCGATTTTGGATAAAAACATAACTTAATTTGCTCTACACTGAAAATTTTATAGGTTGAGTTTTCATTTTAATTTGTTGTTATTTATATGTTTTCTCCTATGATGTCAAAATTTTCCACAATGCATGTCTCCTTATAGTTGATTTCTAGGGCGTCTCCATAGTACTATAAATAATCAGATGAGATCCTATAGTTTTTTCTCTCAATGGGTGGAGATGTGTATTTATTTTGTAATATAAAACAACAAAATAATAATAATAATAAAATGTTTAATATCATTTTGTTATAAACAAATAAATATAAATGTTAAACCATCAAACATCACATGATCACCATCTCTATATTAGCACATAATTTGTTGTAAACAAAGGCAAAACTCCCCATACAGTAGTGCCACCCTGTGCCAAACAGAGTAATCAATGGATGCCAGAAGGCTTGTGCATAAAATCCCTATCTAGTGCCTACTCATCCAATATCCCCAGACTAGTTTTTGGCTTGTGGCCATCATCAGTGAGGAGCCTTGGATCTGAGAGCACTGCACCTAGATCTTAGGATCTAATGCAACCCTCCAGCAGCCACCTTTTAACTCTATTTTACTACAAAACTATGAGAATGAAATTGAAAACATTGTTAATATCTTCAATCTAAGCTCAATAGCTTATATAGTCATATGGGTCTGAACTCAATTCAGCACCCATACATTTTGGTGTCTTTGGCTCTTAAACGATTATAGCCACCACTATCCTATTAGGCAGGATTGGTGTTAAACCATCAAACATCACATGATCACCATCTCTATACTAGCACATAATTTGTTGTAAACAAAGGCAAAACTCCCCATACAGTAGTGCAATCCTGCCTAATAGGATAGTGGTGGCTATGGTTGTTTAAGAGCCAAAGACACCAAAATGTATGGGTGCTGAATTGAGTTCAGACCCATATGACTATATAAGCTATTGAGTTTAGATTGAAGATATTAACAATGTTTTCAATTTCATTCTCATAGTTTTGTAGTAAAGTAGAGTTAAAAGGTGGCTGCTGGAGGGTTGCATTAGATCCTAAGATCTAGGTGCAGTGCTCTCAGATCCAAGGCTCCTCACTGATGATGGCCACAAGCCAGAAACTAGTCTGGGAATATTGGATGAGTAGGCACTAGATAGAGATTTTATGCACAAGCCTTCTGGCATCCATTGATTACTCTGTTTGGCACAGGGTGGCACTACTGCATGGGGAGTTTTGCCTTTGTTTACAACAAATTATGTGCTAGTATAGAGTTGGTGATCATGTGATGTTTGATGGTTTAACCCCAATCCTGCCTAATAGGATAGTAGTGGCTATGGTTGTTTAAGAGCCAAAGACACCAAAATGTATGGGTGCTGAATTGAGTTCAGACCCATATGACTATATAAGCTATTGAGCTTAGATTGAAGATATTAACAATGTTTTCAATTTCATTCTCATAGTTTTGTAGTAAAGCGGAGTTAAAAGGTGGCTGCTGGAGGGTTGCATTAGATCCTAAGATCTAGGTGCAGTGCTCTCAGATCCAAGGCTCCTCACTGATGATGGCTACAAGCCAGAAACTAGTCTGGGGATATTGGATGAGTAGGCACTAGATAGGGATTTTATGCACAAGCCTTCTGGCATCCATTGATTACTCTGTTTGGCACAGGGTGGCACTACTGTATGGGGAGTTTTGCCTTTGTTTAAATGTAAATGTATTTATCCATTTATTAACAAATCTTAGTAGAGCAATAAATATTTGTCAATATACATTTTCAGATCAATTAAATTTTATTAATATTTTAACATCAATAATTTCATTAGGTTTATATTCGGTTATTTTAGAAACATTTATTAAATCTAAACATTTAATTATCTAAGATTTCAGCACTTGTTTTGTTAATCTTTCTAGCACATTTTTCTAATTTTGTGAATATTATTTACGCATGCGCCTGCACATTTACACATAAAAGTGCATATTTCTAATTACTAGCACTTACGCTGATTTAATCGACAATTTATTCATTTTGAATTTGTTGTAAATATTCCAATTTAGTATAGTTTGATTGCTTGTGATCCCACTGACTGTTTATTCACAAACATTATTCGACATGTATCTGGATTTATAGCCATCGCTAAAACAATTCCAACAATTCATTAATTGTTTGTTAAAATGTTATAAAGAAATGCAATATTTAATATAGTGAAAATATTCAAAAATTAATATTTGAAGACTAAAAAAAAAAATAATAATCATCCCACTGCACATTGTCCTTATGGAAATTTATCCTTGGTTTTGCACCTATCACTTGATCTTCCTATTTATTGTGAAATATATACCAAGAAAATTTTTTAACAATTCATAACTTTGTAGACTATGATAGCATTGGTACAAAAATATAATGCTGCAATATATATATATATTTAAATGCAAGTATATTGTCTACAGTGAACTTAATGTAATTAGAAAGAATTTCCATATGGATGACTGAAGAGTTGGAGGGTGGAAAAGATTGAAGCCTGTCTATTAAAGTTTGGAGATTTTCTTCTTTAATATAAATTGAGCACTGAATATATATGTGCTTAGGAGATGATATGAACCAACTGACAAGTGCTGGTTCAGCACAAAATATGTAGATTAGAGATTATTTATCTTTTTCACATGTATGAGGTCATATGTATTGATTGTATAAGATGGAGTGGATAGCTATAAGGAGCTTAAAAGTCAGAGTTCAAATCGTAATTACATTAAGTTCAATATAGACACTATACTTGTATTTTAATATTGCATATTCAGCCTGCATTCTGCCCATCCTTCTTCTATGTATTTAAATGGACATATTAGGTTCCTATATATGAGGGGTCAGAGTGACAAATACATCATGGATATAACAATAAGAATGGCATCAACAAGGGCTTTGAGCATTCCATCATCAGATTTTCATGATATGGATGGTTGAAGAGTTGAAGTGTGGAGAAGATTGAAGCCTGACCATTAAAGTTAGAAGATTTGCTATCTTAATGTAAACTGAGCATTGATTATATATATATATGCAAGGAAGATGATAATCTGACCCAATTGATGAGCATTTTTTTTAGCATAAAATATGTATATTGGAGATCATTTATCTTTTTCATGTATCAGTTGTATAAGATGGAGTAGGCAGCTGTAGAGAACTTAAAAGTTTCTGAGTTCAAATTTCTTCTAATCTATATATATACTTTTGAATAACAGATTAATTAAATTCCTTACTACAATTCTTCTAGTGTTTAACCTATGGGTCACTTGATGATGAAAGATTTATATATAACATGACAAATCAAAACCTCTTTTTTTATCTTTTTGATATGTTATTACTCATAATTCTAGCTCTTCTATAATTAATCTACCTTTATATAACTAGTTTTAGAAATCACACATATGCTACATTTTTCTCTCATTTTACAATATTTTATATCTATTTTAAAATGTTGCAAAGAATAATGAAGAAAGACACTTTAATAAAACTAATGATTTAGTAAAATCAAAAAAGGAAAAAAAAATTAATTACAAGTGCATTTTTTAAAAAGCTAAATTCCCTCCCAAAGAAATAATAAGCATTTTCTTTTTACTTAGACAATAAAAATGTATATACAATTAAATCAAACAAATGCACAAAAAGAAAAATATTACTCTCAGATAAAATATAAATATTGACAATTACTTCATTTGATTACGAAGAAAGGTAGAAAAAAGCATAATGTCACATTTTTATATTGAGCACAATTACACAAAATACTTTAAAATATATGTAATTTTATATTTCTATTTGCTCTGAATTTTAAGTTATGTGCACACTTAATTCTTGACTGTTTTTTTTTTTTACTTTAACAGATCAAATATGGTTTATTATATGCTGTCTTTGTATACGATTCACCAATCAGCTCTTATGGTTTCCTAATTATTGTATTATGTTATTAAAAAAAGCTTTCCGTTTTCTGGAATCTGATATTGGTTTATACCTTTCCAACTTCAACTTTTATATACATATACAGTTAATAAGTCTGTCTGCAGATCTGATAGTCTGGAAGAGCATTGAATATGAGAGTTAATTTTTTTAACAATCTTTCATTCTCTTCCATTTTCTTTTAGCATGTTATTTACAAAACTTTTCATCTTAGGCAGGCTGAAATATTCATTTCAAAATAGGCTTTTATTTTTTATTTATTAACTGCAGAAATTAGTACTTTAAAACTTGCTCTACTGATTGAGTTTCATTGCTGCCATCTTCGTTTGCTTGGTAGCAGCTGCCGTAATTTTAGGTAAATGTTGGTTATTAGATATATTTTGAGCTGTATTTTGTTGTTATCTAATATTTGAGAACTATTATTTGATTGATTTTGATCTAAAGTAGGGTTCAGTGGTGTTTTAGATGTTTTTCTAGTTTGTTGCAGGTCTGTAAAATCATTTTGTGTATCATTATTTGACAATAGGTTTTACTTGGCTGAAAAAACAGCTTGGCTTAACAAAACTTGATGACAGCTCCCAGTCAGATTCTGACCTAGCCTTCCAATGCTACAAACATACTTAAAACATAATTTACAGATGCCTGAAACATTACAAGGTGATATTTCCTCCAAAAACAAAAATGAAATAAGGATAAAGCCTTTGTAACAGCAGACACAAATTTCATCACTTTCGTTTCTGAAAAATCAAAGTGCTCACTAGAGGTGCTAAACAGAAGCATTGGCAAAACCGTAAATATTAGTGAAAAATATTAAAAACCTATCTGTCGTATCTAACTCTGACCTAAATAACATAATACATAATGGTAAAAACATACAAAATCAAACACATCCAGATACAAATCCCCTGGATAAACCAATTTATGCAAATATAGCAACAATTGGCTCAAAACAACAGTTTAAAGCAAGTCAAAAATCTCTCGGCAATATCTTAACACTAAACCATAAATCTTCTTACGAAACAAATCTCTCAAACATAGACATGCCAAACTCAATGATTATTGACCTAATCAAACAAACCACAGATCCTCCAAATAATATATACCCTAGTCCAATCATAGACTCATTCACAACATAAAGCTATAGTGATGATCAATATCAAAGTCTCATTTACAGATTCAACCAAATGATTCCAATAAACCTACTTAAATCACTATCTAATTATAATAGTGACAGGAGTCTTATAACTATTACTGATGCAAATTGTTCACTGTTGAAATTCCTGATTGAGTCTTTGTGTTTGATTATTAAAGGCAATAGCATTGGAGAAGGAATCCATAGGATACTCATTCATCCTAATGACCACTATATTGCAGTTGAATTCACTAACTGGGCTAACAGAAATAATTTCAAAAGCACATATAAAACCCTCAATGGTCACTTCATTTGCTACATTAATCTTAATATAACAACCACACTATCTGGTCAGATTAAAAACTGTATAATAGGATTTGAAGAGGCACAGTTCCAAGACATCCTTTCTCCCTTTGGAAAGATTAACAAATTTAAATACTTGCCAGAGTAGAGGGCAGGCCTCCAAATCCTATCTAATATATTTAGATCTACATCTCAAACAAGGGATTAACCCACCTGACATCCCTACAGTGGTTAAAAATAAAGGTTTGCCTATAATCATGTCCTTCCTTGGATTAGACTTTGGTGTTTCTACTGTGGCCAAAGAACTCACTTAATCAAAGATTGCATGGCAAGAGTTTTCAGTCTATGTGGTAAAAAAAGAACAGATTCCACAAATGCAGTGACAAACACTCTACCTTGCCAGGTGACCCTATGGGCCACAGTAATCAAATCACATTAGACCCTTCCCTTACTCAATGTTTCAACATAAATACTGATCAGTTTCAAATCATTGAAAAAAACTACAAGAAAGGCGGAACATCAACTTTTTCAACAGAATATGCCAAACCCAAAGTCTTTGCTAAATAAATCACAACATCAAAAAGATAAGTAAACAGTAAGATCAGACAACAGAAGACAAAACCACAACAATCAACAAATGCTTCAGAAAAGCAGTTCACAACAACAAGTAAATCTAATTATAACAAACTTAAAGACAAAACTACTGAAATAGTTCACCATCATCATGATCACCTTCTCCAGACACAATCAACTCCAACAAAAATTCTTAGTACCAAGCTTTCAACTCCAAAAAATTACTTACACAATCCTTACAACAAAGCATTAGATCATCAAACTTCTAATATGATAGACAATGTCTGTTATTCAGACTCTGAGACTGACATGTATTATAACAACTCATCCATCTTTAATAAAAAAAAAGGAAAATCTTCTGGAATAGAAAAAATTAGCTCAGAAGAAGAAGATAAAAGAAAACATATTAATTGAAGCCAAAAGCACAAAGCCCCATCAAGCAACAAAATCCCATGACTTAAATCAAATAACATAAAAGAAGTGGAAAACAGGATCAACAAGAATTATTACAACACAAGTAGACTTCAGAGAAGACCAACCAAATGAATTAACTCAATTCTTCCCACCTTTAGCCTCTGATGACTCTCAGGTCTATTGGGTAAACATAAAATCCAATACAACACAATAAACAGATGACATGCTAGTGGTTAATAGCAGCACATCAAACACTAACATCTAGTATTAAATGTCAGATAGTTGGACTGAATGTGAGAGGCCTTAATTCTGTTATGTGAATCCATACTATCAAGCATTGGTTTAATTCTATCTCGCACCACATTCTGTTCATGGGAGAGACTAAGTTTCATTTGAATTCTCACAATAATATTTTGACAGAACTGAATTAACTTGGTTTCACTCATTTAACAATCACACAGCAACTGGAGGGTTTGGCATCCTAATAAACAATAAGCTACACCCCCCCTAACAAATTTAAATTACTATATATTGATAATATCATTTCAATTAATCTAACATATGGTAACAGCACAATTAATGCATTTTACATCTATACTTCAAACAATCCAGCTACCTATCTGCGTATTATCAATACAATCAATATGATCACAGCTAACAATAGCTGTCCATCCATTGTCATTGGAGACTTCAGTATTACCTATGAAGCCTTCACTGACAAATACCTTTACCTCCCCAACAGAGGCTTCATCAGTGGGAAAGGTTTTTTCCCCTAAGAGCCTATTCCTGTTACACTAAAAGCCACCAGTCTCTGATAGACCTGATGTTTTATACTGCCAAGCTTCATTATGGTATGGAAGCAATTCTTCAACCTTGTGGCCTTCTCTGACCATCATGCCATAGTTGCAAGTCTGGAGATAGACAACCGCAATATGGCCAAACTCAATTGGTCTATCAGAATGATCACAAGAACTATTGCGACTGAGGCCATACAAGATTAACATCCTATCTAAACCTCCAGAGGAAACATAAACACTAATAGCTCATCACACTTGAAGAACAAAAGGGCCTACTATCCTCGTCAATGAACTAGATCTTATCAACAGTAAAATAAAACAGTTCTCCCTTGAGCGTAGTTCCATTGAGAGCCTTCTTGCTCTTAAGTGCCAATATAAGGCAAAACAGTCAGCCATTGCCAAATACATTTCAATAAAAAGGGCAGGGATATATATTGCAGCCCAACACTGCTGGACTAGGGGATACCTTAGGTGGGCTCTGGGAGCAAAAAGAAAACAGAAGACCCCAACCATGCTTAACGTCAATGGCTCTAAGGTTTCAGGAAAGCTTATGATAGAGCTTATTGGAGTGCATTATAGAAAACAACTGCAAACAAATCTGGCTGATCATCATGAATGGGAGAAGTAGCCTACCCCAGAAGGTCACAGCATCACAGAAGTCGATCTCAGGGATAGGCTGTTCTCTTCCTGATAATGACACCCTGGTATGCATGCTATCGCAATCTTGCTGGCCCAACTCAGCAACTTCGTCAACCCCATCATGATGAACATGATCAACTATCTAGCAAAGAAAAAAGATATCCAGAATCCCTATCCTATTGCCTTGGTGCCTTTTATCAAAAAGAATTGAGACCTAACTGACATTAGAAATATCAGATCTATTTCTATGTCCCCAATTCTTATTAAAATTATTGAAAGTGTTATCAAAGATAAAATTCCAAGAAAAAATTCTAGATCAGATAACCCATTCCCAATATGCTAAGAAAGGCTCTTCAGCACTGACAGCAATTGGAGAGGTCAAAATCTTGTTTGATCACATCAGAACAAATAGACTCTCAAAACCAATTGCTGTCCAATTAGATACTTCTGAAGCCTTTGACATAGTCAACATACATATACTTCTAAATTTATTAAAAGCTCTGAATATCTCAACCGAAATAATCCAGATATTAGATAACTTTCTGTACAATGTATATATATTATAATGGGACGATCCTTTTCAGGACTCGAGGAAGTTGCATCTAACTATAGTTGGACTTAGGGTCTTCTTATAGAATGCTGGATGAAATGATGTATAATATAATCCAATCCTCTATTAAAATTCTTGTTACTCTCAGAATTCGAGCTCAGGGCAGAAATCGCAATTGGCTCTCTTCAGGCATTTTTAAAAATATTCCATAATAATGATATGCTATATATAACTTATTTATAAATATTAAATCACTAAGTTGATTTAATATATGTACGTATGTATATTTATCATTGTTGGTTTTATAAAATAACTAAATAAAATAAACAAACGAGACCTGTTTAATTTTAAAATCAAGTTTAACACATTGTAATCAGTAATAGAAACAAAAATATCATGTAAATAATAGAAAATATTAAAATTTATAACTATAATTTGTGCTTATATATAATACAATAATAAACTATTTAAAATCCAGAAAACTATAATGTAATTATTTACATACATATATATATATTGTGCCATTACAATTTAGTCATTAGATAAATTTGTAGTAATGTGCATGAAAGAAAATGTGGAACAAAAAATCATCATCACATTTTTATATAGTAAAGGAAGCTGTAGGGCACCCAAGTTTAAACCCTACAAGATCCAGTTCTAAAAGCTTAAGACAGAGAGTGGGGCAACAGTTATATTTTTTATTTTTTTTGTTTGTGTGTTGATAAAAACTCAAAAATAGTAGTACACGCATTTAATAGTTAATTATTCAATATTTAATTTTTTTTTTGTTAAAAAATAAAGTTATAACGCATATGTATAGGCAGTGTATGTTATAAAAGCGATTTAGTTAGTCACTTTTAAATTACACATATTAACTTTCTTTAAAACTAACCTACACTTGCTAAATTTTAATATCTTATTCTATACTTCTATTTTTGCTTTTCTACAATTGTAATTTGGATTTAAAAGCTAAGGATTTAATTTTAAATATTTGGGTTGTAATTACTAGGCTAGCAATTGGATTATTTAATGTCAGTTTATACATAATTTGAATGATGGAGTGTCTGTGTCACATTACATAAATAAAACTACATTTTTATTTATTAAATATTGAGAGAAAAAGAAGAAAATCTGTTATATTTTTTTTTCTTACTCAACAATTTTTTTGTATTATAAGGGTTGTTTTTCTGTTGAAAAACTTAGAGACAATGTGAGAAGTCTAATTTTAAAAATGTCTCATCTTAAGATCAAAAGAAAGAAGCTCAAAATTTAGGTGTTACATATGTGAAGAAAAGGGATTAAGTCTATTTTTTTCCTTCAAAACAAAAGTTTGTCTAAAAATCAGGATAGTGAGATTTTTAGTACTATCCAGCTAAAAAATGATTTGGTTGAAAATAAGTTATAAATCTAATTAAAAGAGGTAGCCAAAAATAGAAAAAAATTGGATATAAACGCAGTCTGGAAAATCAGTTGAGCTAATATATTATAGAGACTTAAAAATATTGAAACTAAGGAGTCAAACATTTTTAATTCAGCAGATATCAATTCTAAAAATCATTTTTAATATAAAGTTTTTTTTTTGGGAAGATGAAAAACAGCATGGCCGGTTAAAATAAAGATATATTTTATCTGGGGAAATTCTGAGTCATCATCAACTAGCACATCATATAGGAAAGAAAAGATGTCTTGTCTGAAAAATAATATTCTACATCTTTCAATTGACTGAGAGAAATAAGATGTTTTTAAATAGAAAGAAGAAAGCATTCACCTGCATTTAAAAGCTGAAGAAAATGAATAATCTACAGATAAATGTTAAATCATTGAGTTCAATTAAACCCAGTAACTGAGTTTAAACCCAAGAAAAATTATAAATGTGAAAACAACTGCTGTACTTCATCCACTAAAAGAATCATGCTTGAGAGGAAGAGTTAATATAATGATTTCCAAATTGTTCACTAAAGCAAATAACCTCAATAGGATCATCATCATCAAATAAAAAGAGTTAATATAATGATTTCCAAATTGTCCACTAAAGCAAATAACCTCAATAGGATCATCATCAAATAAGAAGAGTTAATATAATGATTTCCAAATTGTCCACTAAAGCAAATAACCTCAATAGGATCATCATCATCAAATAATTATACACCTCAAGAAAGAAATTGTTCCAAAGAAAAACGGAAATGGTAGATGCAAAAATATAGACATTAAACAAGATAAATTTGACTCATTGGAAGTCGCTACAAAAAATCGAACTGGTAGTATAAATTTTTTTTATATATATATTCTTTATAATATCAGAGATTTAGTAAAATTTTAGCAACAGAATGGTATATTTTTGTTTAAAGAACTTTTAAAACAACCAAGATCAATTGAAAACAAGAATTTCTTAATAATGATAAACATAAGCTTCATTAATGATTTTATATGTACTAAAATTATGATTGTCTATTAACCTAAAGTTATGAAATGTTATTAATATGTAAAATATTTTTTTTTGTATTATTGTTTTGGTTTTTAAATAATATTGGGTTATTATGGAGATAAAACACGCACATACTCAGCAATATATTAACTTGTTACATGTGTGGTTGGGTGTGTGTGAGAATGATTGACATATAACATTGGAAATATTAGATTATTTTGTTTTAGGAAAATATAGCATTTCAGCGCTTAGGAGGGAGGGGGAGAAAAGATACTTTAAAACTTGTTTCTAAAAAACTTGCTCTTGCCAATTCTACTAACATTTATTCTTAATCATTCTACTTTACATGTTAGATTATAAAAGTATGTGTGCGAAAGAGAAAGGAAAAAAAAAGAGTGAATATTTTTTTTTTATGAAATATTTTCTTGTGAATCCAAAACTTTAGCAAACTTAGTATCCAAATTTATGTATATATTTTTGATGGGAAAGGGGGAAGAATTCAAAATTAACATTATGATTGCCAGATAATCAATTATTGTTCTCATTATTATTTCATATAAAATTTTGGTTTTATCTATAAATTATTTGTAGATTTTCATAATAAATTAATAAATGTTAAATTGTTTTATTAAATGAGGCATATGTATTTTATTGATAATAGTCTTTATTCATTGTGATCATTCATCATCAGTGGTTGATATTGATTATTTAAGATTATATACTAAAATTAAGCAATAATTATGAATTTCTTTATAACAATTAGATTTTATGATTAGGCTTAGTCCTAAAGCTGTGGTTGAAACCATTATCATTATCATCATCATCACATTTTAATTAATGAGCTGTTTAAATGTTTAAAGGCCATAAAATATTGATTTCTTATTTTTTAGTGATTTCTTAGTATTATTATAACCACCATCCCATCATCTATTTCATGCAAGGATGAGTGAATTGCCACCCTAAATTAATAATATAACCTGAGCTAGTAAAATGTATAAAAAATATTGAAACATATTTGTTATGTTAAGATCTAAGAAATGATTTCTGTCTAATGAATTCCATTTTAGTTTAAAGATGTTTTATGTTACCTAGGTGTTTACTTAAATATTAGTGCATACAGTGCTATGGGTCTAAAATCAAAATCATACATTTTGTAAGAAATAAGGTACCAAAGGGATTCAAACCTGGTACATGTGAAAAAGTTATAAATATAACTTTGTCTAGGTCCAGCTAACCTAGTGGTGCCCAGATAGACCATATTCACTTGTTCACTTAGACATGCACTTGAGATCCAACCAAGAGATAAGAGTGAGTAAAAATCTACTGGGGGATATATTGAAAGAAATTTGATTGAATTACCAGTGTACTCACCCACTTGATTTCCATATACCTGAGTTATGATAGTTTGTTCTGAATAATTTGTTTGTAGTTTCTACTTGTTTATTGATGATACAATGCCTGCCTAACCAGAGTTTGAAATAGGCCAGACACCCTAAATGACTGGTCTATAGGCATTATTGTTTATAATTATTGATATTGTGATATCTTTGAAAATCTAATTATAGAAGTATGTTTCATTGAATCCAAAGATATTTTAAATATTATGATCTTATATACTATAGACTACTCAGGTATGGTAATACTTATATTTGAATCTAAATTCTTTTGAACACTTTTATTAAGTTACATATATATATATATATATATATATATATATATAAATCCAAAATCATGTGTACGATGAAAAATAATATTATACATCATAAATCTATGTATAGTGTCATTAAAATGATTCTGTGCATGTTATATGTTTGTACAAGATATTATCCATTCACACCAGAATAATAAAAAAATATATTCCTATATTAATTACATTAGTGATTTAAAAGAAATTACGATAGATGTCAAGTAATGTTCAATTTGGAAAATAATAAACTTACTTCCAAATTGAAATGATTTATTTTTTTTTACTTTAGTCAATCATCATTTTGATCAATACATATATAAGCATCAACACCTAGATTTTATTAAAATAAATAATAATAAAAGTGTTCAACTTATTAGTTCTCTACTTATCCTGTTAAGATCAATTTAATAAATGAAGTAATTTTTCCATGTAAATAATAATTATCCACAAAGGAAATAAAGTTTAAGAATTAATAAATTACATGATATATTCCAATATGAGAAAGAATAATGGTTTTATGTTCCTCCTTGGATGAAATAAAACAATGATGAATATTGAAAGATAAAGTTCATTGATCATCCTTCGAAGAGGCAATCCAAATATTCATCTTTTTAGATATTCTATGTAAATATATTAAATTTAAGCGTAAACAGATAATATAATAACGTGAAAGCTAAACACCTTCAAACAGATACGCTTTAAAAATGCTTAAGTGACAGCCAATCAGATGGAATAATGGCATCACATGGGACCCCAAGTTCTAAAACACAAGCCAGAACTATTAGAAAAAGATGGATCCATCTTAATCTATGCCTCAATTATATTTAAATGCTTGAGTCTGGCTTATTTAAATATAATTGAGGCATAGATTAAGATGGATCCATCTTTTTCTAATAGTTCTTGCTTGTGTTTTAGAACTTGGGGTCCCATGTGATGCCATTATTCCATCTGATTGGCTGTCACTTAAGCATTTTTAAAGCGTATCTGTTTGAAGGTGTTTAGCTTTCACGTTATTATATTATCTGTTTACGCTTAAATTTAATATATTTACATTTATTAATATCATTTCATTAGATTTAAAAATATTTCTTCATTGTAAATCGGATGATTTCATGTTGTTAATTTATATATATATAATATTTAGTGGATTAAATGTGAAGGTATTTAGCTTCACACTCTTAGTTCAAAATGCTTGAGTCTGGCTTATTTAAATATAATTGAGGCATAGATTAAGATGGATCCATCTTTTTCTAATAGTTCTGGCTTGTGTTTTAGAACTTGGGGTCCCACATGATGCCATTATTCCATCTGATTGGCTGTCACTTAAGCATTTTTAAAGCGTATCTGTTTGAAGGTGTTTAGCTTTCACGTTATTATATTCTATGTAGTAAATAATTAACATCTTCAGTAAAATGCTCCATTAGTAAGGCTGCTTTTTTATTGGAAATTATGATGATTATATTTTAGGCATTAAGTAGAAATAAATTTACATCTTTAGATTTAAAACATCAGCAGAAATCCTTGGCATTAATTGTCTAGCCAGAGAACATCTTCATAAATTTTCGACTTCTTAAACAGATAGTTTGAATAATCATTTTGAAGAAGTTGCGTTCTCTTAAAACTTTGACAAGTTAAATTATTTTTTTTAGTTTTTTATAAATATTAAAAATATATTAAAAATTACTTCTTATAAAGAACATACAATAAAGTTCATAAGTAAATTAATTATTTTCTTAACTTGAAGAAAGTTTTGAAATAGTGAATCTTCTTTTTTAAAAATGTATTGTAAATTTGAACACATTTAAATTTACCAACATAGTTATTGCTTCAATAACTAAACAGAAGATTATTATATAACAATTTCAATTTGTTTGTATATTTCTGAAAGCATATCACATAAATGCTCTTGTTCTTTATTGTTTAAATATACTTACAATGTGTAATGAACTCCAAATATTTATTTCCTTTGTTACAATTGATAAAATGCGATGTTGACTTAAGGCTTTGTCAATGTCAAGTTCTGGTTAGTAAAAACACCATTAGTTGGAAACATTTATTTATGTGTGCATATCATTCTTTTAATATTTAATTAGTTTACGTATATATATGATATAAAAAGCTAAGTGCATGTTATTTATATCTTTTTTCGATTTGATATAGGCACATTTAAATTCATAAACATAAATTGTTTTAGGTGAGGCTCATATCATACTCTCACATTACCCTTCCTTAAAAGGGTTCAAATTTTATATTTACCATTAAAATTTGGACACTTAATGTGTGTCTGTATGCATTCCCTATCTGATATTTAAATTTTAACAATATAAAATTGTGGAGATTATTTTTCTTTTTTGCTTTTACAAACCCTTATTATTTGTTCTATTTTTTTTAAATCTTTTCTTTTTCTCTATATTAAATATCATTCAATTTAAACAAAAAAACAAGGAGGTTCATATATATAGGGTTCTTTCTTTTTCTTCCCTTTTTTATTTTTCTTTGATGGACTTATTGTTATGTGCCTCTTTTATATCACATGATCACTAACTCATACTAGCACATAATTGTTATTAATCAAGGCAAAACTCTCCATACAGTAGTGCCACCCTGTGCCAATAAGAGTAATCAATGGATGCCAGAAGGCTTGTGCATAAAATGTCTATCTAGTGCCTACTCATCCAATATCCCCAGACTAGTTTCTAGCTTGTGGCCATCATCAGTGAGGGTTGCATTAGATCCCAAGATCTAGGTGCAGTGCTCTCAGATTCAAGGCTCCTCACTGATGATGGCCACAAGCCAGAAACTAGTCTGGGGATATTGGATGAGTAGACATTAGATAGGGATTTTATGATTACTCTGATTGGCACAGGGTGGCCCTATTGTATGGAGAGAGTTTTGCCTCTTTTATAGATGACACATATGTTTGTTTGGTAGTCTCCATCCTGCTTTTCTTTAAGACATATGGACTCTTTTGAGAACTATCCAAAACATAAAAACATCCATCATGGATTAACTCTTAAAACTGTTTTAGTTTTCAGGTATCCTAAGAATTAATTTTAATTGCTTAACCATACTCTCATCAAAGAAAATTAATGCCTTTTTCGATTTATATACATCCTTATACATACATATATATAATATATATTCACCTATATACTTTTAAATGAAAACTTTCTCTCTCCTTAACTATTCCAATTTCTTTCTTTTCAACATTTTACTCTATATATATGTAAAATGTGGCAAACATTAATTTGTTTGACCAAAATAAAATTTTAAAGCTCTAGCACTGTAAGTGCCTTTAATGTCTTTATATTTATCCAGAATGCATTGGAACCTGTTTGGTTTATGATAGTATAAGGTCCCTCATATTGATGGTAAAACTTTTGATATTTGCTCTCTTGGGGTTTACTCATATGAGGTGTTTTTATAAAAACTTGATCCCCAACTTTAAATTTGTGTGAAATTGTCTTCACATTTTTATTTCTTTGACTGGCCTTTTTTTTACAAGTTGTTTATGAACTTTTATACTATCTTTTTATATATCCATATATATATCCACAAAGCGCATGTGCATTGGCTTAATGCTGATTGTTATTACAGTTTAAAAACATCATGCTATATAAAATAAATGTCTTATTATATATATCCATATCAAAATATATAATGGTGGACTTGCATTTTATAAGTAGTGTCAACATTAGATTGCATTTGTGATGTTTAATCGATCTACCATTAATACTTAGTTAACTAACCATAACTTGTACTCCAATAAACCTGTAAGTATTTTTTTCATACTTTGGTTAACTTGATACATTTTCTATTAATATCTATTTTAATTATTTATATATATATTTATTTTCTTAAAAGAACAGCCTAATCGATTCAATCGTTACTGAAAGTCCATTGTCACATTCCAAGGTTGTAATCTATGAAGTCCTTCCTTATATAAGTGCTTTATTTATTAAGCACATCCATTAACAGATTCAATGAATGTGAAGGGACCTTCATAAGTATTACACAACCTATGGAATTGTGAACCTTTCTGTCTCTTAGCTTGTATTATAAACATCTTTATTATGTCTGAAGACTTTTTATGGTGTATAAAGTGTCACCATAATCATGAAATGACAATTAAATCTATTGCCTTCATTCATATCTTCTAAATTAAACCTACTATTAGGACAATTTTCTTTTCTATTAAATATTATCATTGATAATGACATTATCAGCTGGTTGTCATACAATTTATCAACACCTTGTTGATGAAATGTTTTAATTTTGAACTGGGAGTAAATACAAATATGATGGGATGATTGAAAATACCTTCACTGTTGTATTCATCTATTATATCTTTAGATTGTGGAATCATCTGAAGTTTCATGAGTTCTTGATTTAACTTGTGATTAATACAAGAAATCTGGTCTTAATTTATCTAGACATTCAGTATTATCATTTGTTTGTGCTTTTCCCAATTCCTGAGATTCAGAATTTAATTTATATTCCACATTATCCATATTCTCTTCTCTTTCTAAGATTTTTGGATCAGGTTCAAGCACTTTATTAATGCTGCAATGATCATCTACTTCATTGCTCTGCTGTATGGTAAAATAATAGTCATGACAGTTTTCTTCTAAAATATTCATTTGAACTAAGAGTGATTTGTTCTGTATGCTGTCATTATATTCGCAGACCTCATGCTCAGGGAATGTTTTGGATTCTTGGCATTGAATTGCCATTGATATTGTTGTTGCTTTTGTATCATGAAGTCTTTCTGCTTCATTGTCAGTTTGTTTCTTTTCAACAATATCCTTTTGAACATTATTTAATTCTAATGATAATTGTTTTATTTCTTCAAACAATTTAATTTCAACATCTTTGATTTCTACTTACATCGTTTCCTTAACATCATCAATATCTTTCATTAACTCTTCTTTTATAGAAATTATGTCTTTTTTAAATTTCACTTCCATATTATCCATATCAACTTTAGTTACCATATTATCATTCATTCTAGCCATTTCTCCCTTCATATCAGCATTCATATTATTCATATCAGTATTCATTTTATTTATATCAACATTCATTTTATTCATTTTCCCTTCATATCAGCATTCATTTTATTCATTTCTCCCTTCATATCAGCATTCATTTTATTCATTTCTCCCTTCATATCAGCATTCATTTTATTCATTTCTTCCTTTTTATCAACTTTTAAATCCATTATCATTTGGACCAATTGAGCCATATACTTATCACTTTCTTGGGGTTGTACTGTTATAGCTTCAGTTTTTTTTGTGTTTGAGGTAATATTTAATCTGTCATGTGAGCTTGTGAAGGATATTCATTTTCTGCTACAGACCCCTCAGACATTAGGACTTATAAAGATCCTTGTTCATTACTAATTGAAGTAATTTCCATTTCACTACCTTTATTGCTTAAGATTCTTCAAAACTTTTTACTTCCAATATTATTAGCTTTTTCCCACTTCTAGTTATCATTAACGAAAAATTTCTAATGTTATATATATAAATTACTTTCTTTTCAAAGTTATAATTACATATATGCCATAAGATTTCATACTGTGTTTATGCTTTTAAATGTAATTATATTTTTCCTACTTTTATAAGATGTTATTATAATATATATTTTAATGCCCAAACTATAATCATATTTATTTATTTATTTTAAAGTGACTGATTTATCTGTTTATTACGGTTTATTTTATTTTAAGGTCTCTATTATTTATTATCTAGTGTTTTTATCAATTCACAACATACTCGTATAATTTTTTTTTTTTAAACTATGGATTTAACTAATGGAAAACAACTGTTTCATGCCCTTAAGTATGGGCGCCATGTATAATGGGATGATCCTTTTCAGGACTAGAGGAAGTTGCATCTATCTATAGTCGGACTTAGGATCTTCTTATAGAATGCCATGGATGAAATGATGTATAATATAATCCAATCCACTCCTCTATTAAAACCCTCGTTACTCTCGGAATTCGAGCTCCGGGCAGAAATCGCAATTGACTCTCTTCAGTCATTTCCACAAATATTCCATAATAATGATATGCTACATATAACTTATTTATAAATATTAAATCACTAAGTTGATTTAATATATGTACGTGAGTATGTATATTTATCATTGTTGATTTTATAAAATGACTAAATAAAATAAACAAATAAGACCTGTTTAATTTTAAATTCAAGTTTAACACATTTTAATCAGTAATAGAAACAAAAATATTATCACGTAAATAATAGAAAATATTAAAATTTATAACTATAACTTGTGCTTATATATAATACAATAATAAACTATTTAAAATCCAGAAACTATAATGTAATTATTTACATATATATATATATATATAAATCCAAAATCATGTGTACAATGAAAAATAATATTATACATTTATTATTAACACTCGCAAAAAGCACATGCACAATTAGCTTGAAAGGCATATTTGAATGTAATCATAAATCTATGTATAGTGTCATTAAAATGATTCTGTGCATGTTATATGTTTGTACTAGATATTATTCATTCACACCAGAATAATAATAAAATGTATTCCTATACTAATTACATTAGTGATTTAAAAGAAATTATGATAGATGTCAAGTAATGTTCAATTTGGAAAATAATAAACTTCCAAATTGAAATGATTTAAATTTTTTTGCCTTAGTCAATCGTCATTTTGATCAATACATATATAAGCATCAACACCTAGATTTTATTAAAATAAATAATAATAAAAGTGTTCAACTTATTAGTTCTCTACTTATCCTGTTAAGATCAATTTAATAAATGAAGTAATTTTTCCATGTAAATAATAATCATCCACAAAGGAAATAAAGTTTAAGAGTTAATAAATTACACAACGATATATTCCAATATGAGAAAGAATAATGGTTTTATGTTCCTCCTTGGATGAAATAAAATGATGAATATTGAAAGATAAAGTTCATTAATCATCCTTTGAAGAGGCAATCCAAATATTCATCCCTTTAGATATACTACGTAGTAAATAATTAACATCTTCAGTAAAATACTCATCATTAAGGCAGCTTTTTATTGGAAATTATGACAATTATATTTTAGGTATTAAGTAGGAATAAATTTACATCTTTAGATTTAAAACATCAGCAGAAATCCTTGGCATTAATTGTCTAGCCAGAGAACATCATAAATTTTCGACTTCTTAAACAGATAGTTTGAATAATCATTTCGAAGAAGTTGCGTTCTCTTAAAACTTTGACAATTTAAATGATTTTTTTTAGTTCTTTATAAATATTAAAAATATATTAAAAATTACTTCTTATAAAGAACATACAATAAAGTTCATAAGTAAATTGATTATTTTCTTAACTTGAAGAAAGTTTTGAAATAGTGAATCTTCTTTTTTTTAAATGTATTCTAAATTCGAAAACATTTAAATTTACCAACATAGTTATTGCTTTGATAACTAAACAGAAGATTATTAGATAACAATTTCAATTCATTTTTATATTTTTGAAAGCATATCACATAAACGCTCGTGTTCTTTATTGTTTAAATATACTTACAATGTGTAATGAACTCCAAATATTTATTTCCTTTGTTACAATTGATAAAATGCAATGTTGACTTAAGACTTTGTCAATGTCAAGTTCTGGTTAGTAAAAATACCATTAGTTGAAAACATTTATTTATGTGTCCATATAAATAAATTAAAATAATTCATTATTTAAGAATTATTCTTTTAATATTTAATTAGTTTACGTATATATATATATATATATATATATATATATATATATATATATGATATGATAAGCTAAGTGCATGTTATTTATATCTTTTGTCGATTTGATATAGGCACATTTAAATTCATAAACAAACATAAATTGTTTTAGGTGAGGCTCATATGGTACTCTCACAATATATATGTATATAAATGGATCTTATGCCAATGGGTTCTCACCCAACCTCTTTGTCCCTCAAGGTTCTCCTCTTAGTGCCCTCCTATTCATCTGCTACATAAACCCCCTATTGAAAGATATAGACAACCTGCTCCCTGGGGTTTATATTCCCCACCTAAAAAGTCTATCAAATCAATAGCTTATATAGACATTCTGGTCATCCTACCTTCAAAAATATATCTAAACAGTCTTTACTAAATAATCAACAAGTTCACAAAAGCATCACAATTAAAAATCAACCCGACAAAATCCTCAACCTGGAAGATATGCTCCAGTTAAAAGATCACATCTAATTACCTAGCTAAACCTCAAAAATTCTTGGGATTTTTAATATACAAGCCCCAAACCACTATGTCTAAAGAATTGCAAGAATCAATAATTCAATCTACCAATCTAATCACCAAAACTCTTTTCAGGATATATCTTTCTCTTCAGGGTAAAGTTGCCCTTCTCAACATGAAGATTATGTCTAAGATTTCATATTATTTCCCTGTCATGACAATAACCAAGTCATTCATTAAAAAATTAATAGGCTATGTGCAAAGCTGTTCTGGAATGGACGCATGGCCTCCATAAGCATCTCAAAAATGCAACAGCACTGGAAGTCAAATGGAATGTCATTCCATTCCAGTGATTTATTATCAAAAAGCCCACTCACTGGTCTATAATTTAATTCAAAAGTATGGCTATCTGCAAATCTCTGAGATTGTTCAACCGACAGATTGGCCACCCACTGGGAAAAGATGCTGGCTTGATCAAATACTCCACATTTTGAATCAACATAACAACAAATCTGAGGGCACCTTTAAAAACAAAATAACAATTTGGGATGCCCACCTCTTAATTAATCCCAAGCCTAACATAATAAGCCTAGGCTCAGGCTCACCAATCATAAAATCACTGTGCTATTCAAGTTCTGGGGCCTCGAGCCAAAATTTCTTGATTTTCTAATCAAGGTTAACCCAGAGGCTCTGCCTAGTAATTGGTTTCTCCATTACAAAAGGCAGATTAATAATATAGACTCTTTGTGTCCCAATTGTCTCAGATATGAAGAGACATTCGAGCACATCATCCATATATGCAACAGACTTGGCAAGATTAAGATATTTATATATCAAAACTGGATTTTTACAGAATAAATTTCTCTCAAGGACTGCATCTTGAATAAGGACATTCTAACTATTAGATTGTCTATTTTTTTAATATACTCCATCTGGCTGGTGAGATATAAAAAGCAATTCATGCTCCCCCAGCCAGACGCAGATATTTTTTTTGTCCATCTAATTAAAAAAATTAAGGAAAGAGATAGAACCTTCTCGACAAAATTTTTATATGAAGAAACATGGAAGCTCTTCCAGATTCCAAGACAGACTTTAATAAAACAAATTTCTGATGTTTAAACATAAATTAATCTATCCTTTACTAACACATATGTACTTGTAATTTAATTTTCTCAAATGTATTTCACATTTCTAAAAAAAGTTTAATTTTGTAACCACATATAATACCTCAATAAAATTATTTAGAAAATAAAACTTGTTCTACTCATTCATATTGATAATTACTTTATCAAAGTTAAAAATTTTCATTTGTGGTAGTTGAAAACTAGTTGTTTTTTTACTTGTGATTATTAATAGCAGTCTAAAAGTAACTTGTACCAGTAAATGATATTTTTATTACAGCCTGGTACAGTCTGATCATCCACTCTGGATCAGCAACAGGAGAAAAGAGAGAGAAAAAACAAAAGCAACTCTGTTTATATTAAAATTACTTCATTGTGTGACCAGAGTGGAACAGATAAGATAACAACAAAAATATCTTAGATTTTGTTTTCTTATTTCTTTCATTTTACTTAATATGATTTTTATTTTTAAAAAAGTGCAAATAAATAGCTTAATCTTACAGATTTGAAATTAATTAAATCTGTTTATCTGTTTAAATTAGTAAAAAATATTTAAGACAAAGTTTAAAATAAACAAAAAAAAATAATAGTGAAATAATTTTAACTTTAAAAAAAGTTATAATTTTACTGTACTTTTTTTTTTTTTTTGCATGGTCTAAAAAACCTGCATAACCTATTGAATTTTCTTACAGAAATATATAGCCACTCAGGACTTTTTTAAATATACAATTTAAACTTTTTAATATAACTTAAAATTCTTTTTTTTTTAATTAAAGAAAATGCCTCTTTTATTTTAATGAGGTTGGAATTTACAAGGTTCAAACCTATATACCATGATGTACCCATACTATATAAACACAATTATCTCTATATATGGATGCAGAAAGGGGTTTCCTGTTAACTGAAAGAAGATCATTTCTTCTTCTTTGAGACTTTAAAGAAACCAAGCAAGACAAACTCCAAAGGTCTATTCCATATGTTCTTATTGTTGCAGATGTTCTATGGAATTATTCATTTGATAAATGAACATAGATTGATTGCTTACTTTTTGGGCTTTTTACTTTTAAATTTAAGATCATAAAATACCATGGTCTTTCTTTTTAGTTGTCTAAAAGTTCTTAAATGAAACATCTGCTAAGTATTCTTGGAAGCAGGATGAATGTACATATAAAGCATTTTTTTAGATATTTACTATCTTGACAGAGAAAACTAAGTTCTAGCACTTATTCCCAGATCATAGTAAAATTATCAGTCAAAGCAAATAGTTGATATTCAAAAATAGAGGGTGCTAAGAATCCTCTGCTGGCAGATCCAGGCTGTCATTTCATGATGTACTTTTATCTAATTATATTTATCTGTACATGATTGTGAAGTGAAGGAAGATTATATGAACAGGAAGAAAAACTAATGTTAAATGGGATGTTGTTGGACTTATAAAATTAGAAGAAAAGGTGAAGAATTAGTTGATTTAAAAAGTTGGATTCTAAAAGTAGAAAGTTTGGAAGTGCAATTGGAGGGGGATTTATTATAAATAAAAAGAGGAAAAAAAAACGTGGTGCTTGATAGTATATTAATTAAAGTGGCCAAATTATTTATTCAACTTAATGAAAGATATCAAATACAGATAATTCAAGTTGATGCCCTAACAAGTTCTCACTGTGATGAAGAAATAGATGTTTTTTATATACATGTACAAAATGCTTTTGATCATACTGAACAATGTTTTGTAGTTATCATGGGAAATATTAATGCTAAAATTTGAATATAATTGAAAAATCAAAGTGCAATGAAATTTTGTTCTGGTAAAAAAAAAAAAAAAAAATGATAGAAGACACAGGCTGAAAAACTTTACATTAAAAATTTTTTCATCGAAAATTTTTTAAATGGAAATGAAAACATACAACTGAAGATCCAGTAGAGTTGGTTTATATGTTGACAGGGAATAAAAAAGATATATTTCCAAATTATAATGTTCTTAATAAATTTAACTCAGAAAATGGTCATTGATTAGTGAGTTGTAAAATATGTGGTAATGCAGAATTAGAGAAATGAAAATTCTTTATAAAACTATATTGGCTAAATTTAAATTAGAGTCTGTTAAGCATTTTAAAGTACTAACAAACTTTGAAAATGATTCAAACTTAATTGAAATCATAAAGAAGATAACTGATACTCTAGTGCAGTGGTCTTCAACCACCGGGGCCGCAGAAGTTGTCTGTCGGTCCGCAATTAGACTGCAAGAAAGCTTATAATAACAAAATAATAAGATTTTAAACTTTTAATTAATATGAACAATTTTTATTTATTTTTTCATCACATTTATTAAAAAAAAAAGAAACAGAACAAAAATACCACAAAATCTAATCAATCATACATAAATTAATTTGTTTTTCTATTTATCACAGATGTTTATGGGGGGGGGTAGAAAGTTTTTTATTACACAAACTCCAGTTGTCTTTTGATAGCCAATCACGGCTGCTTGTCAGCATTGTTAAAACAATAAAATGTAATGTGACTTTTTTTGATCTCTTAAATTTTTTCCACTCTCTCTTTTAATATTTCATTTTTAGTGTTTTTTTTTTTTTTGGCTATAAGGCTTATTACCATTTTTTTAAAAATAAAAACCAAAAAATAAGTTCTGTTTCTAACTTTTGCAAAGTATTTCTCAATACACCCCCACCACCCCAAAATATAGTAAGATCAAAACTTTTGACTTTTTCAAGTTTCGTTTTCTTTTTTTTTTGTTTAAAAATACGCCCACTTTTTTTTGGCCTATAAGGCGATATTTTTTTTAGGCTTTATTTGTATACTGTTAAAATTCTAAAACTTTTATTTTTAAAACCAATTTCTGTTACCTTTTTTTAAAAATAAAAACAAACAAAAAATAACTTTGGTGTCTATCTTTTGTCTCAGTGTTGACAACGTATTTCTCAAATCCCCCCCCCCCCAAATAAAAATTTATCTGTAAACTTCTGTTGGTCCGCGAAATCTTATCCTTACTTTTACTGGTCCGCAGGTGTGAAAAGGTTGAAGACCACTGCTCTAGTGTGAACAGCAACAAAAATAGTTGATACAAAAAATCAACTATTCAATAGTAAATTATCAACTTAGACAAAAGAAATATATGTATAAAAAAAAGAAATAAAAAAAATATTTAAAAATGATTATTAAAAAAAATTGATATGTAGAGTTTTGTAAAATAAAAAGATTAATGATATAAAAATATATAATTGTGATATGGCAAGAAAAACTATAAAAGAGGATAAAAGATTATAAAATTATTACTGATATTTTAAAGTTGAGGAAATAGAAAAATTGATAGTAAGCTATGCACCAAATGTCTAAATGATCGACATAAATGAGATGATGCAATAGTAATACTAATATTTAAGAAAGATAATAAAAGATATTAGAAATTACAGAACTATCAATATTCTACCAATTCTATACAAAATCTTTATTCAAAATAATTACAACTGAAAGAATAAGCTTGATTTAAAATTAGTTTTAGTACAGTGGATCATATCCAAGTATTGAGAGAAGTTATAGAAAGAACTATTATGATTGGATTTAAAGATTATGAAAAGGCATTTGATAATGTAAATATTTTCACAGTGATTAAGGCTTGGATTATCAAGATATATATCCAGGATATTATCATATTCTGAAATATATTTATCAAAATGCAGTAGCATAAATTAGATTACATGATGATCCCAAAAAGATTAATATTGGTAAGAGGTAAGATAATTTTATGCTTCCAAAACTTTTTACAGCAATTTTTAAAAAAGGATTTTGTGAATTAAAATGGAAAGTGAGGAAATTTAAAATGCACAAAGATTATCAAAGTCATCTAGACTTTGTAGATCATGTAATTGGTTTTGAAAATAATGCTTCAAAGCTTCAGGAAATATAAGAATTATCAGATGAAAGTTACCCTACATGGTTTAGTGTAGTTGGTAGAGCATCCAACCTGGGATCAGGAGGTTCTAAGATCAATTCTGGTACTTGCAGATCTGGTGCTCAATTTTCTTGTGAATTCCTGAGCAATAAGGTCATATGTCTTTTATTTATTTTTTTAGATGAAAGTTAAAATGTAAGACTAAAGATAAATACCTGGCAAGCATTGGTGGCCAAAAGGTGAGCACAGCTGCCTTACAAGCAGTTGTCCGGGTTTGTGGGTTTACTTCTCAGCCAATGCTTTGACACATAAAAAAAAAGATAAATACTTAAAAGATAAATATTCAATCCATTTTGTTAGAAGATAATAAAAGATTGATAATCATGAATTAAAAGTTAACAACGTATATTTTTGTCATACTATTAATACAAATGAAAATTAAAGTAATTATAGAAATAAATTTGAATGTAGCATTTTTAATAGAAATAATTTAATATTAAAGAAAATATATCTATGTATTTAAAAAATACATTTTTAAATAGACATTTTACCAGTTTTTACTTATATATCTGATATTTGGAATACTTAACAGAAGAGCAATTCAGAGGCTTCATACTACTCAATAAAGTATGGAAAGTTGTATGTTGGCAGTAACAAAAAGAGTTCAAAAGCAAAAGGTTGAGAAAGCAAATACTATCATTTATAACATTGAAAAAATTAAGGTTGAAGTAAAACTGAGATAGAAATATTGGTAGAAGATAAATGATGAATAAATAGAGAATTAAACAAGAACCCAATAATTGTAAAAGACCTAGAATGGGACCACATATGAGATGAAATGTATGAAAAAAGGAAGTTTGTTGGGGCGATATGGAGAAGGGATTGGAAAAGCAGGATTAAACTTGGAAAGACTTTCATTCTGAAGAGTATTGATAATAGTTGAAAATGATCTCTCTACATATCAGGTACAAAGAATCCATGTATTAAATGGAATGAGTGGTTCTGTAAAAAAATTCACTAAAACTTTCAAAAGTTTTACTTAAAATTCAATTTAAAAAATTTACTAAAATATGTACATATTCAACCTCATAAAATCGATCCAACAAGTTGCACATATGATAGTGTAGTAAGAACAATAAATACATTAGTGTATATAAGCTATTTTGTAAAATATATAAAAAAAATCTCAACTATTTTGCTAAACATAAAAAAAGAAGAATGAACTATTCAAACATTTTTATTGTATGGAATTTCTATTGACATTCAATTTTTTTACCAACAGTTGAATTGTTGTTATATACGGCAAATGCATTATTGTCTGATTATAAGAAGTTCACACAATGCTAAAATTTAATTTACAATTAAAACTTAAGGATGTTAAAAGCATTTGCACGATAAAAATATATTGATAATGTATTGCCTATATTTAAAACAATCACAATCTGATTAACATAAAAAAAAACAATGAATAATTCAAACTCATTTTTTTATATGGAATTTCTGTTGATTTTCAATTTTTTTTTTTACCAATAGTTGAATTGTTTTTATACATGGCAAGAAATGAATTTGATCAATGCATTATTGGTTGATTATAAGAAGTTCACACAATGCTAAAATCTAATTTACAATTAAAACTTAAAAGCATTTGCAAAATATATTGACAATGTATTATCTATATTTAAACTAATCATGGTCTGATTAACAGATAAGAGTTACAGATTTTTCTGGATATACATAATATTTATATATTAGCTATTACATAAAAATTGTTGCAGCAAGTAAAATAAAACATGTACTTCTACATGGACTTTGTGACCTAATGATCTCTACCACTGAAGGTTCCAAAGTAAAATGTAGGCCATAGCCTTATTATTTTGTATGCCATAAAGCCAGATTATGTAAGTGATTATATTACATTATATAAGTATAACAGTATTAGGCTTAATCTACTTTAACAGATACTTAAGCTGCATCTTGAGTCAGATTTCATTAGGGAGGAAAGGTATATTTAACAGGTTCAAATTAATAATACGTTACGAAATATACCTCCATCTGTATCTCTATGGCTAGTCTATTACTTTGATACAATGAATCATTTAAACTCAATTTATAATTCTAATTGTGCAAACCATAATCAATATTTAATCAATATAAAACTAAATCAAAAATATCATAATAATGAGCAGAGAGCAATCAGTTATTATTCTTAATACAATAGGATTTCAAAACTGTGAGCAAAATAAGCTAAATATGCCTTATCTAGGTTTATTAAATTGAAAATATGAATTATAATTTCACTAAAGAATTATAAAATTAAATATAATAAAATAAAATTTTGAGAAATAAAATAGATAAAAATATAAGCACAACCGCTGTACAGAATAGAAAATAGATTTTAAATAAGCAAATGGCTGTAATTATTCTGTTTTAGAATAAATATATTTAAAGTTTACAAACATAATCTTAGGCAAAATTTATAATGTTTCATATTTACTTTAATCAAGAAATTAAGGAGTTAAATTTTGAATGTTTATTTTAAATTATAGCTGTAGCTTTAAAGACTAAAATTTAAAGTACATTTAGAGCTCTCTATGGTGTTTTGAAGAATTGTTATCTGACTTCCCAGAAGCTAGCTTGTCAATCAGCACTTCCAGATGACAGGTGATAGAAAATATTGCTCTCCGGATAGGCACCATGGTTTTTGTTGTGATCTCCTTGCAGCAGGCCATTGGCAGGAATGTTTTTCTAATCTCCATGATGATGGTGATATGCCATTTCAAGGGTAGGATGTGACTAAAGATCACAATTTTTTACTCCGACATATTAAAATTAAAGCAGGCATGGAATATAGTAGTGATGCTTCTTTAAATTATACAGTGTATTTTTTTATAATATAAAATCCAGTCTATTTATACTGGCCTGAGATCAATTCATAATTTTAACAAACAAATTATATTCCAAGAGTAAATCCATTAGCTTTGATATTTTTAATTACTAAAATAACTTCAATCCTTTGTTTTACTCTTTTAACAGGATGATTTTGGCTAAGTTTGATCATTTCTATCCCCCCAAGATTTAGCAATACTTCCAGTTGGCTAAATCTTGTTTACAAGAAAAATGTAATTTTAAGAAAATATTGTTGTCAACATGATGCTATATATGTATTACAGTTGTTTGTGAACTACACATTATACATGCTATTTTAAGTGTATAAACTGCTGCAATATAGCTATACCAATTATATTATAGACATTATATCTGCATATGTGTGTGGCGTCACATATACAACCGTGTTGTATCTTTAGATGGGTACTCTTTAAGGGTTTAAACCTGACACAGATAGAGGTATAGGGGTAAATAAGTGAAACATATATAACGAAGGAAATATATTGTTTCAATTTTAGTTATCATGTAGTGGCAAGTAAAACAAAAACATTATTAAAAAAAGATTATGTAGTATGCTTCCGTTCCTAAAAAAGTCAGCTTCGTCACTGCTACATAAGTATAAATAAAACTAAGCATTAAGCCAGCACATTTTATATAATGTCTTTATGTATTTCTTTTATGTATGTACACAGAGATCAACTCAATAAATTATAAAATTATTAAGAAAATGTTAATATCTTTCAGTTGTTTCCAAAAATAGATTGCTATTATCAGTAATATTTTAGTCTAGAAAATATTTGAATTTGTCAGACGTTGAAATCAGATACTTAAACTAAAATGCAACTATTTATTCATTATTGTTTATAATATTATGAAAGAAAATAAATTTATTCTTTAATTTATTTTGCACTTCATAAAATTAATCCTAGTTCAGTCAGTTTACAATACATTTAATATTAGCTGTCATTCGTGCAACAAGAAATAATGAATCATTTGGAATCAATTTCTAAGCTCTATTTAAGTTAAGAATCTTGACTGATGCATTTAAAGAGATATCTCTGCCCAGTTGAAATCTGACAGATATTGAATAATTGTTTTGATAGATGTGAAATATGATGGAGTAGATGTTAATTCTCTTGCTAGGCGCCATCGTTAAAAACAGGAATTACTATTTCAAATTTTAAATAAAAAATAATTATGCGAAGTAAAATGTATTTGACCTCATGAAGAATAGTCTATATTATATATATATTTGACTACTTTGATTACTTAAGAATATCTAAAATGGGGGGAAAAAGAGACGGGTAACAATTGTGCCTCCAACTGTTGGTACTTGTTTTGTCACTGAATCAGATAATAAACAATACATCCACACACTGATATATATTAAGATGACGATTTTTTTCACAGGTGTATATATTATAATCTGTAGTAGCTTCCAGCATAGCCATGTAGAATATTCAAACGTACGAATACATCCGATGTTTCCAGCATATTTGCCCTCACCTGGGAAAAGTAATAGAAAATTATAAAGAATTAATTAAGATTGATAGAACGATGTATAACATGTGGTATTACAGAATAAAAATCTAGAACTAATTAAAGATTACATTATTTTTCTCATATAAAAAGAGAATCAAACCCATATATTGCAATATCTCAATATATACAAAAATTTGTCAATAATGTAAACATCGTTATTATCTCTCTTAAACATTTGACAGACACAGAAAAAATGTAAATGACTCTTAAGATGCATTTTGACATGAATCATGTCTAATTAGGTCAGTATATGTCCTAATGTCTACTGTAGTGGTTTTTATTTATTTATGTAATGATAATTATATCAATTCAATTATATATATAACTGTATCACAACACATCTATAATATAAAACCTCAATTGCCCCTGAATAATTTTTGTTTTGCATATATGGGCTTGTTAGGTTTTTTATTAAAATATCTTTCACCATATTTTTATTATAAAACTACTGTGTGTCTTTGAAAATAAAAATAAATTTTTAGAAATAAAAATAACAAAAACAGTAAAAAATTATTTTAATATAACTACTATAAAATATTTTGGATCTCCTAGTATGTAATTTTAGTATATCTATAAAAAATGGAATACATTTGAAAAAACTGTATATAATTACCATATATTTACAAATATATATATGAATACATCTTAGAATAAGAAATAAAAAAACAAACTTTAAAAAACAATAACTATATTCTCACTGCACAAAAAACACCAGAATCTACTTCCCAACATGGAAGCATCAGTAATTGTTTTCCCCTGATTATAACTACCATCTAGAAACAAAAACTAAAAATAAACTATAGTATGCCATATGTTAAATTATAATTGTTCAACTATAAAAAAATTGAAGTTTTAAAAAATGTAATAATAAAAAAATCTTTTGACATGTAGTCTATTTTTCAGTCATTACCGAATGCATGCAATGGAAAACTAGAAGTACAAATATTGACTATTAAAGCATTAATGATACAAATAGTACACATTACTATGTATATTGTACATCTATAAAAATTGACTTAACTGTTTTTTAGTAGTGTGCATAACAACAAGAACTTATGAAATGAAAAGTGAATAAATCACTGTTATATTGGCCTCATTGTAGAATAGTTAGCAAGTTTTCCAATTAAGCTATTCATTAAATTATAGATCAGTAAATGGATTTCTTGTTAATTTTATCTAAAAAAAAATGACCAGAAAATGAGCTATTAATGCTTCTTTTTCACTATTTATTTATGAAGAAATCTGGATGTGCATTGTTTTGTATGAATTGTTGAAGATTATTTTATCTCTTACTAATACTGAAACTCAACCCCTTCCCAGATTATGCCATATTTGAATGCTCATCTGACAGAAAGATGAATCTGAAAATGTCCTGAATTCATGCAATTTGTTCTGCTTGTGCCACTTTTTTAGTTAAAAGCTTAAACATTACTTCACTTTCTGTTAACTATAATGCCTCACTGTAATTTATTATAAATTTAAAACAGTCTTTTTACAATACATGCCCAGATCTCTGATGCTGAGATTAATAGTATTGACATCACAAATAACTGAATATTTTGATTATTTTACTAGAAATTAATTAGTTGAAATGGGTTTTTTTTTTAATCTTTTGAATAATTTAAGTAATAATAAAACATCATAAAGAAATCTCCAGAATCTTCAACCAGAAGATAGATTTACTAATGATTTTATTATATTCTTCAATTCTATCACTGTAATCACAAATTCAAGAGTCATTATCCATGTGTTTTATGATTTGTGTTTTCTACATCTAGATTGAATCAGTGGTTGTTAAATTGCTTTAATGAAGTAGACAAGCATAATGACTATAAGTTGTTTTGAATCTGTTTATGAAATTCTAGTAAAATCTAAAAAGATCAATCTAATTGGCTTTGATCTAAAAAAAATTGTTCAGAACTTTATAAAAAAAAATATTAATATTCCACAATTATTCAATTGTTTGAAGAGAAGGTTAGTTGATTTGAAGAAAATCAATAAAAGAAATTTTGATTTGAGACAAATCTTAAGTAACAAAACTGTATTTTGTTTATTGATAAGTATGATTTACTTAATAGCTTTTAAGCTTTTTGAAATGAAACTTCTCTTCTAATATCTAAAAAATAACTGTATGAAGAAATAGGAAACCATTCTAGGAGAGTAGGCTTGAATGTTTCAGTAATATTTATCATGATAATATTTAATTGAATATCCAGAAATTTTTAATGAGGACTCTTTTTCTCCAAACATTAGTACAATAGAAGTAGAATATAGTAGTGCCAAGAAAATTATCTGTAAAGTATTTATTTGCATTGCAGCCTAAAAAAGTGTTGGCTAGTATTTCAAGGTAGTTATTCCTAAAAATTACTTTGGATCTAATCATAGATAGATAAGAAACAATTAGAATTTAGATTATAAGATGTTTTTCTGTTGTTTACATGAAAAGTTAAGCATCATATTTTTGTTGGATTCGAAATAAGATTTCAGATTTAAAAAAGATATCTAAACTTTTCATATTTTAATTAAAAGATTTATATTTATGGATAGGGATTTTTTTTGTGATGTCAAAGCAATGTCAGCAGCATAGATAACTATCTTGCATTCTATATATAGAAAATAACTGATGAATATATTAAACAAAGTAGTGAAAGAACATGAGTCTGTGGAAGTATATAAAATTTTATATCTACTATGATTATAATTTAATGTCATTTGCATTTTTTTTTATTGAAGAGCATTCTGGTGGTAAATAGTTTTTCTGGATTTAGGAATTTTAGAGATTTTTAAAAGACCACTTTTAAAAAATAAATCATAAATTGATGTTAGATCAATAAAGGTCACACTAATTTTTAATTTATTCTTTTTAATGTAAATTAATAAACATAAAACCTGTCCACAGCAACTTCTTATAGCCTGCCCCATAGATAGGGGGTCTGAACTCAAACAAAATTTTTGTTATTATAAGCTTATCAAATAGTCTGCAGATAAAGCATAATAATGATATTGAGTGATAAGTTTTTGGATCAATGATAGCTTTACTTGGTTTTAAGACTATCAAAAATTTTAAAAACTCTGGAAACACATCTGTTTCTGGGGTCTTTCCTGGTTTAAAACAATCAAATATAACTTCAAGTTCACCAATACTTACTTCATATATTAGATTGTTATTAGAGAAACTTTGCAAAAGACAACCGAGTGCTTTTTTGTTTTACATAATTTCATATTTATAAGAATTTATTATATTTAAAAACATATTTCAGATTTAAAACATTTTCTATTTCATTTAAAATATTTCCCAATTCTCTGTAATTTTTCATTTATTAGTTGAATTGTATAAGAAAATTCATAAATGTCTCACACTAACACATTAACTTTATCAGTTAATCTTAAAATACAAAATAAAATAATGTATTTTTTTTTTTTAATTTAATCCCAATAAAATTAAAGTATTTAATACTTATTAGAAAAAAATAGGTGCAATAAAATCTTTAACTGCCAAAGTAGGTCCTCTAGGATTGTCATCTAAGAGGATGTTAATGTGCCAAAAGCAGATTAATACTGCAAAGAATTTTAAAATTACAATTAAGTTAGTTAACCAAATTGACAAGCAACTACTTTCATAACTACTGAATGCAATTGTTTTATTATTAACATTTTAAAATAACATATAGAGATAAAAAAACATTAAATGCAGTGGAATATTTTGTTGGTTGCATTGTTGAAGGCTGCAATTCAAAAGAAGTTATCATAAATTAAATCCAGAGAATTGAACATTTTGAGAAACAATTCTCATCTTCAGACTAATTTCTGCATTTGTTTTTATTAGTTACAATTTTAAGCTTAAATTAATATACTTATGCAAATAGAAGTCACTTTTTGATTCTTTATATTATTAATATTTTTACTGATGTCCTGAAATTTAGATATATGTTAAGATTTTACATTCTAGTTAACTCACACAATAATATATTTTAGAGATCTCACTTTTATGACAAATTAAAACCCTTCTATCTCATTGCTTTTCAAATTACTCCAGAAAGGATGAATTCCTGACGGTATAATAATTTAAAGTCTTCAGACTGCTTTATGACTTTTTGTCTTTATTAGTGAAAATTATTTTCAAAATTAGGTTTAATGCAATGAGGAATCTAGCAGCCATCTTTTACTTTTTAATATTATTTAAGCTAATATTCTGAAATGTAAAATAAATCCTAAAGTTTTAAACTCAGGTTAGTTTTATGTCATGTGATATTGTTGTTTGCATTAACATTTCTAACCAAATGATATGAAGCCTACAGTTGTCATAAAACTGAAATGTCTAAAACATACAGAAGCTAATCTGAATATCAGATTCATATAACTTGGCAAATCAGTTAGACAATTTAAAATTTTAGACTCTTGGCTTGAAAAATATAAAGGGATAAAAGATGTCTGTTAGATGCATAATTGCATTAATTCTAGCTTAGAATGTTGGTTTTTAGTGATATAGGTAAAAAAACCAGAAATTAGTTTGAAGATGGTAATTTTTAGATTTGGTGTTTACTGATTATTCAAGATTAGAGTAAATAGGTTTAGAATAGAATAAAGTTAAAAATAATACAATTCATAAAAAAAGTTGTTTGAAATTTGCCAAATTAATTAAAATATTAGTTGAAATTTTATTTTGTTTTGGTTAAGTTTAACTTTATAGGCTTCTATGTCTAAATAATAGCTAAACTATTTCATTATTTAACTTATGCATTTTCAAGATTTTAGCATTTGCTGCATTAAAGTTCTACCATGTATATAAATAAGTAAAACTTAATATTAAAATATATTATCATGTCAGAATATTAAACAAATGGTAAACCAAGTATAAAAAATAATTATGCACACAGTTGCCCAATTCTTCAGTAACATGCAGAAAAAACTAGATTACCTAAATTGGTCTGCATGGTTTACAAACACTGTGTATAAGCATATTTACAGTTCTGAAAATTTTCTGTAACTGAGTATTTTTCTATCTTAATGTGTTGTCACTTAAAAGAAAGTTTTTTAAATAACATGCAATTTTAGCTTCTATAAGTTGTTATTAACAAATATTAATATATGCCAATTATTAATTAATCTATCATATGCTTATAATGATGTAATATGTTCTGGAGATGAAGAATGCATTGATATTTAAATATTATAATCAAACTACTACTCATTTCTGTCCACTTCTAAATAAATTTTACCAATTTAAACAAATAATCAAATGGTTTATAATTCAAGAGGTATAAGAAGTTTGAATGGCAGAAGTGATAAAATTGGGACAATTTTGGACCTTAAGCTCCAGAGTCTACTATTTTACCACTGTACTAAGACATGCAGAACATCTAAATATACTTTGCTATTGCTATCTCTATGATACAGTGATGTAAAACTGCCAGTGATTAATTTATATATCAAGCAATAATAGTCTTTAAGATGTGGAAATAGACTATTATTATAATTACAACTATATTTAATCAATCCCTTGCTATGAAAAATAGGAAATGACTTAATTAATCTCTAGCCCCATGCTTTTATTTAAAAAATAAGGATTGACAATTAATTTTTAGACTCCACCTCCCATTATTTCATGTTAAATCTAAAAAATTCAATTGTGATTAGAGAAACAATTATTTTTTCATTTTTTAGTGCATGGTAAATAAAAGCATTTATATTTTCTACAGTAATTTTTCTATTTAAACAAAATGTTTGTGGTAATCAATCCATATGTGTGTAAAAATTCAAGAATAAGGGATGATTTGAGTTTACAACACCAAAAACATTATTTCCAACAACTTTTGATCAAAGTCTATTATTTGTATCAGATTATACATTAAACTTTCCAAGAAATAATATTCAATCATTTAATGGTATATTGCAATAATGATGTTTTCCAGCAATTAATAATAGATTGTTAAAACAGGCAAAACTCTCTATACGTATTGCCACTCAGTGCAAATCAGTGTAATCAATGGATGCCAGAAGGCTTGTGCATAAAATCCCCTTACAATCTAATGCAACCCTCCAGAAGCCACCTTTTATCTCTACTTAACTACAAAACTATGAGACTTAAATTGAAAACACTATAATATTTTCAATCCAAGCTCATCAGCTTATATAATCATATAAGTCTGAACTCAGTTTAGTACCCATACATTTTGGTGCCTTTGGTTTTGGATATTGAATGAGTAGGCAGTAGGTGGAGATTTCATACAGGAGGCACCTCATAGATAAGTATAGGAACGATTACTAAAAAGAAATGTGACATAATGAAATGTGTAGAAGAGTTTTGTCAAGAATTATATAGCAATAAAGAACAAGGAAAATAATCTCTTACAATTATCATATCTTTTGAATTGAGCAGGATTTTAAATGAAAAAATGAGATGTTCAATTAAATTTTATAAAGAAGGGGACATCTCCAGATAATGATTAATTATAATTGATATCTTAAAAGAAGCAGGTGAAGAAATAGAATTTTATACACCAAATATCTAAATGTTAAAAAATGTACCAGATGATTGAAAGAATGCAATATAAATATTACTATTTGAAATGGTCATAAAAAAGATATCAGAAATAAAATACATAACAATCTTTTATCAGTTCTATACAAAAAAAATTACCAAAATAATTGCAACTCATCTACAACAAACTTTAGATTTTAATCAGCCAAAAAAACAAGCTAAATTTAAAAGTGGTTTTAGTACAGTGGATTATATCCACATATTGAAAGGAGTTATAGAAAAGACCAATGTATATGAGTTGTCATTATGTTTTGGATTTGTAGATTATGACAAGGCATTTAATTCTATAAGCATTTCTTTAGTATAGATCCAGGATATTTTCCCATTCTAAAGAATATTTATAAAATGCAACAGCAACAATTAGATTACATAATAACACTAAAAAAATTAACATAGCAAAGGTATAAGACATGGTGACTTCATATCTCCAAAAATTTTTATAGCAGTTTTGCAAGAATTATTTTATGAATTAAATTGGGGAGATAAGGGAATAAAAGTAAATGGAAATTATTTAAATCATCTACAACACAAGATGTGCCCAACCTTTTAGAACCTAAGAGCTACTTTTTATTTTCCAAATAAATGGTGATCGACTAGCAAAATGAATCAATTTATAACTAAAATAAACAAATATAGTTAAAATTTTAAACAAATTTATTTAATGTGATGATTGACATTGACTATTGTTAGCTATTTTTGAGTAATTTGGTTTGCAATTAAAAACAGCCAAGCATAAAGTCACTAAGATGATTTTCAATCAATGAGTATGATATTTAGATTTTATACCATTCATATGAGAAAATGATAATTCACATAAATATGTGGATGCAAAACATGAATGAAGTCTAAGATATGCATCTTTCAATGGTGAATAATTTTCAATGTGAATATACTTCCATACATCAAATTGATCATGCGATTTCAATCTAATGTCATTTTGTAGTTCAATTAATTGCATTTCCAAGCTACCTATATCCATATTAAATACTTCTGTTATTAGTACAGGTTGATTTTCTATATTTATTTTAGAGAATGGTGAAGTGAAAAATGAAGTGATTGGTCGAAGTTTTTCAAAGTCTTGAAATTGTTGTTAAAATTGCAGAATGTTTTGCAAAATATTTCCAAATTCTTGGTAATCATATGTTTCTATGTTTGAACCAATTTCTTTTCTTAATTTGTGAAATGTTTCTAATCTTTTTTATTAATTTAAAAAATCCACATTTTAAGTTTCATTTTAAATGTATTGATAGAGCTAATCATGTCAGTTATTGTTTTGTTTTGTCCTTGCAAATCTAGATTTAATTCATTTAATTTAGTTGTTAGAACAATTAAAAATGCTAGCTTTGGCAGCCACACCTTGTCATGAAGTAAAACAGTACAAGGATATTCTTTTTCATCCAGAAAATCTTTTATATGCGGCAACAGCTTGTGAAATCTTTCTAAAACATTTAGCTTTGCTCAACCATCTGACTAAATTATGGAGAACTAAGTCACCATAATTGACATCAATGATATCTACAAATGACTGAAACAATCTTCTTTGCAATGCTTTCATCATAATTGAATTGATTATTTTAACAGTTGTGTTCATAACATCATCAAGGTTTAAC